>CANSNZ010001446.1:0-100000 GCA_947646795.1 Beta lomatogona
TATAAAAGGGGTTCACAATGGGGCCCCAAAATATATATATACATATATACACTAACCTGAAACATGCCCTCATTATATTTTGCAAACGAAATCAATAATCACACTATACATTGAAAAGTCAATAGAACCATTGCTTGAGAACTTGACAATATATTGAGATTAAGATTCAGTAACATTGTATCTTCCTTCCATTTACAAAAACTAGCAGAGGCCACAGCAAAACCTAAACAAGACTACTATTATGATATGGCCTCCTTGACCTATGTAACCAATATCACTAGCTACCCAGAAGAAGGTTCTTCAAGGAATGTACAATAAACAAAAGTCCACAAATCAATATTGCAATGTTTGGTTCCAAGAGATGGCGAATTCCAGTTCCGCAAAAACAAGTGGACATTTGCTGTGTTGAGCGTCATAAAAAATGGTCAGCAACCTACAAGCAAGAAAAGATTCACAAAGCCTTAATACTCATTCGCTGAACCAGAAACTATCGAGCCTTGTTCACTTCAATCTTATAACATAATAATAATCCGGAAAAATCAGTTTCAATCAGTATAATTAGTTTCAACTGTATGCATCCAAAAAAAATTAGTATATTTGCATAAGAGAAAAACAAGGGAGAATAGACATAAATTAGTTCCAATTGATAAAAATAAGTGTTTCAATCGGCGAAAAAATTGGTTTCAAGCAGAATTTAAAGTTTGAATCAGTAAAAATTAAGTTAATTAGTAAATTTAGTTCCAGTTCAGTCAAATTCAGGTGACTAGGGACTCAATGCAATAGAGAAATTGTGGTGCATACCTAAGGAAATTAAATTCTCCGCCTTCCTGTCAAAATACTGATGAAGGTCATTGTCACAATACTAATACTATGCCAATATGTATACATTGTGGTAAAGGTACGATTCCCGCTTGTGCTCCTCATTTGATGCTTTGCTTCTCGCATTCTGTCATAAAGGGGATAGAAAAGGAAGAAAGAAGAAAGGGAAGGGAGAACATCCAAACTACAACTTACTAACTGCACAGGCTATGAAGGAGTTGTGAGAGTGATCTGTGGTTTTGTCCATTGAACTGCCAACTAGAATAACTATACAATGGCTTTTCAATTTTCACCTTCAGATCTTTGTTCATCTATGACTTGGTTGGATCAACCTGCAACAGACATTGCAGAATCAATGAAACAGCTGGGAACGTTCAACATAGGACCAAACGTATATATTCCCACAAACAACGATGTGACTTTTTTTTTCAAAAAAAAAGTCTCAATATAGTGAAATACTTGCTCGATGAGTTGGCACAGATTTTAGCAAGAGTCAAAGTAGAGTAAAAAATAGTTGGTATGTGAGTGTGAGACTCAACTTCAGGGAAAAGAGAAGCAGAGAGAAAAAGTTATCAAGGGATCAAACCAGTAATTTGAGACACCAAAATAAAACTTGAAGCAAATAACTTGGGACCAAGGAAGTACAAAAAAGATTGAGACGCTCATCTCAGAGAACAATACTCTATTGTAACTTTGAAATAAGAGAGAAAAGTTTATTATTGTACTCATTTACCCAACCAAAACGGACAAGGACATCAAGATGGCTTTGCTAGTTGGTGAATGAATTTGTACACGGAACAAAGAGCTGTAGTCCAAAAAAATTTGGGCATACCATCTATCCGGTAAAAAGTATACTTCATCCTTGCAAAATCAATTGTAATACTTGCCATTTTAGGCAATTCCAAAAAAAAAGTTCAACATTTCTTCATTTGACTAATGAGTTCTTTCTATGTCTCTTCTCATCGCATGGGCTCCTTAAATATTGTGCCTCCCCCACACCACATATTGCTATTATTTTAGGTGAAGAAAGTATAAGAAATAGTGAAACCTTATTCTGAGGCTCAAAGGTACCGACCAAGCTTATAACAGAAAGAGCAAGAAACGTCTTTCTGCATAAACCATAAACTTCTGACAATTTTAGGGTCCATCCATTTAACTAAAGTTAATGATTGGCACTAAACATATAATGAAGCATGCTTAATTTAATGGAGTATTACCTTAGCAAAACCGCTGCCATGAAGCATGCCAGTAACATGGCTCTCACCAGCAGCTGAGCCCATGTTACATGAGGTCTCAGACGTTATCTGTGCAACCCTTGTCCCCACTATTAGTGAGCCAGATTCAGAACACTCCGTAGATTTAGTAGGCAACTGGGATCCATCAGGAAGAGAACTATAATTGGGGACCAACTTGAGAACTTTACTTGTCTCAACATCAGAGCACTGCAAATCTGCTGGTTGAAAAACTGGCTGATAATTTGATGTCCCTGTTTCACCCCCTATATTTTCACTGCTACAGCCATTAGTCACTTTCAGAAGATTATCATCTCCTCGTGCCTCATGGTCAGCTGGTTTTTGTCTACCTAAACTTGTAGCCGCAACACTTTCTGAATTGGAAGGCAAACTGTTATTTTTTTCCAAGACCTCCAAATTCAAGTCAGGGTTCAGAGTCCTTTCCTCAGAATCTCTGGCAGCAGTAGAATCCCCATTTTGATCACCATCATTTTCAACAGTACATAACCCCTTGACATTAGTCAGACCAGAGGAATTTGAGGTACTTTTTGCTACCTCGTCAGAGTTAATAGTATCAGAACCAAGATGAGCACGACTTTTCTCATCAGACAAAGACTCATTTTCCGCAATCATATTCAAGTCAGGATGCAAGGTTTTTACCTCAGAAAAATTCATGACAAGATTAGACGCCCCAACTCGAACATTATCATTCCCGCTTGAAGTTGGCCCATCACTCATTTTGCTTTTCGCTTCATCCTCACAGTTCTCAGCATCAGAATCAAGATGAGCTGGATGTCTTTCATCAGATGAAGAGTCGGGAATATTAGGAGCAATGCAATTCAAGTCAAATTTACCATTCAAACTGGTATCATCAACCTCAGGTTTATCAGCATCAGTTCTATCAGCCCCGCCTTCTAAACAGTCATTCTGGGATACACCAGAATCCGCATCTTTTTCTGATGAAAATATTAAATTAACCACAAAATTCAGGAAATCAAACTTGCAAGGATGCATGTATACTTATAATAATGAATTAATTACTGACCTATTGAGGCTGTGCTTTTAACAAGAAGTTGGTGATCTAGGATTGATTTCTGCAGCATATCTGTATGCGCAAATACAAGCATATTCATTGATCTCATTTCTTCTCTGACAGATTCTTCAAGAGGCTGGAAACCAAATACGGAGGTCCATGTACGCATAAGCTCAGGAATGGCAGGAATGACCAACTTCTCGATCTCAAGGGAGCTGAGAGCCTGAAGACAGTATAAACAATAATATATTAAATTGAAGAGTATTTTCAAAGCAGGCTTTATGAAGTGAAAATTAATGCTAGTAAAAACAATAAGGCCTGTAGATATAAACTAATCCCCGATTACATATCTTCAAAAAAAATATTATGCTACAAGAAAAATCATTGATCAACAGAAACTAGTCCAAGCAGGAAAAGGGCATTAAAACAAAGACTACTGGTCAGCTATACACATGTTTGCCAACAGCATTGATCACCTCCATGTGTGAGCAAAGTGTCACAAGCAAAACACAACAAATTAGAAATAGTAAGACACCAACAAATATTTTACCAGCAGCCTAAATCTTGTTAAAATTTCTGAAGGTACCTGGTACAAATCCTTGCCAAGAAACACAAAGGATACTCCATCACTCCTTCAAAGTATAGACAGCACAAATACAGTATTCCCCTTAAATGAAGTGAAAATGAACTAGATTTCTTGATGTTAAAATTTAACAGAGCTTCAGCCCAGTTCCTAAAATTTTTGTAATTAACCCAACAAAATATAGGGAAGTTGATCAAGAGAGCATAAAAGTTCGGAAACATATTTATGCCTTATTTACCATTGAAATCACAGTAAAAATCAACAGAAAACACAGCACCAACACCAGGAAAATCATCAATCACACCAAACAACAAAAAACACCCAAAAGAATAAGAAAATGATGCATTTTAAAGAGGATAGCATGAAGTAATAAACTACAGCAGTGACAATAAATCAACAATTGACCATATTCAGTTTTCAACTAGTAAAGAGACTCTGAAACACACCTGTTCAATTGCAGAAAGTAGCCGTCTGCACATTCCTTGGCGCCTATAAACATTGCGTGTTCCGATGAATGGCATTTCTGCTAGCTGCTTCCCCGAATTCTGTTCAACCCAACAAAAGAAATGCAATGGTTGGTATTGATGATCATACAAAGACTTCACATAACAAATAAAACATACTCTTGGCTTTGCGTTTTAAAAAGAAATAAAAGATCATCATCATCTAAGCAATACCCTGGCGGCTGGCACCAAACAATCAAATTGTGAAATTCCTCCCATATTCTTATCACAAACTTGCATAAGAAATGCAAAAACGATGATATCTAGCATATCCCAACGCAAAGACCTATATCAACTGTCACCACCCATCCAAAAGCCAAACCGAACTAAATCATCAACTATGTAAGTCAGCCTCATCGTACAAATTAAAAATGTTCAACCTAGCAACCATTAATTCACAGAAGATATACAAACATATCTTTACAAAAAGAAAATAGTCTAGAAGAGGCATAAATTTACTGGTAAGAAAACTTAAAAGTGCCTCGATGCTAATTTTAAATAGATTTATTTTTAAAAAGAAACACAAAAACAAAAACAAAAAATTGATATTTAGCAAATGATCGCTACAAGCCAGATTATTTATTAGGCAACATGTTACTCCTAAGATCCACTCCAGCTGTTTTGCGATTTACAAAAACATGTTCAAAAGCCTGCATGATAGATGATCCCCAAGAGCTCAAGATCCATTGCGGATGAATGGGCAGACTGAAGCCTTAATCAGGAAAATTCAAGATGAGCCTTCAGCACCGAAGACTCTGCATGTTCCCTTCACTATGCTTCAAAACAATCAGATCTCAATTTCTTCCATGCCATCCACTTCATCATAGCTTTGAGAATGAGGGGTCCACAATAATGTTGTTTTATTAATACATAAATGAAGCATTGCATAGTAATGGGTTATCGATCATCCAGGCAGCAGAGTACTAATCCTCGTCAGCCAACATGGCCCAATACACACCAGGACAACAACAAAATAAATTGATGAGTTTTTCTCACTAAGAAACTTTTCCTTTATATGAATAAAAAACAAATACGGTAATTTCTTAGCTTATGATTCCATGTGATGAAGAAAATAAAACAAGAAGTTTGATACTTCATTAACCACAGGAGAAAGAAGAGCACAGCACAAGTATCAGAGTCCAATACGAGATCATATAAAAAGTAAAGGGCAAGGAGAATTCACAACGCCAATTTGAGATGCAGTTTTTTGGTGATAACAACTCCTTGCATTAAGATAAATAAACAAAGAATGAGAAGATTTACTTTCTTAATAAAGAAGCTCCTACTGGTGTTTGGACCCACTCCACCGATTTCAAAATCAAAGAGGAAAAATCCATCTTATGTATTCAGATGAGATTTCTAGACATCAACAAGGCTTAACTCAGTCGACTTTAGATCAAATCTAAGAGCCAAAAGAGTTGGAATATTATACAAAACTCAATGAAATTAGAACAAACAGCAGCAATTATGAGTTATGACAGTGACCCTTGGAAATCACTGATAAAAGACGCACAAAATGAAGGAAAATTATCAGCAGCACACTCTCAAGTCTCAGCCAGAAGTTACTATTACTATCCCATAGCATAGGAAATGATGACTGCTGATAAGTCTAAAAGCATTCACATCAAACCATACATCAGCCTACAGATGGACAACATATCAGAATCTAGGCGTGAGCAGAGATGATTATTCTCAGACTCAAATCATTGTCATTTGTTGCCTATAATTTAGTCCTTCCCTTAAAGTTTCATTATGATCCCCTCTTTTCCTCCTACGTGTCTCGCACAATTCATTTCTCCTACCCTAAAGCCAATAATATCTCTCTAATTCCCTTCCCAAACTCAACAGTTGCATAATATTCTTACTTTCTTGCTGCAGATCTTTACCGAAATCGTCACAGAACCATAAACATTTAAAACTGCAATTCACATGGGATGGCAAAAAGAACATATCAAACAATAAGCAAGTTGACTTGATGAAGACTTCGACAGCAGCTTCAAAAACTGACAAGTGGGCATACAAATAAACAGGCAACTACCTACCTGATGGAAGCGGCCGATATTACTTCATCTCCTTTCTCTAATACAATAGTTAGAAAGCTGCTAAAATTTAGCCGGTTAAAGTTTGACCTGCATGAAGGGAACAAAAGCCCATAAGAAA
Organism: Beta lomatogona; assembly: GCA_947646795.1. Taxonomy (NCBI): domain Eukaryota; kingdom Viridiplantae; phylum Streptophyta; class Magnoliopsida; order Caryophyllales; family Amaranthaceae; genus Beta; species Beta lomatogona. Next base: position 6,331 of record CANSNZ010001446.1, read on the forward strand.
AAGAAAACAAAAAATTCCATGCAAGTAAATTATTCAAAAGCCCACAAAATCAATACATATAATAATGTGGTAAGCACAGCTGCGGGAAGTACTAGTAATAACAGTGGCTTCAAGAAGGGGGGTGTTAGACAATTGGCAGTTGGCAGTTGTTGGCTATTTTACTTGAGTGGTTTGACCAGCTGTTTGTATTGAATGTTTATATTGGTTGTTTGACTTTTGGCTGTTCATAAATGTGTTTGGTAAATCAGCTATTAGTGTTGGTTGCTTAATGCAAAATGGAGGCAAAAGCCAATAAAAAAACCAAGTAGAACCAGCTTTTTACTTATGGAAGAAAAGCTGGCTTATAACTTATAAGCTACCCAAAATGCCAATTACCAAACACTCTTTTTGGCTGTTTGACCATATGAAAGAGCTAAAGCCAATGAAATAGGACACCTAGAAGCCATTTACACAGGATATAAAAGTGGCTTCTGATCTCGATAAACAAACTCATGTAGCTACATTACAGAAAAGAGAAAAAAGGAACTCCAGAAAGCCTCATATTTCTTCCCCCAAATTGTGGAAGCAACTACCAAGGATAGAGATAAGAACTCTTGCAGAAAAAGGAAACACTAAACAAAGGAAGAAACAGATTGCACTGCATATACAAGAAGTTCTTACCCACAGCTATATACGACGTGGCGAATCAGATTGGCTCCACTTCTCGGGTCAAGGATAGGCAAAAAACATTCCTCCATGACAGAGAGAGCCACAGCCAGTTTAGAATTGCATCGAATCTTATGAGGCTCCACGGAAATGGAATCTTCTTTAAGGTCACGCCTTTTAAGTAGGGTCCATGAAAATCCATCACCCAAATCACATTTTGCACCTAGAAGACTCTCTAACCGCTCAGATATCTACAGACAGAAGGGGAAGTTCATATTATTTAAATGAAATGATTAGATGAAACAAGATTACAATATGACAAAGGTGTACAGAGTATAAGAAGCAATGCACCATCTGTTATCAAAGCATTCAGCAGATATATAGCACATTGACTCAAAACACATGTAAATGCCAACAAAAGAATCTTTTGCTTCTGTAAGATTGCAGGATTGTTTTGCTCAAGTCCTGAAGTTATAGATATTTTTTATAAAAAAAGAAAAGAAGAAAAAAGGTCATTGATACTACTTATGCACAGAACATTATAAGTTATTACACAACGCAACCAAGACAGTATCACAAAATAGTCTTTACCATTCAACAGCGCATACAAAAAAAAAAGTACCCCTCAAGGTGATTAGGAGAGATCAAATAGAGATCAGTTTACCACAAGCGAAGGAATCACAGGGAGGGACAAGAAGAAATTCGTCGATTCATACAAAAAGGCACTTCCTAGTGCATACAAGACAGACAACTGAGAACAGCTTAGTTATTAATTTTAAGGACAATTATCAACATGTTTAAAGTTTAAACTACTCATTATCTAATGGGCACCCATTAACGAGACAGAAGATAAAGCATGTTGACAGCCGAGACAATAAAAGAACAATCATGTCCATTGCCCGAAATAACATAGAACATTCTACAGGATGTGCCAAACAGTGAACTATCTATTAGCTGAAAGAAAACTATGCCGTTCAAAAATCCCCTTTGAAAGAGAGAAGTCAGCATTTCAATTAACCAGTTATAAAGAGACAAGAAGAGGCAAAGGAAAAGTAATTGCATATCTGAAGACCACGTTGGAAGAATCTAACACAACAAGATTATAAGACTACTTTCAAGCAGATGACCTTTGCAAAGTAGAAACTTATCCTCCAATCACATAGATATCAGCTATATGATTTAAAGAAAAGGATAATGAAGCCTTATATCTGCTTAAAAGCCTTGCAAAATCTGTACTCCCATGGTTGATTAAGATTTGCAAATTGAATGACACGCAACAACCGGGGCCATTGTCTGGGACACTCAATAATTTAGAAATAAGAGGTCTAATTGCTCACCACTATGTACTAGACAAATTGTGACTACTGAAGTAAGCTAACAGCATATTACGACAACAAAAAAAAATATCTACAATAGAGAAACCACTTCGTGTTGTCAATGATAAAGATGCTACCAAATAACCCCACAAACACTTGAGCACCAACCACAGTTTGTATAATCATATTAATTGAGGCACTTCATTTTGAACAGCAGTATGAGTTTACATGAAACAAACAAAAACTGCCAGAGAACCTGTTCACATTTTCTCCTACAAAAGCCTGGCCTTCTGAGTTTGACATAAAGATCATCCTCCTCAATGACACATGAATTGTGATCTACAGTGACAAAAGCACAAACTTGTGAATAACAGCTGTTCAATACAAGTAAAAGAAGCAAGAATGGAAAACAGAACAATGGATTGCTACATTTGTCCTCGCACAAACTGCAAGTGACCAATTGTGAAGCGGCTGCATCACAATCAACTCCCTGGGTTGCATTTGCAGATACGCCACCAACACCACAATATTTGCATGAGCAATAAACACAGTGCCATTCACCCGAAGGCACTTCCTGCAAAAGTAAGAGCAGAAGATAATGAACTCATATAGGACTAACGATTTTCTGCTTGCACTATTGCCTGAGGTGCCAAACAATTTACATTAAAACATATCAATCTAATTAAACTCTAAGTTAGTGTAACCCACGTGTTTTTTTTTTTTTGGGGGGGGGGAACTTAACTGTGCACTATGCTGATGCTCAAACAACCATGTCCTAAATCAGAAACTAAAAATACTTAGCACAACACATCTAGATTTGTAGATATAGATGTGAATCCAAAATGCAGATCAAGCAATTCAGTACTTAGCCTCCACATCAATGAGTAAAATATAATACAATGTCATTCGCAACTGAACTGTTTCTAGGATTACCTCTGGAATCTGAACATGCAACCCCTCCAACGACAACAAAAAAAAAAAAAAAAAACAGAAACAATATTTATAATAATACTCTATAATAAAAATAAGAATAAGAATAAAGCAGAAAAAACACCGAGGTTAATCAAGCAGCAGTCAACCGGAAATCCTACAGTACCGTGGATGACATCACAACATCAGACAGAGATTTTTCAGAAACATTAAACCACCTTTAAGAAAAAAAAGTAACCACAAAAAAACTTATTGTACGACATTGCATGTGCTAATAGCCTCCAAACAGCAAAACTATGATTGTAAGAAGAGATCGTTGTTCAGTTTCTCAGAATATATAAGCACTAAAGGTTGACCTGTTAGGATCAATAAGCAATTGTAGATTATCAGATGACTAGCCAAGGAGAAAATAACCGACACAAGCAATATGAATTAACAATTACAAATCGATGTCCCTACTCCCTAGTCCTCTAGAATAATATGTTCGCTTAGCAAAAGCTTTAGCATTGGTTCTCACAAACCCCAATACTTGTTCTATGTCATCTAGCAGATAATATGTTACTAAACAAGAGCTGAGCTACTGCTACTAGCCATAATAATCAGTCAACATCACTAAAGATTTAACTAAGTTAGCATTCATTAACAAGAAGCCATATTTAATTCACCCACCAATCCAACTCCACCCCAAAAAACAAAAACTACAAGAAACCAAAGAACCAGAAATTTAAGACTCGTAATGAACAAGATAAAATAGAAACTAGTAGTGAGTACAGAAATCAGGCAGCCTTTTAATTTAAAAATAAAAGAATAGCATGAATACCTCCACATTTAAACAATTTAGGTGAAATGTTGATGGACAGCCATCACAGCACATCAAGTCTCCACCATCTCCACAGATAGCGCAGGTATCATCATTTGGGTCCTCACCATCAACATTTACACCATGAAACCCCAAACGACTAGTCTCCTCCTGTTTGTTCCAGGAATCTAGCTGACATTGTAATAATGAAGATCCACTTTCCAAGTACAGATTTTCATAGGGTTGGCAAAGTTTGCTCCCTGCGTGGTTCGCAAACTCAGAAACTGATATTATTTCCTTGCAACAGAAACAATGAATCCCATCTCTTGTAATGCTTCCCTCAAGTAATGACTCAGATTTCAGGCAGTTCATATAACGCACTTTCCCATCAAGATTAATGGTACCCGAACCAATCATCCAAGCAAGAACACTGTGCTTCCCAGGATGAGCAATAGCTCCATCACTCTCTGAATTTAAACCCTGATTAGATCTACGCACCACCAAGGCACATCGCCTTCTACCTTGTGTCCCATTTCGAACTGAGGGCTTCCTTTTCAAAGCAGAAAGTCTGTGCTTAGCTCCTGATTTATTCCTTGCAGCATCATTGTCACTGACTTCTTCATCAGAAGTATCACCATCCCCTTTATGCTTCTTTTTCTTGTTCTTGTCTGATCTTGTCTTAGATACAACTCTAAACAATTTGCTCAGTACGCCTTCTGGTAATGGGGTAAAGGTAAACTTAGGGTCGCCAGTTTTACCCTCTTCAACTTCCCGCTGAAGCGTACTGTATGCCTTTGTAACTGACCAATGAGTTTTTCCTTCACAATTGACATATACTGCATCATTATACTGCCTGCCATGCCTGGGCCTATATTCAATTGTCCAGCCTGCACTTAGAAGCATATCCACAATTTGCTTTCTAATCGAATTCTTTTCACCTGAAAGAGACCCAGCTGCTTCAACCTTCTTGCGCTTCACAGGCGTATTGTTTTCAGGAAATGTAGTTTCTTCACCTTTGGAAGAATTTTCAACAGTGTCTTTTCCAAGTCCAGCAAATTTGACCTTTTTCTCTGACAAAATTCCCTTCATGGTAGGTACTCCATCACTAGGCCTCTCTGGTACTCTAGGAGGACGGATGTCCTGTCTGCTTCTTCTGACAGGAGCTGTAGCAAGAGAAACTTTTATTTTCCTATCATCCTTCACCTTGTCCTTGTCATGATGTATCACCTTCAATGCACCGTTTCCCAGTTCTTTCTTGGGTCTTCCACGCTTACCCTTCTTTTTTAATTTTCTTACTGTGCTTATATTGCTGTCCTCAGCTTTGGCCAGCCCTTCATCATCAACAGTAGAAAAAAAGAGTTTCCTCCTTTGGACTTCTTTCTCTTCCCAATAATCAACTGATCGCTTGGCCCTTACACTTTTGCGACTAGGTGTTGAATTTCCAACAGACTTCTTGCTTGTATCTTTAGTTTCATCTTCACCCTTATCACGAACATTTTCACCCTTTCTAAGGCAATTAGCAAACTTCCTCGGCCTTCCACGTCCATCCTTCTTTTTTGAAGTATTTGCTGATTTATTGTTCAAATCTTCGCGTTCAACTTTAGAAACAGCCTTGACTCCATTCATCTGAACTACTTCCTCCTCAAGGTGATCTCTGGATTTTTTGGGCCTTCCACGCTTCCTCTTCCTTTCTGAACTTTGGATTGGCACTGGCTCATTGTTCACATCATCATCAGCTTCGGAAACAATTCGGGCATCGATTGGCTCAACTAGCTCATTTTCAGAGTGATCAATTGATCTCTTTCTCTTTCCACTATCACAAATGTTTCCAAAGTCAACCGCTGCATTGTTACCTTCAATGTTAATAATGACTGCCTCTTCTCCTAGCCCACCGTCTCCTCTCTTCCTTTTCCTGAGTGAAGCTCTGATGTTTCTACTGTCGGTTTCCTCTCCTATACCATTGGCTGGGACAACCCTGGATCTCAAAACTCTAGCAACAACTTGAGCTTTTTCCTGCTTAGCCTCTGTTTTGAGTCCTTTGCTCGTGTCACCTTCGTCATCAAGATTGCATTTAGAGCTCACGCTAACACTCATTTTCTCAGGAGTCTCTATTAGTGCATCAGGATTAGATTCCATATGCCCAGACGTTCCAGGATCAATGTCCACGTGTTCTTCACTTCCTTCGGTCTTGAGATCACTATTTACATCAATACATCTAAAACTCCTCTGCAAATCCTCCTTCCCTTCCCCTCCCACAGTTGGAGAAAGCACCTTCGGATTATCATCCTCAAAAGCCTCATCCTTATCAACATCCTTGAGAACAGCTGAACTTGGCTCCAAAACCCAATCAACAGAACAATTCAACTCCTCCATTCCTGCCTCCTTCTGCTCTCCCGCAACATCAGTGTCTTGCTCCATATTCCCACAACACACTTCAATTTTCTTTTCATCAATAATTCCCCTTGTTGAGCAAACCTGCAGATTGCCACCAGCATCACCCACTTGACCACCATCTACACCTACCTCCATCTCCTTTCTCTCGCTTCCAACGTCATACCTACATTCGCCGGTCCTAGACCCATCTTTCGTCTCTTCATTCTCAACTTCCATACCCTTAGCCTCATTCTCACACAAACCCTCTTTCTCACACACTAAACCATTGGACTTCCCATCAGTTTTGCTCACTTCACAGCACGATTTGCCCGCTTCCTCGCTCAAAACATCATCCGGATCATCCTCTAAATTCAAATCAGGTATTTTAACCCTTCTCAAATCACCATCATTATGGCCTAAACCAACCTTACCATCCTCCTTCTTCGAACTACTTGACCTCAACCCTTGTCTCATCTCATTCAACTAACAAATACCCCAATAAAATCACAACACCCAAATATAAATTCAACCCCTTAATTCCATTACTTTACCAAATTCTTTAAAAATCAAAGCCTAAAGTAGCTTATGTAAAATTCTCAATCAACTCTCCATAAATCCACCAACCAACTAACATCCCCAAATCTGAACACTTCCAAAGACCCTGATAAAACTGAAACCCCATAAAAAAATTACAATAAACAAACAACCACCAAAAAAAATTGAGAAATCTAAGAGACAAAAATAGTACCTGAAATGACTACTGCACAGAACAGCTTATGAATGCAGTTAAACCCAGAAATAATATGCACGCAAAAATTCCCAGCAGTGAAAAGATTCAAACTTTTTTTTCCAGTGACAAAATCAAAATATTATCAAACTTGGTTAAAAATTTGGGGGTTTTTTTAGAGAGAGAAAATTAGAGAAGAAGGGGCAAGAATGTGAAGGGGGTTTTTAATGTTTTTGATTTTGGGAAGTGGGTTTAAATCAAAAGGATTCTTTTTTTTTCTTTTCTTCTCTTTTCTTCTCTAATCTTTTTCTTCTTTAAATTTTTTTTTTGCGGATTCCGGAAATTCGGCAGTATGTCTACTGTTGAAGACTTAAGACAGAATACTAAAATGGACTGTTTTCATCAACACTTACCTTGGACTTTGGAATAATTTAAGGGGTAATTTTGTAAAATTGGCTTGTTTTGCACAAATAAATTTTGCAATTTTCCCTCCAATCTTCCTATTTGGCCAAAAAAATGGCTCCATCTACTACTTTCTCTCTCCATTAGGCATTTTGCGTAAGATTGAAATTTTGAAATTGGTGTCAAATGTTTAATGGTCCTTGTGGGACCCTTTGGGAAGAATACATTGAGATTTTAGAGTTGGTTTAATAAAGAGGTTTTTGGGTTGACAATTGATGCAACACAATCTTTAGGGATTCTAGCTGATAATAGTCAAATCCATGAAGTTTTTTGGCTCATTATATTAATACTTTGTAATAGTTTGTTTGTGTATATTTATTAAACCATGAAGTCTGTTTAATTAGATATTTAACCGTGCAATATACGAAATGTGTCTAGTTTAGGATTTTAACTAGTTTTTAGGCCCGGGCTATGTCCCGGATACTTATATTTTTCATCTATTAATAATTTAATTTTAAAATAATTACACAATATATCACTTAGTGTAGCGGTAAATGTATCTTAATACTTATTAATAAGTCATGGGGTCGATTCAAGATATCATTATATTTTTTCCAAAAAATGATGACCAATCTACTGTTGGTTCATTGCACATGCAATAAAATTCTAGTGCAAGAGGAAAGGTTCCACATGGCACATAAAAGCACCCTGAAATAAATTATATACGCAATCAAGGAATTTGTGCTATGATTAACAATTTCACTGACCTTCTTTATGGGAGTTGCCCTCTGACATTTAAACTCCATCTCCTGATTCGTATTCTCGAACAACAACAATAAGATTTGATTAGCATCAAGAATAATTTGTAAAACTACCCCATTAGTTACGAAGTAGAGGACTCTCACATTCATGGTGAATTTCGAGAAGGGAGATTGAGCAAGGGGATGACTGCAAAAAAGAAATCAAATAAGAAGAATAAACTTTATGGCTGAAGTAGGAATTTATTGTCACATTACTAATTACAACACATATCTATAATTTTGTGGAAATCTGAATTACTAAAAGATGTTAGATGAGATGGTGAGTCTTTGGAAATCCTTACCTGAGGTCTGGGGTTCAAGCCCAAGCTTTAGCATATATATTTTTTAAATAATGATCACCTGACTTATTGTTGATTAATAGACACGTGGCAAAATTCTAGTGGCAGAAGGAGGGTGTCATGTGGCGCATAGACGTTGTTATGCACACCTTTTAATATTTTTGTATAGATATACAGAATGCAGATTAAACATCATTACATATGGAATTAACTTAAATTTTATTGCCAAATATGGAGAACTTGGTTATCCCCTGGGCCCTTGTCTAATTTTGAAAAATTAATGAAGCAAGAGAATCAGATAAAAGTATCAATAAAGAAATACGCTTTAAGGACGAATTATCTAATTGACCTTAATGTTCATGTTTTTGCTGGAGGTATTCACATAAGATGTGAGACACATCATAACTCGTAAGCGATGTTTGAGGTAATCTGGAAGGCCAAATTTTGATTGTTTAATTCTTTGCATATTACGACTCCTTTCACGGCAGCATAAATACAACTATGACATGACTTTTCCAATATTCACATGTCCGGGCTAAAAAAAATAGATATGTAAATTTTCTTGTCAAATGGCGTGTTGCACAGATCAAAAAAACATTAGCAAATTAATTTCATCCACCACCATCTATACTCATAATTTAAATATGTCAGATGAGTTAAGGTATTTGTTGAATTACATAACTATACCAAACTGAAAGACCTATATAGTACTACTGCTTTCATTTTTCCGAATTCTACCACTTATATATTACACGGTCTCGCGTGCACATCTTCACTTATAGATATCTTTTACTACATAATATTAAAATTTACAAACTTTTGATACTAAAAATCCACACATCGAAGCGAACCTAATGAGAACTCATTTATAACTTTGATCAGTAGAATAGTAAATAGGTAGATCTTAGGAAAACACAAAAGGTGCTACACATGCTACGCATATTTTTTTTCAATAAAAGTACCGATCAACAAATATAAATAATTCATTCTAGGAATGTAACCATTTGTATGTCTGTTCTCTACAACTCCTATAATTCTAACATGTTATGGTAACCACGAAAAACAATGTTTTAGATGAAAATTGATCATAAGTTATGAGTAATTTCCCAAATTTTAACTAACAAATCTAATATATAGTATCTATTTATTTATTTTATTTGACAAAATTACTTTATACAAATTCATATAAAGTTCATTTTTTCCAACTTATTTTTGCTTCTCTTAAGCTTATTAGTCCTTATCATATTTAATGAGAACCTTATTGTGTAAGAATGTAAGTGTGCCAAACATAATTTTTACATGACTTATTTTTAGTTATTATTAGATCTTATATGAATTCATAACAACTGAATATTAGTTGAATAAAAGATTGACTCAATATTTTAATTATTGAACCCTGTCGTTTGCTGTCAACTTTTTTTCCTCCAAATTTGGAACTCACAATACACTAGTGGAAAAACAAGGAAGGGTTGCGGTAAAAACAGCCCTAAGGGCTGCGTTTTTTGCCAGCACCCCTTTCCATAGCAACCCTTCAATAGATAAGAAGGGCTGCGGTTTTTAGCCGCAGCCCTTCACAACGAAGGGATGCGGTTTTTAGCCGCAGCCCTTCACATAGAGAAGGGCTGCGGTTTAGGCAAAAAACGCAGCCCTTATAAGCTTGAAGGGCTGCGTTTTCGGCTTAAACCGCAACCCTTCTCTATGTGAAGGGCTGCGGTTTTAAGCCTAAACCGCAGCCCTTCTCTATGTGAAGGGTTGCGGTTTTAAGCCTAAACCGCAGCCCTTCTCTATGTGAAGGGTTGCGGTTTTAAGCCTAAACCGCAACCCTATTTAAGTGAAGGGATGCGGTTTAGGCTTAAAACCGCTGCCCTTCACATTCAAATTTTTTTTAAAAAAATAAATTGCACCCTCCACCCCCCGCCCACCCCCGCCGCCCCAAAGACACCCCACCCCCCGCCCACCCCATCACCCCCACCCCCCGCCCCCCCCCCCGCGCCCCCACCCCAACCCCCGCCCACCCCAAAGACCCCCACCCCCCCCACCCCCGCTCCTGCCCCCGCCCCGCACCCCACACCCCCCACCCCCCCCCACCCCCGCCCACCCTCCGCACCCCCACCCCACCCCCCCCACACCCGCCCACCCCCGCTCCCCCCCGCCCGCCCCCACCCCCTTCACTCCCCTGCACCCCCACCCCAGCCCACCCTCTCCGCCACCTCCTCCACCCATTCTTTGCCCAGCCACCCCTAGCACCCAACCAGCCCCATAGCCCACCCATCAGCCCACCATGGCGCCCCCCCACCCCCACCCCCACCCAAAACCTCCCTTCGACACAAAAAAAAAACCGATCAAATTGCAATAATAATATATGACAAGTTTTTGAACGTAATATAATATTTAACTTTAAATATGTATATATTTAATAATGTGAAAAATGTATATATTTAATAATGTATGCAGTGGGGGGGGGGGAGGGGAGGATTTGGAAGCGAAAAGGCTAAAATAGGCCTAAAATGCCCTTTTCGTTCCCAAAATTCAACCTACAACAATTGCAAACCTAAAAATCTACACAATAGTTACATTATACCTCATATAATCATGTTCAAAAAAATTTGGGGTTAAATGACTCGATAAGTACGATTCGGAAGCGAAAAGGCTAAATTAGGCCTAAAATGACCCGAGAATCAGGTCACATGGCAATGGAATGCCCATCAGCTGGTAGCGGCGGAGCTAGTGAGAAGTGTTACAAATGTGGAGAGCATTCCATTGCCATGTGACCTCACTCTCCACATTTGTAACACAGTCCCACCACCACCGCCACTACTGCCCCCCACTGCACTCCCTCATTGCCATGTAGGCGTAAAATGACCTTTAATTTTCGTTTCCGAAGCCTAAAAATCTACATAGTTACATTATAAAACAAAAAAGAAAATGAAAGATAGTAGTGATACCAAACATGTGTTACAACTTACAACAATGCCTTCACAACAATGCCTCACCCACCCCTATCCACCCTTCCCCCCCCACCCCACCCCCCGTCCAGCATCCCCCCCTCCCCCCCCCATGCCCAACCTCCCGACCCTCCCCCACCCCCTTTCCAGGCATCCCCCGCCCTCCCCACCCCATGCCCAGCCTCCCCTCCCCCCCCCCATCCCATGCCCACCCTCCCCGACCATCCCCCACCCCCTTTCCAAAGCATCCCCCGCCCTCCCCCACCCCATGCCCAGCCTCCCCCGCCCTCCCCCACCCCCTTTCCAAAGATCCCCCCCCCTCCTCCCCACCCCATGCCCAGCCTCCCCCTGACCATCCCCCATCCCTCGCTCAAACACCCCCACCCCCTACCCACCCTCCACAAGCCCTCCCCCCACCCCATGCCCGAGCCTCCCCCAGCCATCCCCCATCCCGCCCAACACCCCCACCCCCTACCCACCCTCCACAAGCCCTCCCCCACCCCCTACAATCACATTTTACAACACAAAATAGAAGAGAAATTAAATAAAACAAAGAGGAGAGAGAGAGAGTGAGAGGGGAATTACCGACAATGCAGTAGTGGTGGTGGTGGTGGCGTCAAGGCACACTGAGAGAAGAGAAGAAGAAGGAGCTCAGGAAACGCTGAGAGAAGAGAAGAAGAAGTGTGCACCGGCGATGGGACGGCGCTCCGGCGATGTGTCGGTGCTCCGGTGATGGCCGTTAGGGCAGTGCGAGTTAGTGTGAGGGAGAGGAGTGAGTGTGCGAGTGAGTGTGAGGGAGAGGGGTGAGCTGAGTGTGCGAGGGAAATTTGCGAGTGAGTGCTACTGTGTGTTGCGCGCAAAACTCACAGGTTGAAATGGGATAGGAAGGGTTGCGCTTATCCTAGAAAACGCAGCCCTTCGTGTATGAAGGGCTGCGGTTTCTAGGCTAACCGCAACCCTTCACATAAAGGGCTGCGGTTAGCCTTAAAACCGCAGCCCTTCATACTGCATGAAGGGCTGCGGTTTTGAGTCTAACTGCAGCCCTTCACAAAAAGGGCTGCGGTTTCCTTGGAAACCGCAGCCCTTCTTGCGCAGCCCTTCCTTTTTTTCCCCCTAGTGATACAACAAAGTAGGGGTGTTTATGGGTAGTTAACCTTCCCCCGAAACAACATTTCGGTCCGGTAATCGAAAGTTTCGGTTTGCTCTTTTTTGCGAACCGTTGCCGTAGCCGTTTAGACTGGTTACTGCCTAGCGGTTAACCAGTTTCGGTTAACCATTTACCGTTATTCAATTTACGTAATGTAAATATATATTTTCTATTTTTTTTGTACATATACTTTAATATTATATATAGTCTAATATAAAATGTATTATAAAGTGGATAATAAATCCATTGGAAGACATAATAACACTAAGAATTTACTCCATTTCCTAATTATAGTGTTTATATTAGCACTAAACTTTCCAAATGATCACATACTTCCTCTAATTGTTGTTATTTAGTAACAAATATTAGAAGTAATGTGATTGTTGAAAAAAGTTTCAAAATAATTAAATAGAGGGGAAAAAAAATATTTTGTTTTTTCGGTTATTCGTTTACTTAAAAATTATAATTGTACCGTTTAATCGTTACTTTTACCGGTTCGGTAACCGTACCGTTAAAACTTTTTTACCGTTATGGTTACCACCCATTTAAACTGGTTTTTCGGTACGATTTTCCGATTTCAATTTTTAATGAAGACCCCTGCAACAAAGACTCAAAGAGGGAAGGGAATAATCGAGAATAAAAAGAAAAAGAGTAAGAAAAGAAGCAATAAAATTAACCCTTCCCTGCGATTACAAGAGAACTTCCAACTCTCTCTGCAGTTATTCATTCATTCATTCCAGTTTTCTATCTAAATTTTTTGCAGATAAGAAGAGTGAGAAGAAAGAAATTGATTTTTTTTCCGACGACTGCAAAAATTGAAGGTTTGTTTAATTCTAATTTTACTATTGTAAGTTTTAAGATTGTAATATTGTAGTTCACACTCAATTATTTGATTTTTTTTTTATTCACTGGTATGCGAGCTAAAAAAAAAGGTTCTAGAATACACCATCTGCATTTTCAGGAAGCATTATCTGCTGTTATTCAAGGATGAGTTTCAGGTTTATATAACGTTGCATGAAATTGATTGTTGAATATCATTGTGGAAATTAATTTCATCCCAAATATGATTTTTGACAATTTTTTTTGGAATAATGATATCGGAATACCTAGTGGAATATATTGGTGGAACTTGAATGGAAGAAGAATTTTAGGTTATGCTGTTTGGAAGCTTTTGAAGGGATAGATTCATTCGTTTTGTTGTTCTTTTAGAATTCGAGTAGCTAGTTTTACCAAACCCTAATTGTTTTAAAAATATTTTGGCAGCTAGTTTCTAACAACTTACATCTAATACTTACAGCTAGTACGACAACTAACAACTTATGAAACGGCTATTCAGCTAACAAGTAGATGAGTATACATAGGTTTCGAAAGCTAACAACTACTTTGGGTGTTATGCATTCTGTTTTCATTGTGTAATCAGTCGTAGGCGCGTAGCTCCTTTCGAGTATATAATTATTACAAGTAAAAAGAGGGGAACTTTGGTTGTAGACTCAAGAATGGTAGTGTTATTAAAATTGTGAGTTGTGAAAAGCTAGAACATAGAAGATAAAGAAACTGGTTTGCAGGTATTGGACTCTGTATATCTGTATCCTTGTATCTGTGTGATTGTATCCCCATTTTCAATTTTTTTGGATCCGCACCAGACACATAATTCACTCGTTATTGTTTGTTGGGTCTTTAAATTCCAGGTGAAAGATGCCGAAAGTGAAGACAAATCGCGTGAAATACCCTGAAGGATGGGAATTGATTGAACCTACACTCCAGGAGCTAGAATCTAAGATGAGAGAAGGTTTGTTGGATTTCAACCTGGTTTAGTTGTTTTGATCTTCTATAAGTAATTTCTGTTTGCTTAACGAGTCATCGGTGCTCATAAAACATTGACCAGTGGCAATTACATTTGAATGTTCCTTCCTTTTTGATTTGGCAGCTCAATTGGATTCTCATGATGGGAAGAGAAAGTGTGAAACTTTGTGGCCCATTTTTAAAATTGCTCACCAGAAGAGTCGCTATTTATATGATCTTTATTATAGAAGAAATGAGATTTCCAAAGAGCTGTATGAGTTCTGCTTGGACCAAGGCTATGCTGACAGAAATTTAATTGCCAAGTGGAAGAAGGTATGGGGATGTATCTCATCTCAACTTCTATTATCCTGATTAAAAAGTTCATTTACCAGTAAAAAGGCTGCCCTTGTTCTGTATGTGCTTTTGTTAAGCCAAGCCAATGTCTATATGTATACATGATATTTTTTAGCTGACACAACTTCTAGAAGCTGGTAGAATTCATGACCATGATAATGCTAAAATAAATTATTCATTGTTACCAAATTGTTGTAACCCTTGTGTTCGCAAATAATTGTCCTACATACTAATTTGGTATGTCCATAAATAATTGTCACTTAGCTCACCAAATTCACTCAACCCATGTAACGTGAACCCCTCACTAACTATATCTCTCACACTCTCCCTTTTTTTCCATGTGATTTGCAACCCCTTACTACCTCTTTTTCTATCAATCTTTTTTTAATTGCTCATACTTCTACACTATTTACATAAAAAAACGTAGAGTACCCTATCTTTTTCTCTTAATATGAGTGCCCAAGCCTAGCAAGACAGTTAATTGTGGACGGAGGGAGTCATTGTTTATCTAAAGTTTGCTTAACATGATCTTTATCAGCTTGAATCATCGTACCACAAAATGAGCTTCACCTAAAGAATAGAATTGACCGTGTGTATCATGCTTGATCACTGCTGATAACCTTTTGTTCTCACATGGATACTGAATAGGGCTGGAAGCTGGTAGTATAATTTTGGGTAGCAAGATGCTCAATTTTGGGAAGCTGTTATCCAAGTTTTGCTGAGATTTTTGTTGTCTGTGAACTGCAGCCAGGATATGAGCGTTTGTGTTGCCTGCGCTGCATACAACCACGAGATCACAACTTTGGCACGACTTGTGTATGCCGAGTGCCCAAGCATCTCAGGGAAGAGAAAGTTGTGGAATGCGTCCACTGTGGATGTGGGGGTTGTGCCAGCGGGGATTGATCTGCTGCATTCCTAGCCTCAGAGATGTCGAGCATTATGTTGCAACTGTTTGCACCACTGAGGATTTAATTGCTATCTTGGTATAGCATTATGCTTTAATTGTCTAGGTTATTTCAAGTTCATCTGAGACGTAATCTATCTATGAAGTTGATCTGCGTGTGCTTTGAATGTAACTTGCGACTTACAACTGTAAAAAACACTGAAGCTTATGAAAACAAATGGAGGAGAGCATGGTTGGCAATGCAACTTTCTGAATTACACTTTTGTGAAAAAAGGAGAGCTACATATGTTTTGGCAGCTGGTAACTTTCTAAAGATGCTTGGAGAAAAAAAGGGTGAATGAAGTGATTGTATTATTGTACTTCATTCGAGCCTGGATTGACAACCTAAATAACTTTATAATTTACTACTCCAAACGCTACATTATTGATCATGTATAACGTTTTTGTGATAAAAGGTTTAAAATTTGACCCTTACCTTTTTTTAAATTTTTTTTATAGAAGAATTAATCTATGACTATTTTCCTACACAATAGTTTATGATGCCAACCTAGATGTTCATTGGATTATTAAGAATACTTGGTTTATTTACCCAATCCCAGGGAAAATGATTCATTTGCTAATGATAAGAACTTTATTTGTGCATTGTCAAAAAAGACATGAAGTTTAGTTGAGGATTTAGGAAGTATAACACTTATCAAATCTCTCTCAACAAAAGTTTCAACACTTGCTAATTATGGACGATCCATACTAGCCTTACTTAAGCACATGCAACTTCACATATGTGGAATTTGTTTTCTCCCTTTTTTCTTTCTTGATTTAGTGCAGAAGAAAAAACTATATTGTGAAACAAAGAGAATGGTTCATCTGCGACTATAGAAAAATTAATAGTTGAGTTTTAGCTCTAGAGACATATATACATCTCTCAAAGTCTACTAAAATAGCTTACTTTTAGATGTTCTTCGCACAAAGCTCACAATCATGATGAGTGATGACAAGGTTGTCAATGTTCAGCATCAAAATTGTCCAAACAAAGTTATCTTGATCGTCCAAGAATATGAAGACATACATGACGCATCATACAATTCTTATTCATAAAAGGTTACCACTTGCTACATCATGATCAGCTTAGCTATTTAACAAAATAGCAAGGAATTTAACAAAAGGTTATAAGGGATTTTAGTTGGCATTTAGGAAGCCGTTTTCAAATGGATGCCCTTCAAAATCAGTTGACGTGTGAAAAAATTGAAATGCTGTTCACATTACATTAAACCAGTAAAATCAAAGGAAAACAGTGAACAGTACGTCAAAAGGTTAAACCATGCATATAGATCGAATTTATAAACCGATTTCACCCATTCGTCATCCACAGTCCACAGATACCCCAATAACTAAAGGGCGTAATTCAGGAAGTTCATCAGTAAACAGAAAGAAACAAGCAGGAAGTTCATCAGTAAACAGGAAGAAACAAGACGACAATACTGCTTGAATAAATCACAATTCCATCCATAACAGACAAAAATTTCATAGAACTCTTGATAAAATTTTGCATAGAACATTCTCGCTGCTAGAAGTGTCATCATAATCTTTCACTAAAGCCACTATCGCTAATTGGGCTAAACCAGTAACAAAACTAGTGAAGAATGGGAAATTTGACGACAACTGCAAAGGAAATGAACCAAAACTGGAAACTGGTCCACCGGTGTATACAGCATCCACAGTATAACTTCCTTATTTCTTCTTAGCATCAGCTGCCTTTGTCTGCCAAGGGACAGAAGATAGGTCAGGGAAACAGGCACAAAGAGCAATCTATTTCTTAAAATAAGGGTTCAGATGAAAGCAGAGAGCCAAACGCTAAAAACCAAAGACAACAGCACCAATAAGTCCATTCTCTTACCTTCTTGACACCACGAATCTTCTTAGCTCTGTTCTTCCGCTCCTTCATTTGTTTCCTGGACTTCTCAATCTTGGTGGCCAATCCATTCTACAACAAAGAAATGATAAGATGTAACGGGCATCAGATGAGTACATAAGCAAAGAGAGTCAGGCCAACTCATAGCCTGCTTCCATGGATAAATTGACGAGCATAAGATCTACAGGAAGAGGAAATAGCATATTTACCCTGATCAGCCTGTACTTGGGTTCATACTTCTTTGCACTGTCAACAGAATCGTAAATCAAACCAAATCCAGTTGATTTACCTCCTCCAAAATGAGTACGGAATTTGAACACAAAGATGGCGTTTGTATCATTCACATCATACATCCTAGCTAACTTTTCCTTCAACTCCACCTATATTAGAAAAAGGAAACTTGGTAAGATAGCAGTTAAGAAAAAAGACGAAATGGATTCACAGACAATAGACTAACAGGGCCAGTAAAGTACAATTTCAAACATCAAAATACTAAAGGGGCAATGTTCTTAGATAGTCGATCAATGTACAACAAGGGCACTTTTGCTAAAATGAAGCCATCAGAAAAAAATGACTATTGAAACCCTATAAAGGAAGATGAGCATGATTTATGCACACCCTCTATGTCTCTTTGATTAATTAAATTCACATGCCAAAGTGTATGATTCAAGTTGAAATGGGAAATCGCATACGAAAGGAACAAAATAAAAACATCCTCCGTTCCATAATTCATGCAACATTTAAAATTTCAAAGTCTCTAATGAACACTATTTTAACCATTGATATTTTCAATTATATACTGGTCAAACTTATCAAAAATTGATATTTAGAAACAACAAATTAACATGAATCTAACATGATTCCACATGACTATTTTTTCTTATATGACGGTGAATATTTGTAGTGGGTGCTGCATGGATTATGGGACGGAGGAAGTAAAGAAGATCTGGAAAAGCTTCAACAATAATTAGTCACATTCAAGTTGATGAACGCTCTTCAAAAAGATTAATCAACAAACAGAGAATCCACGACGCATGAAGCTAACCAGCAAGAAAACAACACAGCAATAACTCAAAAATAGCATCATCAGAAAACTTCATATGTGAGAGAATACACCAGGATCACAGAAGGTTCCGGACAACCAACATCGGACACTAGTATAAAATGTAGTAAGCATATATATATATATATATATATATATATATATATATATATATATATATATATACACGATACATTAATGACAATGATTAAATCAAAAATTCCAATCTAAATATGTGCATATCACATAAGATAATCATCAATTACATGTTTTCACTCTCAATCAATAAATGATATGCGTAATAAAACATGATCCAAATTAGCATCAGACTTATCATTAATCAACAAATCAAGATATATGCGACCTCAATACAGCTAATCGAGTATAATCATCAACAAGATATGCAATACTAATCAATCAATCAAAACTATATAATATTTCAGTGAGAAAAAAACTGATCTTCAAAATAAAAAAACAATAAAATAAAATCGAGATATTAGGAGATGATACCTTTGAGACATTGGCGCGACCAGGATGAAGAACATCAACGACCTGAAATATAATAATAATAAAATCAAACATAATTAGATTTTTAAAAAGAGAAGATAAATTGAATCGAAAGAGAAAAAAAAAAAAAAAAAAAAAGAGGAAGAAAAACTGACGAATTGCTTCCTTGAGAGAAGACGATTAGTCATGAACTTGCGAGTTCTGAGTGTAACTGCTTTGTCCGCCATTGTTTTTTTCTTCCTCTCTCTTTCTCTCTCCTCTGGTGTAGGGAAACTTGCGGCTACTTTCTGCTTCAAAGTGTTCGCGAAGAGAGAGATGAGAGAGGAAGAAGGGAAGATGCAATTTTGAGCTAGGGTTTAGTAGTTGCTGGTTTTGGGTTTTTTTAACCAGTTATTTTGTTTCGGGGCCTGTTTTCGGCCCAGCTTTGGTCTTCGTTGAGTAGGATAGTAGTAGGATACTAGGGTTCATTGGTTGGTTATCAAGTTTAATTTTTTTTTTAGCGTTTTTTTATTAGGAGAGATAATTGGTCTAAAAACAATTCCTGCAGCCTTGTTAGGCTAGTAATTTAACATACCTATAGGCTACAAAGAGGTATGCTTATATCTACATTTTCGGTATCTTATTACCTTAGAGAAATATAAAGTCACTACGTCCACCTCACCTCAATAAACATTAATTGTCCTTTTGTTGTATTTTGTTTTAGGTATGTTTGGGTTTATAGTGGACATGACATGATATAATCGAAAGGCACAATTGCCTATTGCTATTGCTACAAACATATTCGGTTGTTCACTGAGAAAAAAATATTCAGTTAAGTGGTATCGCATGTCTTGGTTAATTGTATGATTTTTTTTTCCAATATCAAACCCTAATACCCTATCAGAAGTATTAATAAAAGGAAAGGAAGAAAAAAGCTATTAAAATAACTAAGTTAGAGGATATAGAATTAGTTTCCATGAAGTCCTTACATACATATTCAGAAAGCCTTGGTTAACTGGATATCACTTATCAAATTTATGTTCAAAGAAAAAGTCAAATAACAAAAATGTGTCAAGTGAAAAATATTAGAAAAACATAAAGTTTCTAATAATATGTTTGAAATATTATCATCTCTTGTATTCAATGAAAATTTTATCAAGGTAAGTTTCGAACATTCGTTTCAAATTTATTATTTTTATGTATTCAATGTTTATATAGTTTTAGTTTAATATGTTGTTTGACGAATTACATTTGTCACATGACACCCTATAGATGAATTATCCTAAAATTAATAAATCAATGTTGACTTTGCAAAATATTATCTCTTTTGTAGACGAGTTTTGATTTGTACTTCTTTTTACTTAAGTTTATATTAGTGGTAGATTCTATCGCCTTTTGGGTTTATATTATGTAAGAAAGTGTTTATCATATGCATGGTTAAACGTCTACTTTTGTACTTTGATCAAGATTCATTAGAAATGTGGCAAAGTTAAGACTAATAAGAAGTTGGAATTTGAGTTTTATTATATAACTAGTATTTGAACCCGGACGTTGCCCCGTGTTGGTATTGTTTTTAAAATTTGATATGCATTTTTTTCCATTTCCATTAAAATATATTAAGGAAAACTCAACAATTAAAAGGTACAAATATAATAATGTGAACACTTAAAGCATGATTAAAAGTTGGTTGAGATGGTAATTGTGTCATGTATAATAGCAAGAGGTCACGGGTTCAAATCTTGTTGCAAGCCAATTTTACTTTTGTTAATTAACATGACATATGTACACATTGGACAATTCTAATTGAGTAACAGAGGTGCCACGTGGCGTGTATACATTGTCACGCACGCCTTTTAATAGATTTGCACTAGGGGAAAAAAAAGGAAGGGCTGCGCAAGAAGGGTTGCGGTTTCCTTGGAAATCGCAGCCCTTTTTGTGAAGGGCTGCGGTTAGACTTCAAACGCAGCCCTTCATGGAGTATGAAGGGCTGCGGTTTTAAGGCTAACCGCAGCCCTTTATGTGAAGGGCTGCGGTTATCCTAGAAAACGCAGCCCTTCATACACGAAGGGCTGCGTTTTTCTAGGATAAGCGCGACCCTTCCTATCCCATTTCAACCTTTGAGTTTTGCGCGCAACACACGGTAGCACTCACTCGCAAATTTCCTCGCACACTCGGCTCACCCCTCTCCCTCTCCCTCACACTCACTCGCACACTCACTCCTCTCCCTCACACTAACTCGCACTTGCCATCACCGGAGCACCGGACACATCGCCGGAGCGCCGTCCCATCGCCGGTGCACACTTCTTCTTCTCTTCTCTCAGCGTTGCCTGAGCTCCTTCTTCTTCTTCTTCTCCTCTCTCAGCGCGCCTTGACGCCACCACCACCACCACCACTACTGCATTGTCGGTAATTCCCCTCTCACTCTCTCTCCTCTTTGTTTTATTTAATTTCTCTTCTATTTTGTGTTGTAAAAATCGATTGTAGGGGTGGGGGAGGGGCTTGTGGAGGGTGGGTAGGGGGTGGGGGTGTTGGGCTGGGGATGGGGGATGGCTGGGAGGTTGGGCATGGGGTGGGGGAGGGCAGGGAGGCTGGGCATGGGGTGGGGGAGGGCAGTGGAGGCTGGGCATGGGGTGGGGGAGGGTAGGGGATCTTTGGAAAGGGGGTGGGGGGATGGGCGGGGAGGGTGGGCATGGGGTGGGGGAGGGTGGGGAGGTTGGGCATGGGTTGGGGGGGGCGGGGGATCTTTGGAAAGGGTGTGGGGGATGGGTTGGGGAGAGTGGGCATGGGGTGGGGGAGGGTGGGGAGGCTGGGCATGGGGTGGGGGAGGGCGGGGGATCTTTGGAAAGGGGGTGGGGGAGAGGGTGGGGAGGCTAGGCATAGGGTGGGGGAGGGCGGGGGATCTTGGGCATGGGGTGGGGGAGGGCGGGGGATCTTTGGACGGGGGGTGGGGGAGGGGCGGGGAGGGTGGATAGGGGTGGGTGAGGCATTGTTGTGAAGGCATTGTTGTAAGTTGTAACACATGTTTGGTATCACTACTATCTTTCATTTTCTTTTTGTTTTATAATGTAACTATGTAGATTTTTAGGCTTCAAAACGAAAATTAAAGGTCATTTTACGCCTACATAGCAATGGAATGCTCTCCACATTTGTAACACTTCTCACTAGCTCCGCCGCTACCGGTGATGGGCATTCCATTGCCATGTGACCTGATTCTCGGGTCATTTTAGGCCTAATTTAGCCTTTTCGCTTCCGAATCGTACTTATCGAGTCATGTAACCCCAAATTCTTTGTGAACATGATTATATGAGGTATAATGTAACTATTGTGTAGAGTTTTAGGCTTGCATTTGTTCTTGGTTGAATTTCGGAAACGAAAATTAAAGGTCATTTTACGCCTACATGGCAATGAGGGATTGCGGTGGGGGCGGTAGTGGCGGTGGTGGTGGGGGTGTTGTAAATGTGGAGAGTCGGGTCACATGGCAATCGAAAGCCCATCCGGTGCTCTCCACATTTATAACACTTCTAACTCCGCCGCTACCGGTGATGGTCATTCCATTGCCATGTGACCTGATTCTCGGGTCATTTTAGGCCTATTTTAGCCTTTTCGCTTCCAAATCGTACTTATCGAGTCATTTAACCCCAAATTCTTTGTGAACATGATTATATGAGATATCATGTACCTATTGTGTAGATTTTTAGGCTTGCATTTGTTCTTGGTTGCATTTCGGGAACGAAAAGGTCATTTTAGGCCAAATTTTGCCTTTTCGGGTCCAATTCGTACTTATCGAGTCATTTATCGCCAAATTCTTTTTGAACATGATTATATGAGGTATAATGTAACTATTGTGTAGATTTTTAGGTTTGCAATTGTTGTAGGTTGAATTTTGGGAACGAAAAGGGCATTTTTGGCCTATTTTAGCCTTTTCACTTCCAAATCGTACTTATCGAGTCATTTAACCCCAAATTCTTTTTGAACAAGATTATATGAGATATAATGTACCTATTATATAGATTTTTAGGCTTGCATTTGTTCTTGGTTGCATTTCGGGAACGAAAAGATCATTTTAGGCCAACTTTTGCTTTTTCGGGTCCAATTCGTACTTATCGAGTCATTTAACGCCAAATTCTTTTTGAACATGATTATATGAGGTATAATGTAACTATTGTGTAGATTTTTAGGTTTGCAATTATTGTAGGTTGAATTTTGGGAACGAAAAGGGCATTTTTGGCCTATTTTAGCCTTTTCACTTCCAAATCGTACTTATCGAGTCATTTAACCCCAAATTCTTTTTGAACAAGATTATATGAGATATAATGTACCTATTGTGTAGATTTTTAGGCCTGCATTAGTTCTTGGTTGCATTTCGGGAACGAAAAGGTCATTTTAGGCCAAATTTTGCCTTTTCGGGTCCAATTCGTACTTATCGAGTCATTTAACGCCAAATTCTTTTTGAACATGATTATATGAGGTATAATGTAACTATTGTGTAGATTTTTAGGTTTGCAATTGTTGTAAGTTGAATTTTGGGAACGAAAAGGGCATTTTTTACCTATTTTAGCCTTATCGGGTCCAATTCCCCTGCCCCCCACCGCTGACTCCTTCCCCTCCCCCCCCGCCGCCCTCCCCCCTCCCCCCCACTGCACAGCCCCCTCCCCTCCTGCTGCCCCTCCCTCCCCCACCGCCCGGCCCCTCCCCCACTGCACACCTCTCCCTCCCCCCACTGCACGACCCCTCCCTCCCCCTGCACGACCCTCCCCCTACCTTGCACGACATCTCCCCCCACCGCACTGACCCCCTCCCCCACCGCACAACCCCTTCCCCCACCGCACAGTCCCTCCCCCTCCCCCCGCACACCCCCCCCCCCCCCACACACCCCCCCCCCACTGCACGGTCCCCCCCAGCTGCACACCCTCCCCTCCCCCGCCATGCCCCTACCCCCTCCCCTGCGCCCTCCCCTCCCCCCTGCTGCCCCTCCCCTCCCTCTGCCCCTCCCCCCTGCACGGCCCCTCCCCCCCACGCTTGCCCCTCCCCCTGTATGCCCCCTCCCCCCACTGCTGCCCCTCCCCCCCGTACTGCCCCCCCCCTCCCTCCTTTGCCCTCCCTTCCCCCCCCCAGCTGCCCAGCCCCTACCCTCCCCATTGCCACGGCCCTCCCCCTGCTGCCCTCCCCGGCGGGCCGCGGATGCCGTCGTCGTGCACCGCGCCCGGCCAAAGATAAAATTTCTCCTACTCTCTTTTACACTAAGGTAGTATAGTGGAAGTAGGGGTCGTATCCACAGGGAAACAGGGACGAGTTGAGTACTTAGCGTGATTCGAAACCTAGATTAAGCTAAGGGCCGAGAAACCTAATAATAATTACAAAAGGGGGGTTTCAAGTAGATTATAACTAAACTACAACTAACTAGCATATAAACAAAATGAGAAATCAATATGGAAAGATCTTGAATCCGATTAACATCCACTTCAATTCATTAGCGATCCTTGAACCTCGACTCTATTCATTTCCATAATTATCTATTGTTGAGAATTAATCTCGCGTTCTCCTTATTCCTAGTTGAATAGCACGATCAGCGTGACTATAAAACCCTAACTAGAGGATAACCCAGTCCGATCTGCGTCTAAGTTCAATCCAATAGCAGCAATAAACACAGAGAACCAACAGACCTGCTAACGTCATACAAGCGATAAACATTCAACAGTTGATTCAATTTCCCCAAGAAATAACCAAGACGATCTGCATCTAAGCTACTCCCTAGTTTGCTACCAATTGATAAAAGAATAAAACAATCCGATTCTATTCTTAAATCTAGCATTAGATTAATTACACAATCAAACTAGTAATATTCCTAGCATAATCATGCAAAAACCATTGAAAGCAAGCATAGAAATTAAACCATAATCAAAGAAAATAAATAGAGAGGAAAGATCTCACAATAATGCTTGAAGCTCCATATTAATCTCGTTCAAGAACGGTTCAAGCTACAATCGGCATAGCATAAGCCAATCCCATAATTGAAATCTACAAAAACTAAATTAGAAAATAAAAACTAAAAAAAGAAGACAACAAGAGAAGAGTGGAGTTTTGGAAACTCCCTCTCCTTGTGGCTGCTGCCCCCTAGGTCTAAAAACAAAGTTTAGTATTTATACTAAGCCTCAAAAGTTAGCCGTCATTTAAACCGGCCTAGGGGTCGCGAGGTGCGATACGGGTCGCACCGTGCGATGAGCTACCGCCTTCGCAACGAGCCGAAGAACCCGGGCCAAACCACGCGGGTCGCGAGGTGCGAGAAATCTCGCGAGGTGCGAGCTTCGGGTCGCGAGGTGCGACATTCCTCGCGAGGTGCGAGCCGGCTCTGGCGTGCGATGGGCGCTCGGGCGGTGAGCTCGTCGGGCGATCTTGGGCTGGCAGCTTGGTCGAGGCCTTGGCGCTGGGTGAGCGCTGGCCGGGCGGCTTGGTGCTTGGGCGTGCGTTGGCTTGCTGCGATGGGTGAGCTTGGGCTGTGCGGTGCTTCGACGGGGTCTGCTTGAGCCGCGAGCTCTACTCGGGTTGGTGATGACGAGCTTGCGGTGATGCGATGCTTAGGCACACGGTGGAGTTCCAAGAGCTCGGAACTTTACAACTTTAACAACAATTAACATACAAAATTCCGAACTTCCGCTAAGGTCTATTTATATGCAAAACTTAACAATTACGAACAAATCCCTTAGCAAAGTGCACCTAAAATACCACAAGAACATCGTATAACTTGAGCGCATCACTCCCCTCCCCACTGCATGCCCCCCCCCCCCCCCTGCACCTCCCCTCCCCCCACCGCACAACCCCTCCCCCCCCCACCGCACGGTCCCTCCCCTCCCCCACCGCACACCCTCCCCTCCCCCGCATGCCCCTCCCCCCCCATTGCACACCCTCCCCTCCCCCCACATGCCCCCCTCCCCCCTCCTGCCCCCTCCCCTCCCCCCACCGCTCCCCCCCTCCCCTCCCACGCCCCTCCCCCCGCACTGCCCCTCCCCCCCCCACTGCTTGCCCGTCCCCCTGTCTGCCCCCTTCCCCTCCTCGCTGCCCCTCCCTTCCCCCACCGCCCGGCCCCCTACCTCCCCCCACTGCACAACCCTCCCCCTGCCGCCCTCCCTCCCCACCTGCACAGCCCCCTCCCCTCCCCACTGCACGGCTCCTCTCCTCCCCCGCTGCACCTCCCCTCCCCCCACTTGCACAACCCCTCCCCCCCACTGCACAGTCCCCCCCTCGCCGCTGCCCCTTGCACCGCTGCCCCTTGCACACGTAACCCCTCCCCACACCCCACCCCCATTAGTGGCAATGTTAATTTTAATTTTTTGTTATATTAATGCATTATTTGTACAATTTCGGGGAGATGGCGGATGTGCATACGGATAACACCACAAGTGATGCTTGAACACACTACCGAGGATGAGTCTTTCGATGCGAGAAAGGAACGGGGTAAATTGTCTCGATTTCGCCGTGAAGAGATAAATGCACAAATGCCTAGGAAGTCATTGGCGACTAAAAAGAGAAAAGGAAGGGGACCTACAAAGTCACTAGGGGAACACACAAATATGACTTTGGAGTACGATAGCATGGGTCAACGTTGTGGAAAGTGGCGTCAAAAGTATGGCATGCAAGTTGGCATTTGCATGCATAAACTCTCCATTTTGCACTCATGGAAAGAGGTGCCCGAGGGATTGAAGCGGTGTCTATGGGAAGATACCATGGTAAGCTTCAAGTACAATAACGTGTAGTTTCTTAATTATTTAGTTAAATATATGTGTAATATTACTTATAGCATATAAATTACAACATTTGCGAAAACTAATTTGTGAACTGCGTTTTACGTAGAATCAATTCAATATCGAAGATGATGAAGCCAAGAAGAATGTATTTCTATCCGCGGTTGCCCGGGAGATTCAGAGATTTCAAGGCTAAGTTAGTGTCGGGTGGATCACTAAGCGGAGGAAAGTAGTAGGTACAAAGAAGAAGAACATCTACGGCGGAGAAACACAAGCCGATCCCGAGGCTTCACCGGAAACATCATCTCGCACCATCCAAATTACCATTTCAAATATGGAAAACTATCAAACCTGAAGAGTGGGAAGCATTTGTTGCCAAGAAAACAACCCCACAAGCTATTGTAAGAATATTTTATTAAGACTTAATAAACTTAGATCCAGTATTATTGTATAGCACCGTACGTAGATAACCTTTGTTTATAATTGTGTGTTTTAGGCAAGTCGTGAGAAAAGTAGCTCGAGTGCAAAAGCTAGGAAGTATTATCATCATTTGGGTGCTCATTCGTACAATGAGGCGAGAGAGAAGTGGATGTTCGGCCATTACCCCACAATAGGGTCGACAACGGCAACGGGGAGTGGCTCAATGACGACAGGTTGCACGGCCTCGGCAACCGAGATAGAGTCCTCGATTGGTGGTGTTCGATGCATGGGGTTGATGCAAAGGGAAACGAGGCGGGGGCGGGGGGGGAGGGAGTGCGGGGGGTGGGCAGAGTGGGGTGGGGGGGGGGGGCGGGGTGGGAGTGCGGGGGGTGGGCAGGGGGTGGGGGTGGGGCGGGGGGGTGGGCGGGGGATGGGGGGTCTTTGGGGTGGGCGGGGGTGGGGTGTACTCGCCTGGGGTTGGCGGGGGTGGGGCGGGGGTGGGCGGGGGGGGTGGGGGTCTTTGGGGTGGGCGGGGGTGGGGTGTCTTGGGGGGGGGGGGGGGTGTACTTTGGGGCGGCGGGGGTGGAGGGTGCAATTTTTTTTTTTTAATAAAAACTTGAATGTGAAGGGCTGCGGTTTTAAGACTAAACCGCAGCCCTTCACATTAATAGGGTTGCGGTTTAGGTTTAAAACCGCAGCCCTTCATACATAGAAGGGTTGCGGTTTAAGCCGAAAACGCAGCCCTTCATCCTTAGAAGGGCTGCGTTTTTGGCCTAAACCGCAGCCCTTCGTTGTGAAGGGCTGCGGTTAAAAACCGCAGCCCTTCTTATCTATTGAAGGGCTGCTATGGAAAGGGCTGCTGGCCAAAAACGCAGCCCTTAGGGCTGTTTTGACCGCAGCCCTTCCTTGTTTTTCCACTAGTGTTGTATAGATTCGATCTTAATTGTAGTATTCCAACTCCGTGGTATACTTGTATGTCATTGAAAATAATATTTTAAGTTGCGTTACCTATTTTGCTTTCCATAATTGTAAAAATAAAGGGTCGTTAATTAACCTTTTAAATTAAAACGTGTCTCTCTTTCCTCTCTAAAATCCTAATTTTGTTTTTTCGAGCTAAGGGCTACTACTGTTCATTTGGGTGGTGACAAACTCTGTTTTTTTGTTAGTTGTTTATAAGATTTTGTTTACAAAACCTCCAGGTTCTTTCGAATGGAGAATTATTCTACCCATATATTATTTTACATCTACTCATAAATTGGATTTTATTTCTATACTTGTGAGAGTTTGAGGACTTTACTTTGGGTATTTTTTTTACAGGTTGGTTTGTTGAATAGACTTGTGCGGCTTCACGAAAGATGTCAATTCTTCATCTACAATTAGTTGAATTAAATCAAATTATATATTAAAAAAAACAAATTAATAAACCCCCTCGTAGAAGATTATATTAAAAAAACGGTGTAAAAGAGGGTTTGCAAAATTGGTAGATCTTATCATCGATCGTGATTTTGGCATAATAGAATTCTATTTGATCCAATTTGATATGTATTTCTTAGTTTTTGATTTATTTTGAGTTTCACAAATTGATGTAAGTCTGTAGTTAATATCTGTTAACTTCTAGGTCCGAGAGTTAAACTAAAAACAAACAACCGAGACTTCTATGACTTTAATCACATCATATGATCATAAGGTATATACTTAATTTGTTACGAAACTCTAGAGGTATTGCAATTTCCGGCAAGAAAAGTGGAATATTTACAGAGTCCTTCATAAGGCTAACTTTGGCCACAAAGAATGTTGCATTCGGAACTCCATCGATGGTCATCATTCTTCCGACTCTCCCTTAATGGGAGCACTACCCCCTCCCCTTCCCCCCAACTTCTTCAAATTATAGTTTGATGGCTCGGTTAAAAATACTTCAATAGAAGGAGATGTCATCATCCGCAATCACTCTAACAACTTGGTCAAAGTTTGTACTTACAACCTTGGCACTGCTCTGGTCCATATAGCCGATGTCTTAGCCTTTAACTCAAGTATCAAGGACATCATCATTGAAGGGACAACCTTCTCGTTATCAATGCAGTTAAAGAAGTTTGGACTTCTCCCGAGCAAATAGCTCACATCATTCAGGATATCTGCCTTTTTCACAATAACTTCCACACTTGTCAAAACAGACACATCTTATGGAAGGCGGATAAAGCAACAAAGTGCATAGGTAATAATATAGGTCATCTAGTAGATTCTTCTTTTGATATCCACATCTTATAATAACTCTCTTATTTCTTCCATCTTTGTAAACGATGCATTAAGAGTTCCCCTTATGCAAAGGATCTCCTACTTAGGGATGCAATTGGGGCGGGGCGGGGCGAGGCGGGGCGGGCGGATTTTGTTCTTCTCATCCCCATCCCCACCTATAAATATAATCCCCATCCCCATCCCCATGGTGGGGACAAAGGCTATCCCCATCCCGGCCCCGACGGGTATGAACATAAAACCATCCCCGCGCCCACCACCCATGTGGGTATCCATACCCGCCTAATCCCCATTTTCCCCGCCCCACCACCCGCCAGATCCCCACCTCAGACCCACCTTGAAGGAAAGAAACATGTACAATATTTTTGACATTGATAAATATAAAAGGCCTAAAAATACATAAATAATGAAACGACCCAAAAATACATAAATGATGAAATAACCCATCATCTCAATCATCATACAAACAAAGGCAGTAGTTTTAATATATAAATACATAAATAATGAAACAACCCAAAATACATAAATAATGATATTTTGACTTTTAACTCAAACTTATTTAAAGATGGGGCATGTGGGGCGGGTATTGGCGGGGCGGGAATGGGGCGGGTATTGGCGGGGCGGGGATGGGGCGGGGATAAATTAAAATCCATCCTCATCCCCATCCCCGTCCCCCACCCATCAAATCGGGAAATGGGGCAGATCTCCTGTTTGACCCACCCCACCTGCATCCCTACTCCTAATGTTTTCCTTTTTACCTTTTTTTTTTTTATATTCAAAAAAAAAAAAAAAAAAATCTCATAATTTTCAAATAGTTAGCTCGTGGATTAAAGTTCAAGTACCTCATAATTTTCATTTTAGAAAAGAATCCTCATCTTTTCCGGTTCCTCTCACACGATCTCTATAGTATTTTCTTCCTCCCTCTACCACTGGATTCATTTTACGCACATACGATTTTTTCCCTGAAGTATGGGTCGACCATCATCCGCAATCGAAATCCCGGAGCCTCGACACCGCCGAAACTCACCGGAATCCGATGATTCCGGCGACCGTTATCGTCGCCGTCGAAACCACAGCCCATCATACGCCAGATATTCGCCGGAGGTTCGACGTCGACGATCGTATTCCCCTGATTTCGCCGACGAAAGAAGAAGCAGCAGAAGAAGAAGCCCTAGCCGTAGTCGGAGCCCCGAGTTTCGTAAACCTAGAATCGAAAATTACAGAAGAGAGAGAAACGGCAGGTTTCCAGATGAAGAATCAGATGAGGAATTGAGAGGTCTGAGTTTCGAGGAGTATCGGAGGCTCAAGAGGCAGAAATTGAGGAATATTTTGAGAAATACGTTCTGGAACGTCACACCTAGCCCTCCTCGCACCGAAAACGACGCGTTTTACGATCGGGAAGAGGAGGAGGAGGGGAAAGAGGTGAGAGAGGAAGGTAATGGTGATTTGAGGAGAGAGAAATTGAATTCTAAATCGATTTCTAGGTCTGCAAGTTCGGGTTCTGAATCGCGAAGTTCGAGTTCTGAATCGGAATCGGAAGGTTCTGATAGTAGGAGGAGAAGGAAGAAGAAGAGGATTAGCAAACGGAAGAGTTCGAGTTCGAAGCGAAGGAAGAGTAGGAAATCTTATGATTCAGATGATGATGATTCTGATAAAGGAGAGAGTGAGGATGATTATTCAAGTGATGAGGATGAGGAGAGAGATAGAAGAAAGCGGAAATCGAAGTCTAAATCGAGGAGTGGTAGCAGAAGTAGCAGGAAGAAGAGGAGTAGGAGTAGCAAAAGAAGGAGAGAGAGTGATTCTGAGGATGACAGTGAAAGTGAGAGTGATAAAGATGAAGTGAAGGCGAAATCGAAGAGGAGTAGCAAGAAGAAGAGGAGCAAAATTGAGAGTGATGATGAGATTGATGAAGTTAGCAATGGTGTTTCAGAAAAAGATGAGATAAACGAATTGGAGTTGGCAAATGTGGATGAGATAAACCCTGAAGTGTTGGCATTTAAGGAGATGTTGGAGTCTCAGAAGAAGGCGTCCGCTTTGGTAAACGAGCCGCCTGTAGGGCCACAGCCATTGCCGAAAGCTGAAGGGCATATTAGTTATGGAGGTGCACTTAGGCCTGGTGAAGGTGATGCCATTGCGCAGTATGTTCAACAAGGGAAGCGTATCCCACGTCGTGGAGAAGTGGGACTTTCAGCTGATGAAATTTCGAAATATGAGTCACTTGGGTATGTGATGAGTGGTAGCAGGCATCAGAGAATGAATGCCATTCGTATTAGGAAAGAAAACCAGGTTTATAGTGCGGAAGATAAGCGCGCTTTGGCTATGTTTAACTATGAAGAGAAGGCCAAACGTGAGTCTAAGGTTATGACTGATTTGAAGAGGCTTGTTCAGCGTACAATTGGTGAAGAGGTTGATCCTAATCATGATCCTTTTGGTGCCAAGGATGGTGATGATGCTGAACCGTAATGTATGCTTCTGGCTGTGGTTTATTTTCTTTTTGTTTTCTATTGAAATATTGGATATGATTCATGAGTTTCAAGTGGTTGGTAATTCGTTCACTTGTAATTTGCTTACTTTTGCTGTTAGTTACATCTTGACATTGCCATTTTCTTGAAATCCTTATATGAATGTAGTTTTCAATTTGGATTTGATATTGATATGTATGAGGTGTTATTATACTGGTTGCTAGTGTTTATTCAAGGCTGATTGAGTGTTTCTAATCTTTGGAATGAGATTTGGGTTGATTACACAATTTAGCACTATTTGGTTATACTAGTGGGAATTTTCATCTAAATATACATAGAGCTTCTCGGGATTCGATCCAATGTCTTGGGTAAGACTTTACCGACTAATCTAGATGGCATCCTTTTGAATTTGTTAGATTAGTGATCATTATTCATTATGAGATGGGTCAAGGGCTTAATTAATATAGTTATGATAATGAGCTTAGATTGCTTGGTTAGTGCCTTAGTGTACAACTATTTGCTCTTTATACGGAAAGGGATATGAGAATGAGCTTCTTCTTCTTGTTTTTTTACTAGTTCTGGAGTTATATGCTATGGTATTAATTCTCTTTGTTCCTTTTTCCAGCGTCTTTTATTTTTGCTTCAGCGATCGCATCTAGTGGTAATCGGTAAGGCTAGCATGTCACCCTCTTGCGTTTTCATATTGATGTACCGACGTAGGGCTGCTACCTTTTCTGTTTGTTTGTGAGTGTATGCACTTTGCGGTCAGCCAGAGGTCTCCCTTGTTTCTCATAGGACTCGTAGCTGAATTCTCGATGTTCAGGCTTGATAACACTATACTAGTAAAGTAGTTGTGAATGCAAATTTGAAGTTATTGGAATTGGCTGATGTGGTGATTGTGTGAGTCTAACTGCTTTAACATATGATTTCTAACTGTATTCAGGTGATCAGGTCAATGTACCTTAAAGTTGCTCATTTGCTTTTAAAGGCTTTGGGGTGTGTTTAATCTTTGGATTTATATTGTATTATTGCCACAAGAAAAAAATCTTTGGAGTTACATACAAGTGATGTATAAACTTCTTTCCTCTTCTCTTTAGGATGGTTGGTTCTCTTTCCACCTATTCCATTGATTTCACTTTCAAACTTACCACTGTGGTATTGCTAGTAGTTAAGTCACGTTCTGATGATGGGAAGCACTTGTCTATTGAGTCTACCATGTTTCGTGCAAGTTTCTTGTGTATTGTGTTATTTTTTCAGTATGTCTGCTGTAAAGTGAACACTGTGAATTGATTTTACCTCACTTCAACTTGCAATTTTACATGTGAAAACCCTTCTGAGATCATAAGCTTTTATTCTCCTTTTGATTGCTGTATTTCAATTGATCTGATACATTTTACTGTTACGTAAAGTGCCCTATTTGAAAAAGTTTCCCATAAATTGGCGGGCGTACATGTTATTGCGGATCTTAGATTTGTGAGAATAGTGATTGTTAGTAGTTATGAATATGATGGTCACTGAGATAGCCTGGTTAGTGGACTGTGGACAACCATGGGCATATTATTAACAAGAGGACCTGAAATGAGATTGATGGTAAAGTATTTCGAAGAAGGAAGTTCTAATGGCTCTCATATTTTCTCGGCTTGGTTTCTTTATCAGCTCTGGAGTTATAACTTATAGGCCTATAGTGCATTTTCCTTCTTGGCTTCTGCAACTGTGTACAGAGAGCACATCTCACTCTCTTGCATAGTAATTCACTGACCTAGAGCTGCATATTATCTCTAAAATATGTGCTCATTTTTGTCCGTTGAACATGCCTTGCTTTTGATTTGTCCTTTTTGTCTCATCTTTCAACATTTTTAGAAGCTAATGATAATGAATCCTTTTATTGATGGCAGCGATTCAGGAGTATATTCCAAACTTGATACCTCAAGTATAGCAAGAAGTGATACAATCTTGAAGGTGTTGGAATTTGCTGATGCAGTTGCTGCTTGCACATACAACAGCAAACTGTGTTCAAGGTTACGTACTTCAAACACCGTGAATTTTCTGATCCAGTACGAAGCTCTAATTCCTGCAGACGGCTGCCGTAGGCACAAGTGGTGTGCTTTATATGGAATTTATACACACGAGATCTTAGATTAGAACTGTGTCATAGAAATCTCCTTTCTCTGAATGTACGATGTTCTTGGCTTTGGCTTGGAGTGTCTTGTTTCTATGTCTTGACGAAGAGGCTTATCTTCTGACAAATGGTAGCATTGAGATGCAAGGAAGTCTTTGACTACATATGGGGTCAAACGGTTCAGTGCATTATACTGGAAGATTTTCTGAATTTAAGTCTCTTAGAAGTATTTTCTGAGCTTAAACTAGGGAGCTAAGTTTGACAAATGGTGCTTGGTGATTGATATTGCCTGATGTTGCTTATTGCTTCTTATGCATGTAGACTATAAATACATCTTTTTGATTTCAATCTCTGAAGGGGAAGAAAAAAGTCTTGAAAATCTTTCGTCAATGGATGTTTAGTACTCCTACTAGTCTAGTCTTTTTTCTGAAGTTTGATGCTTTTTTTGTTGTTGATATTTTTCTGAAGGTTGACTTTTAAATCTAACACGTTGGGGGGTTCGGGCTTTGGTCAACTAGTTTATTGATAATGTTAGGCAATTAATTAAAACTTCTTAACAGGTTAGGCTCCTTACTGAGAGAATCCAATTATTGATTAGTATAAAAACGAGTACAGCCGGTAAATAGACCCGTACCGGCTGGCCCGATCAGAAATACTCGACTCGAGATCCGTTTTCCACATGACATAGAACTGAAACCCGAATAATCTGACCCGAACCTACCCAACCCAAAGTGAACCGAAAATAATGACTTGAATCGACTCCAAAACAATAAGGAAATATTTTTCAAAAACATTAATTTATGTGTTTTATTTGTTTGCTAGAAAAGAAAGCAGACCTTATCCGAATTGGCCCGACCCGGTGTTGACTACATTCATCAAACCCGTACCCGTCCCGAACGCAAAAATTGTCACGAATATGACCCGACTTGTACCCGACTCTTATAACCCGTTTGCCAACTCTAAAAACGAGTGGATATGAATATTTATGGGTTGGAAAAAACACTTTCATCCATAAAATGAAAGCAAATTTCTTAGAATAAGATATTTCTTTTACTTGATTTTAATTATGAATTATCAAACTGATCAACATATAATTTTTTACTCACTAGAATTATCTATTGTGATTGAAATCAAACTTACCTTTGCCGAGTGTCTTGTATTTTTCTTATAAATAGTTGGTAAAGTAAACACTCGAAAAGTTTCATCAAAATGGTGCTCGATCTTGACCGAATGTCAAATCCACAAGTCACAATTTGCAACAATTTTAAGAACCAAAGTTCCAGCCTCACACTATCCTTGTTATAAATAGTGCTTACCAGTTACCATGGAGGGTGACCATTAATCCAGTTACCATGGAGGGTGACCATTAATCCATTTTTTTATTGTGTAGTTGTGAAATGACATTATTTGAGATCAAAGCTTGGAAAAGTTACTTAAAAATTTATGTAAACTAAAAATAATGTTTTTAAAATAAATAGTGCGACGATCTCATTTCATAATTATTGATAAATGGTGGAGCCATTATTACCCCTTACTCCCTTAGAATATTACCAATGGTTCAACCTTTAGGGTTTATGAGGAGAGAGAAGTAAAAAGATATTAAAGAAAGAAGAAAGAGAAAAAAGAGAGGAAAGAGAATTATAAACGGTTCATGTACATAAACCGATCACCACAACAGAGAGAGTTGGAATTGAGGTTGGGAAAATTAAAGCGCCACATGTCGCGATATTACTGGACACGCGTCAGCATCCAATGGCTTAAAATGCTTCATCTTAATGGCTACAATTATACAGAATTATTGATGATTTTATTACTGTTATATATCGAATAATGATCATATTTTAATAAAAAAATATTTTTAATTTTTTTTTATAATTTTTCTCCCTCTATCAATAGAGCCCAATATTAAGGTATTTCTAGACGCTTTTTTGTTTTTGGTTTAGGCTTGACACTTAAAAAGTTATTCAATTAGAGCAATTAGTCAATAATATATTTTTAATTAACCAAAAATGATAAATATGGTGAAAATTGGGATAAATTAAAGGAGAGATAGAATAGGTTAGTGTATGGTAGATACTAGGAGAGAGAATTTGATGACTCCAAATATTAGTCTAACTATTGAGAGTAAGAAAAGAGAGATTTGAGTTAGTTGGGTATAAGTGATTTGAGGCCGGACGTTTCCACGGTGGTCGCCCTAATTTTTTTTTGGTTTAGTTGGTGGTCGTGCGTGGTTTAGTTGGTAGTGTGCGTGGTTTCGGTGGTAGTTTGCGTGGTTTCGGTGGGGTTGTGGGGATGGAGTTGGTGGTTGTGGAAACAAAATGGACAAGGTAAAGTTGAAAATGTTTGATGGGACAGAGGTGATTTTAAGTAATTTTGAGGTGATGTTTAACAATTCCTTCAAAAGGTCCAAACTTAAAAAAGGGGGCAAAACAACAAAAATATCTGAACACTCTCAACTCAAGTCTCATCTCTAATTCTCTAATACTTCTCTAGTCCTCTTGTATCTTGCTGAAATTTTTGCACAATTGATGCAATCAAGTAATCAACAAACTACCAAGCAAGCACAGTAGGATATAGGAATCCATAAAAAGAAAGAACTTCTCTTTACATTTCAAATGGGTGTTCTTCCACTTATCTCTCTTTCTCTTCCCTTGCAAACCCATATTCACTCACCTTCAGCAAAAACCCACCTCCAAAATCCAGCCTT
Source organism: Beta lomatogona (assembly GCA_947646795.1). Classification (NCBI taxonomy): domain Eukaryota; kingdom Viridiplantae; phylum Streptophyta; class Magnoliopsida; order Caryophyllales; family Amaranthaceae; genus Beta; species Beta lomatogona. The sequence goes on from CANSNZ010001446.1 coordinate 42,888, forward strand.
TTGGCCTAAATTATCTTCTTCTATCTTTAAATCTGTCAACTTTAGTAGTAAAACTGCAAAATTAAGAAGCAAATCCAATGACCCAGCTGAAATTGACCCTATGTTCTTGGACAAAAACGGTGTCGTTGATGATATGGAAAATTACCTCAATTCTCTCTCCCTTGAATATGATTCTGTTTGGGACACTAAACCTTCTTGGTGAGATTTCCATTTTCCCCCTTTTTTAAGCATTTATTTGTCCAATTTTATTATTTGTTTTAGTATTATAACTTGTAAATTTTCCTGATTTTTGCTGACAATTATTGCCTTTGTTATAGATTCTGATCAAGTAAATGTCAATTGTTTTCATGATGTAGTAGTTTTTGTTTGTTTGTTTGTTTGTTGAATTGATTTATGAGTTGTTTACCCTGCATAGTTTTGAAGTTTAAGGAAACAAATGCATGATTATGTTGCAAGTATTAGTATGCACTTTGCTAGTTGCTTTGTCTTAGCTTTTGCATATAAATGTGGTTGATTGTACAACTGCCTGATGTTGAAATGATGATTTGCCAATATGACTTGCAAGTTGCAAAAGATGTTCTTTCTCGAAATTTGTTGGCCAAGCTGTAACTAAGGAACCATGATCGAAGAAACCTGTTAACGGCTGCTTGTATGGCTTTTTGGGTAATAGGATTTCTTCATAAAGTTAGTGTCACATTTGAAGTTGGATATGTAGAAAGGGCAAAAAAGGCTTTAGATGTGTGCTTTTTGGCGCAATTAGATGGTAAGTTAATATTTTGGGAGGATGGAGGTAGTTTCGAATTTCTAGATGGAATCTCTTTTGGTGCTTGTAAACAGATATTCATACTTATACACCCATTGGGTTATCTGAGGATGGTATTAATTTTGGCTTAATAGCTTTCCTTGTTTTCCTTTTGGTTCTAGGGGATTAGGGGGGTTAAGCTAAATAATAAATTTGAGAAAGGGTAATGTTAAGGATGACAATGGACTAAAACAAATGTCTTTTAGACTGTCTTCAGATAACCCAATGAGTGTATGAATACTGTCCTCGACTTATTGTGTTAAGTAGCAAGTCTGAAGTCCCCCAATTGCTGGTGTAATCTAAGGCCAAATTCAAAAGACCTCGGGGAGCCTCATTGGATACCGTGTTACTATTGAAGATGGAATCTCTTGATATGCATATGAGTCACCCCCAAACAATCAAGTTCAGTTTTCCTATTTCACTATATTATCACCTATTGGAGCAAACAAGAGACCAACTTTTAAAATCACCCCTATCATAAAATTGGGAAGGAGGGTGATAAAAGATTTGCATCCTTCAGGCTTCAGCCCTGCAAATATCAGATTCCTGCAAGGGAAGGATGGTTGAGTTGTGTTTTGTGAAAGTTATGAGTGATGTGAAGAGGACATGAAGGAAATGTTCATGCTAACTGCTATAATACAAACTGGAGTTGGTATTCTCAAAGATGCAGAGTTTCAGACTAACATGCAGCACAACTTTTCAAGTTTTCTCAAAGATGCAGAGTTTCAGACTAACATACATATTTGATACTGCCCACTAATACATGTCTGCTCACGAAGTATATATTTTTGGATAGTTTTCAGATATAAACTGACTGATTCTTTTTCTTCATTCTCTTGCTAGGTGTCAGCCATGGACAATATCCCTGACTGGTGTATCAGTGATTGCAGGCAGCTGGCTGGTTTTGCACTCCATTGTCATTACTGCTTTAGTTTCCTCTCTAATATGTGCATGGTGGTATATCTTCCTATATTCTTATCCTAAGGTTTGCGCTTCCTCACTGTTATATCTTGTATATTAGATAATAGATATGGAGAAGTTGCATGGTGCTGTGAACTCTGTATAGTTTCCCTGGGTTTTAAAGATCTAGAAAGAGAACAATATTTGCTTGATTGGCTTTCTGCTTCTGATTTTTGCTCACTCTTAGGCCTCTAAACCCCCTTCCCTTCTCCTACTGCTCAAGTTTCTTCACCTTCACCCTTTTGTAGCTTGAAGCTGTTCACTAAAAAAATCAAAACTCCAACTTAGGCATAGGGGGTGTTTTGATATTGTACTGGACTTGAGAGTTCTGACATTAGTCTTGGGCCCCTTCTGCAAATTTAGCTATTTTCTGCTAGTTATTAGGCTGTTACATGTTAGTTGTCAGAGTATTTGTAATACTTTGACACGATACTGTAGAAGTAGAAACATTTTGGGAAAAAAAGAAAAATAATCCTACACTCAGTTTTGTTGCTCTCTCAAAACACTGCTCCAAAAGCTAAAAGTTAGGGATCACCACTTGATAGTTGATTGCGAACATTACTATTTGGACTTGGTAGTGCTTATACCTGTTTAAGTCAAAACACTGAAAACTATGCTGAACATTCCCTTGATGATCTTTAAAATCGTTGTTTGTACCATTTAGAACGACAAATATGAATAAACAATGAAAATGTTGTTGCCTTTTCCTTTCAGACTTATTCAGATATGATTTCTGAGCGAAGAGAAAGAGTGAAAAGTGGCTCTGAGGACACATATGGATGGTCAAAGAAGCAGTGAATTACTATAGGCACCTGATGGGAACTTTTAAACTCCCTGTTTCCAATCAGAGGGCAGGAGGTCGAGTGGTTGATGATATGATACATGGATAGAAAAAGTTCCAAACCCGCTGCAAGTCTTTCACAATGACCATTTGCATAATGGGAACGATGAAGCAGTGTTGTTCCTTGAGTACATCAACTTTGCAAATGTAATTTGAGAAAGATTTACTCTTCATCTGAGTGCTTACACTAGTTTGTGGAGTAAAATTTATAACTATTCAATTCCCCAACCTTTACACTAGGTGTTGTACAGTAGTTTTGAGCTACTATTCAACTGATTTACTCAGACAATTACTCTTGTGACACCCTTGTATCTTATTATTGATAGAGATAATTTATTCTAGATGTTGATCTCTTTTTTTTAATTATTTATTTTATAGCTAAGAAGTGTAAATGTACACTTCATGTTGGTTGGTCAACCATTACTTGTAGGTTTGAAGTGCAACTTTATACCATTTATCAGTAGGCTTCAGATTTGTAAACTCCCATTGTCATTTTTTTTTGGGTCAGGTCAAGTTAGGTGCATATATCTCTATTATATAAGTGAAGGGGAAAGCAACAGTGTCCCCATATGAATTTACATATTCACCCCTCAAACAAACCCTCCATCAATCAATTAAGATACGATACAATAATCAAAAACTTGCCAAAAAGAATTTCAATCAAATTAAACTGAACCCAATCAACTCATATAACAATCATACTCATAAACTTGCCAACAAAAAAGATTCAATCAATCAAAATTCACATCCCAATCAACGAAAAAATTCATAATAAAAAACTTACCAAAAATTAATACCAGAGACAATAACAAAAATATACACCATACTCATATGGAGTTTCACGGCATACAAAATTAATTACAAACTCAAACAACTTTCTCCAAAATACAAAATCAATTACAAACACAAACTCAAATATAATTCTCAAATTTGCGGATACTTCACTGTTAATCAGGTACGCAGTTTGTTAGTTGACAATAAGAGTATGTGCAATAATATGTACTATGTTCGACTATATTTTAAAATAACACTGTATACGGATTTTTTTTTTTAAAAATAAACTCAAATCAGAGTAAATTTAAGATTTCATTATAATATAATTGAAATTCAAATACTTTTTAATTCAAATCTAAAAATTATATCAATAATTATCGACAGAAAAAAATCATATTTCGTAAAAAAGAACTTGACAACAAATACAATTGTCAAATTTAAGCCCATGAAGAAAATTGATGAATTTTTCAAATCAAATTTAAAAGTTGGAAAGAAATAATAATTGTAAAAGTTAGAAAGGCAAAAAAAATTGGGATCATACAGGAAAAATGGAGAGGCGAAGGTGAGATTTGGAGAAGATAAATTTGGGACCAGAAGATAAAAGGAAAAAAAATTGGTATCATAGAGGAAAAATGAATTATGAATTACCTTACTTTCACCGCCTCACCTACTGCATCCTTTCTCACCATAATCGCCGCCTCACCCAGAGTGTCCTTTCTCACAATATATCTCTATATTATATAAGTGAAGGGGGGAGGCATGATGTCCCCATATTAAATGACTATATTACCCTTACTTTTTAATTCATCAATTTTGTTTATATTTTTAAAATAATAATGGGTAATCAATCAATTCCAATATTTGTCATTTTTAAAAACTATAATTATAACTACTTAAAATTTAGGTTTAAAAAAAGGAAAGACTAAAAAAGTTTACAAAAAAAAAAAGATAACAAATTCATTTAAGAATATCAAAATCTTCTATCAAAAGGAACAATTGCCCAAATAAAAAATCAGCAATATACTTCCACAATATTGTAGTCAAGTAATGAAATGATCATTTTAATGGGTTTATATAATTTCAATTTTGTAACTCAATTACATAGAGGATAATAAGGTCAGATCAACAACTGATCTAAACTTATTTTTGATGAAAATAACTTCTAATAAGTTGAACAAGACAGAGCATTTATTGAAAAAACTATCAACTTAAACTATTATAATGAGTTGTTGCTTCATGTATTGAGTGCATGTAGAACTATATACTCGACATTAGGAAATATCACAATGAAAACATGGTCATCGCACGCATCGCGTGCTTAGAAAGCTAGTGCTCTATAAAACAACATATCAGGTCAGGATTCAAGTTGGTTAAGCTAATATTTGGATTCCAGGTGCATTTCTTTGAGTTAGGTTCAAGTCAAATCAATCTTTAACAGGTTGCACATATGAATTACTACTAGAAGAGTCCGGCTAAACTACTACTCCCTCTTTTTAATTTACTCATTTCACTTTAAGGGAGAACTAAGGAGAAAAGTGTAGATTAAAAAAAGAAGCGGATCAAAAAGGAAAGTGTGTAGATTAAAAAGAAACAGAAGAGTAGAAAAGATTTAGAAAGAGGATAGTTAGACATAAGGGAATTATTATGAACCTTTCCCATTGAACTGCTAGATATCTAAATATTAGATATCAAGAGTTTCTCATTCATTTATACATTCACATGGAAGCAAGAACCACGAACTGAGAAATTAGGAAAAACATCAACACAAGTGCTCTGTCTCGGGTTATCACAAGTTCACAATTCATTTACACGTTGAAATGGAAACAGGAAGCACGACTGATGAGATTTTTTTCCCAAGAGGTACATCAATTCAATTTACTCTATCTCAGGGTTATCACAGCTCACAAGTTCACAACATGGGGTCGAATGCCTGATGAAGATCAAACACTCATCATGAACTGAAGAGAATTTTTCGATCAACTGCATGAATTCTCTCTCAGATAGATCAGAAAGTAATACTTCCTCCGTTCTAAAATAAATGAAACACTTACTATTTTAGGTCTTTCAAAATAAGTGAAACGTTACCTTATTTGGTATTCACTTCTCTCTATCTCTCTCCTCATCACATGGGTCCCTTCTTTTTTTTCTCTCTATCTCTCTCCTATTCTAAATCTCCGTGCCAAGGCCCTACGTTTCATTTAAAACAGAACGGAGGAAGTATTTCTTTTTCCTAAGAAAATCACCCATCTTGGACCCAAATCCTAACTGTTCTATCATTGTCCAAGCCTGCTGAAGCAATCATGTTGCACTTCGGATGGCAAGAGACAGAAACGACAGTGTCCGTATGACCTTCTATTCTCTGGATCAAATTCCTTCCCTGAAGATCCCACAAGTATATACACTGATCTTCTGATCCACTCACAATATACTTTCCATTTGTCACCGAGAAAGTTGGGGTTATGCAAAATATTTTGTTGACATGACCTTGATACATTTTCAAGAATTTTCCAGTCAAGTAGTTTGAGAGCTTCTGCAGATAGAAACACAAAAGCAAAACAGAGACAAAAACACAAGTTAGACCAAGGACAGATTAAAAGAACGTGACTTTAAAACACTAGAAATCTCAACACTCAAAACAAAAGTCACGCAACACAAGAAGTTAAACCTTTCAAGTTACAGGCCAGTACACGCTGTTTTACAAGATTATGAACAACACACCAACTTACCAATTCTTTTAACGAAATCAGGCATAGATACTAGATAGTAAACACATGATCCCCAGAAGGATATTACAATTAAGAAAAAGCATTACGCATCGTACAGTAGAGTTCTCAAGACAGCATCGCACAAAAGGCCACAAATTTCCACAGCAAGTTAGTGAAACATACCATACGTGTAGAGTCTAGCTATTTGGAGAATTGTTTACTACATGACAAGTATGTATGTTGACAGAGCATGGTCAAGTGAGGCAGGAGTAATAGATGGTATTCATGCTTATTTGCTAATAGCCTTTCCTCCACATACAACTCCAACTAAAATCCCATAAAACAAGCTACCAAAATCATCTCAAATGCACAACTAATGCTGCTTGCTGAAGTGTCTCTTTTCACATTTCATCTATAACGAGCAGCGAACAAACCATGATCACTAATAATTGATGTTCCAGCGTCTTTGTAAAAAACAAATCAGCTCACTATGGTATCATCAGTTGGTGTAGATAGTTGATGATAATCACAGGCAACCTAAAAGCTTATGTTTAGCTATGTCATACCATATTGTATTACGACGCATTTTCAGAATTTGAGGGGGGAAAGTTACAAAAGCCAGATAAATAGAATGTACTCCCAATAGGAAAGATGATCCCTAAAAGGCTATCAAAACCAAAATGTCAATTTCACACCAAAAATAGGGAGCTCATATTTCACACTATCAACCGAACAAGCTAAGAAAGTTCAATACTAAATCAAGAACCCTCTAAATCATTACTAAATCAAGAACCCTCTAACTTGATCAGTCAACACTAACTCAATAACCCTCTAATTCAATCAGTCAACACAAAATCAACAACCCTCCAATTTGATCAGTCAACACTAAATCAAGAACACGAAACCAAGATATCAGAACTGATCAAGAACAATATACTTTCCAAAACTCAATGAACTTCACTCTACTTCTTTATACCTATGACTGACAATATAAAAGCTCAACTCCTCAAGAAAATCCACATTTCCAAATTCACCCTTAAAAATTAGTACCATCCTATCATCAATTATAGACACTTATATGCTAAAATACATGATAATTTATATTGTATTCCACAAAACTTTGCACCAAGTTTCCCAGAAAAAAAGGAAAAAAAACACCATTTAGTTCTTACCAAGGTATTATCCAAAAGTAGCAACAAGAATAAACTTCACATTTGGAGAAAACTTATGATGGGCAATATAAAAGCTCAAAATCTCAAGAAAATCCACAATTCCGAATTCAATCTTAAATATTAGTATCATCCTATCGTCAATTATAGACACTTACATGCAAACATACATACTCCCTCCGTCCCAGAATACTCTTTACACTTTCCTTTTTCATCTGTCCCATAATACTCTTTACACTTCTATTTTTGGATATGACCCACTATTATTTTAATCCTTCTACCTTTTAAACATAGGCCCACACTCCCTCTCCTCCAAATAAAATAATATCACTCTTATTACATACCAAACTCTAACCATGGCCCACATTCTCACTCCTTAGAATAAAATAATACTACTTTTACTAAATACTAACTCCTATCACATCTACTTTTCAATAAAATAACAATTAATAACCAAACAACAACTTATCATCTAAAACTACGTGCCTTGATAGGTGTCAATAGTATTTTGGGACGGAGTAATTAGTATTCCCCAAAACTTGCATCAAAATTTTATCATGTACTTGCCATTAGCAACAAGAATAAACTTGCATCAAAACTTTTATCATATACTTGCCATTAGCAACAAGAATAAACTTGCATCAAATTTTTTATCATATACTACTTGCTATTAGCAACAAGAATAAACTTGCATCAAAATAATTTTATCAAATACTTAGTTCTTAGTTCTTACCAAGGTGTTATCCAAAGTAGCAACAAGAATAAACTTGCCATTAGGAGAAAACTTAGCAAAAGAAACCCCAATTTTATCATCAATCAACACCTTCAAACAAACCCCAGTAGCAGTATCCCAAATCTTACAACTCCCATCATGAGAACCCGAAACAATTAACGACCCATCTGGGTTAAAACTAACAGAAGTAACAGGCAAAGAATGCCCACGAATCACATGAGAAGTCCGACCCGTTTTAACATCCCAAACCCTAATCGTCTCATCAAAAGACCCAGAAACGATCAAATTCGAAGGTTGGTTAAAGTTGACGCAGAAAACGACGTCGGAGTGACCTCTTAGGGTTTTCACGCAGTCGCAAGAAGAGGAGCGTGCGTCCCAAATGCGGAGAGTTGTGTCGTCGGAGGCGGAGACGATGTAGTGAGAGTCGGAAGACCAAGCGAGGTCGGAGATTCCTTCGGTGTGGCCGACGAGGAGAGAGATTAGGGTTAGGGTTTGAGAAGAGTAGAGAGCGAGGGTTTTGTCGAGAGAAGCAGAGGCTAAGAGTTCGCCGTCGTTGGAGAATTTGACGCAGGAAACGGCGCGTTTGTGGGTGGTTAGGGTTTTGTGGAGGCGGTAGGGTTTGTATGGTGGTGGTTGTTGTTGAGAGGACATTGTTGGGGAGTTTCGTGATGGTGGTGGTGGTGGAGGTTGTCGAGAGTGAGTTGAGGTTTTTTCATTTTTGTGGGAGGGATGGAGGTTTTATGTGATTATCCGTTGGGTAGACAAAGTTTTTCCGATTTTTTTTGTGGGTTTTGGGTGGGAGTGTGGGGGAAAAAGTGAGTAAATGAGTAATTAAAGTGTTAATAATTTTTTTTAGTGGTGAAAGAAAAATAAAATGGATCATAAAATATAGATAAGTTTTCATGAGAATTTTTTTCATTTTTGTGGGAGGGATGGAGGTTTTATGTGATTATCCGTTGGGTGGACAAAGTTTTTCCGATTTTTTTTGTGGGTTTTGGGTGGGAGTGTGGGGGAAAAAGTGAGTAAATGAGTAATCAAAGTGTTAATAATTTTTTTTTAGTGGTGAAAGAAAAATAAAATGGATCATAAAATATATATAAGTTTTCATGAGAATTTAGGTGAACAGAGAGCAGCTTTGGGACGTATAGACTTTTATGGTGTCTAATTGAAAATTTTGGAATTCATACTAGAAGATGGCACATAGTGTGAGAGATGTGGTGAGTTTTGCAAGGATTGGACCAAAAGGATGGAATCAAGGTTGTGGTCCATCGCGTGTAGTTGCGGAGGGATAATATGGCATTAATCTCTGTGATCAAGTGAAGGTAGGACTACCATACGTGTCCGACGATGAATTGGATTGTCAGAAATCAAGATTGAATTGCGCAGATCAAACCGGCGCGAGTGATCGGCGTGGCAGGCTAGCAGCAATGGGTGTCCAGGTGAACACCATCGAAGCGACGGCAACATTGGCGGGAGGAGTCATCTGCAGAAGCGTGTGAAATTGATTCACGCTAGGATCGTTGTAGGTTGCGGTAGAATAGGGCAACGCCAAGCCAAAAGAGAGGGGAGATGTTGTCGTCTGCGATTGTGCGAGTGGGAGCAAGAGATTGGAAGGTGTAGCCTGGTCGTTGGGCCGTTGGCCATGGAAACGAGTGAAAAAAGGAAGAAAAACGTGATCTTTGGAAAAAAAAAAACTAAGCCCTTGATACCATGTGAGAATAATATGATGACTCACCCTCTTAAGGGGCCTAGCACTTTACATTTATACTTCCTCCGTTTTTATATTACTCGCTACATTTCTCAATTCACGGACTCCTAGGCAATTTTTGGAGAAGAAAGAGGTAGAGAGTAAAAAGAAAAGGAACTCATGTGAGAGGAGATAGATAGAGAGAGTTTATTGCCCAAAAAGAAAGTGCAGCAAGTAATGTGAAACTTCCCACAATGGAAAGTGTAGCGAGTATTAAAAAACGGAGGAAGTATTTAAATAAGGTTTATACCATATCACACATATACCCTTAGATATCCACTATTATGTAGAATATGAATATATGTGCATTATATATATTTGTAATTTGGCTTTCGTACGTGGCATGATCCTTGAGAAACCTGGCAAACAATTATAGTTTTACATGATGACCACAACCCCAGCCCGGACGATATGGAGGCCCTGTGATGATATTGAAAAATAGGCCCCCATGTATAAAAATTTAAAGCAAATTATTTTCCAACTCTAGTTTTCTTTTTACGTTTTTCATGCCCAGAACCATATTTTCTAAATCGAGAAGGCATAATTATAACTAAACAATCTTTCGACTCCCTCTTGTCGAATCTGGACTCGATTAACTTCTCTCACTTTATATTGCTAGTTTTTTCTACTTCTCTTTTCAAATACAAAAGTTGAAATCAGTAACCAATATTTTTTCCCCAAAATAATACAAAAATAAAGTGATACTGATAAATCGGAAATTAACATACATTGACATCAACAAGCAAAAGTCAGAATCCCAAACGAGTAAAATAAAAATTAAACTAAGTAAAATACAATTACTTGAATTTCTGAATTTTTAGATGTGAATTTAGAGAGGATGTGAAACTTGTAAATTTATAGCCACAATAGGAATTGATTTTTTCTCCTTGGAGGAGAAGATTTCAGTGATGTGAATTTTGTAGCTTCATACTAAAAATTAGAATTAGGTAAAATTTAAAAAAAACGCAATTTTTTTGAAAGCATACTACTTGGCGGTTATTGTATAGGATTAGGATTTAGGAATAAATCCAAGCAGCATGGAGAAAAGTAAGGAGAGAGAGAAAGTAAGGAGAGAGAAATCTAGGCCTCTCAAATTGTTAGGAGAAAAGTTAAGTTGCGCATTTGTTTGATAGTGTAGCTTCTACTATACTGTGGGCTTAGTATTTTGGGCTCACCAGTTAAAGATTTTTTTAAAATTTGGGTCCCCTCTAATTGTGAGGCCCCGTCTTTGAGTCCCACTTTGGGACTCGCTCGGGGCCGGGCTCGGATGACCAAAAATAGTTCGGCAACTATTTGGTGTTGTTGACTTGTTGGTCATGGCATGGATTGAACATGACACATAACGTGTTAATGTGTGTGGTGAAAGAGAAAAAAAAGTTGTCCATTAACAAGTAAGAAAACAAATGTAGAGCTAATATTATAATTGATGACTAAATGGTGGACAACCATTAACACATATACTGAAATATCAACATACTTCCTGCAACCTCCAAGAACCTAGCAAGCCTAATTCAGTTAAGATAAATTACATTGATCGAATCCAAGGAGTATAATTCCAACAGCCAAATCAATCAAGAGAATTGAAATCTAGCAATTGTGCAACGAGGCAAAGTAAAAAGCAGTTATGAAGCGAATCTTCAATCATTTTCTTTAACAATAAAAAGTGTTTTTACAAAAGTAATGGCGAGAATGAGGAAGAGTTGAGGTCACGAGATGAACTATAACCTCTAAGAAATACACGTCCAAGCATTTGTCTGGACTCATAAGGAAATGGACAACACCTAACAGCATTAAATATCCATACAATCATACTAATAATGTGCTAAAAGTTGAGTAGAACTTTACTTCATAATATCAAAACCTATGTAAGATTATCCTAGCACCATATTGAGGCTGTAGAAACATAACCTTCATCGGTGCGTGAACGTAGGATGGGGCGAGCTCCAAGGAAAAGCGTTGTAGAATCATGGATAACGCCATTTTTGCTTCAACCATTGTAAATTTTTCCCCTGCGCATATTCTTGGTCCCCCACCAAAGGGAAAAAATGAGTTACTCCCTTTTGTTGCTTGCGAAATCCCATCAATGAACCTGTCTGGCTTGAATTCTTGGGCATCATCACCCCATATGTCTTGATCGCGGTGAATAGAATGTATTGGGAGATTGATCAATGTGCCTGCAGGAAGTGATAACCCACCTAGATTTGTACTCTTATAAACCTTTCTTGTCAATTGAATTACTGGCGGATAGAGTCTGAGGACTTCATATATTATCATAGTCACCTGCAACAACGCATACCATGTTGGCTAAAGTTCATTGTTCATGTTATATTGAAATTCCTAGTTGTTACATGTATACAGCATGATTTATATGTACATAGTTTTCTTGAAAACATAGGACACTTGACATTCGAAAAGACGCCAATTGTCTAATCTTGAGAAGATCTATTTGACTCTATTTCTCTATACATCTAATACACATAATTATCAAAGTTTAAAAAAGTTTTAACAGAAAACTTACTGTCTTCAAATGGTTCAAACCTTCAAAGTCCGGCACATTATCCCCAAATGTCTGCAATACTTCTTCCCGTGCTAGTAGTTGCCAATTTTGATGTTTGCTCAACAAAATCAATGTCCAAACTAATAGTGTTGATGTAGTTTCTTGTCCAGCCAAGTAGAATAGTTTACACTCATCAATTACCTCTTGAGGACTCATCCCGACCTGCTGTTTTTTGTTCTTACCAACAGCTTGTTGGATTTCTTTCAAATTGGAATCCATGAGTATACCCAACAGGTCATCCTTCGCGACTCCTCCAGCCTCAATTTTCTCCTTCCTCTTGTTGATAATTGCACGCAATAAGTTATGTATTTGGTCTTCGACTTCCTTAAACCTCCTATTTCTTGCTGTTGGAATGTATCTGAACACAATTGGCAGGGTTAAAGTTACATCTTACATTGCTTAATACTTCAACGTTGGCAACGGGCAAGATTGCAGTACGCTGTAGATTACCTCAGTCCTGGGATATAAACTGATTGTAGCATAAGAAGTGTTACATCAGCCTGCTCCTTCAGAAGTTTAAATATCCTTTGTCCCTCCTCATAGTTGCTACCAAATGCTGCTCTAGAGATCACATCAGCAGTGAGTTTCATTAGATCTGGCCACACATCTAGCTCAGCTGAACCCGTTTCAGCAACCACAATCTCCCATTTGTCGATAATCTCTGCACAGCTATCATGGAATGCGGGTAACATAAGCTGTAACAATAATCAGCAAAAGCAAATTATGATACAAGAATTTGATTGTCAATGGTTGGTAAAAGAACAAATGCATGAAAATTTTCAGGGAAAGACCTTTAATTTCTCCATATGAAAGGCAGGGTTAATCAGCTTCCGATGTTTGGCCCATTTCTCTCCTTCATAGCTTACAACCCCGGGAAAAAGCTTGTCAAAAATGGGGTTAACCCTCGGCTTTCGAAATTTGTGTGTCATGTTGAAGACCTCTCTGATCAACTCTGGCTTTGAGATGTGTACAATTGGTTTAGGACCAGCCCATAGAAAGTAGTCCCTCCCTGTAATACCATATAACCAAACTTGGAATATATACTAAAATCAAGTAAACTCCTACTCAAAACTTAGACTTCATCCATCCTTCAGTTTGTGTCATGGTTACCATCTATGTTACCCGGACTTGGGTTTTGATGTCAATACTGTACATACCAAGTAAAGCTTCAAGTGTCTTATATCCTCTATTACTCCGACACCTTCATTTACCTCAAAAATAGGGTGTCGCATCGTGTCGTGTCCGACACGATACTTTACTTGGATACTTCATTTTAGACTAAAAACTTGACTTCTTTCTACAAAATAGACGAGTCGGACGCTTGGATACCCGTATCCGAGTAGACACTTAATCCGTGTCTGAGTAACATATCTTATATCCATATCGGGAGACGGGGTGTCAAGAATTCGACATAAATAGGTTAGGAAAATTGTAAAGAGTCCAAGTAATTATAGCTTCTGATTGAGTGCTCAATACAATAGCGGATAGTTACTATTTTATTACTGTGGTAACACTTAAAAGGTGCCATAATTCAGTCTCAAAAGCAAATTACAATAGTATGATTCATCTATACTAATATATTAAAAGGCGTACATAAGTCAGAAACGGTGCCACGTGGCACTCTCCCTAAGGGAGTTTTACTCCATGTAATAATTAACAACAATAAAAAAAACTAGAAATTACAATAGTATGATCCATCTATACTAATATATTAAAAGGCGTACATAAGTCAGACACGGTGCCACGTGGCACTCTCCCTAAGGGAGTTTTACTCCATGTAATAATTCACAACAATAAAAAAAATTAGAAATTGCATAGTGTAGGGTTTGATCCTGGGACCTCAAGAACATACACTAAAGTCTTAACCACTAGACCAAATAACGTTATCATATTAAATTATAATATTAATAAATGAAAATTTTCCTTACCCGGGGCGTAGCCCGGGCCTAATAACTAGTTACTTCATAAAAAACAGTAACTTCAACTTAAAAAGAAAATAAAAAAACGGTAAATGGAGATTTAAACATGGCAATTGGCATGAGTTCGGATTACATGTGCGTTCTATTCACCTTAAAAAATATGATCAGGTCCAATGAGGTAAAATTACAAGGTAAAATCATGGTTGTTTAGGTCCAATAAGTCCATTTCAAATAAGTTCAGGTGAAGAGAATGCACGTACCGAATGTGGTAACAAGCTGATGTCGAAAAGGTTCCACACGTGAAAAGTAATCATTGGAGAAGCCATTGATGGGGTTTCTCAAGGATTGGGTGCGCATCAAAGACATATCTTTGAAATCTCCAAATAAAAGCTTGTACGAATTACCAGAGATACCTTGCTTTCTAAGCAATCTCTCCAGCTTCTTGGGTCTCAACCATACCCAATTCACCACTTTGATGAACGCTGTCACAAAAAGTATACAAAATAACGATATCAAAACAAAGCTTCCTGTTACTGTTTCCATTTCTGGTTCTTGATTTTTCAAAGATAAGATAATCTCAAGAAAAGAAACTCTGAATCTTTATGGGTGTATATTTCGTGAGAAGAATAGTTTCCTTCCTCTTTGACAGTGAAGCAGTGAAGCTGTGAAAGTGATGTAATAATAACAAAGAACTTGGACAATTCCACAACCAAGACGACTAGACGAGTCCTTATCTTTTGTCCCAACCGACTTTTCGTATCATTACTAGATTAGCACCCGTGCGATACACGGTATTAATAATTATTTTTGGAAAAATATTAGTTTCTAAAGTTGCTATGAGCGGTAACATGCATGTTTCTTTGAATACTTTTTTCAAAAATTATCTTTGGAAAAATATTAGTTTCTAAATTTTTTTTTTTTTTGGAAACAACATAGCATGTTTGATGCTCATGGAAACACATAAACTTCATCATTAAAAAAAAATAATTAAAAAACTCTATAAAAAAACACTGAGCAACAAAAATCGCAATTTGATTTGGGTTAACCTGCAATTGATCTCTATTAAAGTGTCATTATACAGAGAAAATAACCTTTCTCTTAATAAGAAAATTGGAATTCAGGTTGGTCTTTACCATCATTAAAAGTTCATAAAAGAGAAACCAAGTTCATAAATTGTAAGTGTTAATACTTAATAGGAAATCCCCACCAAAAAAAATGTTAACAGGAAAAAGCAAAGCATAGTATTATAACTCACTCCAGTTGTTCAGACCAACACTCCTTTTTCATAACCTTGTATTTCTAGCTCACCAATCTCACTCTCATTCATTTTCATAACTAACATCACACTCCAAAGCATGATGAAATTGAACAAAATACTAATAAAGATGGTGCTGGATCTTAAATGGAAGACCAATTGAAGCCAAATTTGAGCCTTTTTATACTCGTCTTTGTCAATCACGGTAATAAATTCAGCTTGCTCTTGCATTTTTCAAATATCTTTTGTCAGAATTTTTATGGAGAGTTTTGAAGCTCTATCAAACAGCCATATGCATGGTATATAAAATAGGTGAAGTTAATTTTGAGAGCATGATTATTCAATTGCACGAACTGAGAACATTTATTGACATGGGTATTGTTGTAGCCTAATATCTACGGCTCCCTTAACGACACATGGGCTCATCAGAGCCGTACACGTGTCATCCTATTTAAAATAAAAATAAGGCTTAATCTCCGGGCTATGCTCGGTTGGGTAAAAGGATTGAATTTTCGGCCCAATAGTCGAGCCCAAAGCGGTGCCAAATGGGTGAAGGAGAGTGGTTAATGGACATCCCCCGGTCATGGTCCGCCACGTGTCATGATCTCGATTCCTCGCCCAATCGGAGGCCACTATGGTAGGTCGGTTTTTAAGGTTATTTGTCAACTTGTTATCACTATAAATACCCCTGAAATCAGGAGAAAACACATTCAATGCAAACAGTGTAAAGTTACTCTGATAAATTCTCTCTCACTTTCTCTTTCTATCTCTACTTTCTCTTACAACTCCTGATAACCGACTTAAGCATCGGAGGGGGGAACCACCACCCAAACCTCCGGGGTGGGTCCCTTTGTGCGGGGTTCGGGAGCGAAGCCAAGGCTAAGGATTAAGCTATAATTCAGGCATTGTTGCACAAGTCTCCATCTCGAAGAACACTCAAGATACTAATTTACTTGCTTGACAAGGAAGCTAAGCTTACGACTTACTTGTTGGACAAGTGGATAAAACATTTGGCGCCGTCTCGTGGGGAGACGCAACGATGATCGATTGTCAATCGTCCAACATTGCCCGGAATCGAAGCCTTCAAGTTAATGTCGAAGATACGGTGGAGCATGATAGACCACCTAGAGGAAGAGATAGACCCTCATCCATTGTCAATGTTCCTGGACCAAGCCAAAGAACCGGTCATCCAAGTGAATCTGGATCGTCCAAAGAATCGCCGCCCACCGGAGAATGTGCTTGAATGACTTTGGGACTAAGATGGCGGCGGTCGTCCAGAGCAAGATTAAAAGCAATATGCTTTTTTTCATCACAACCCGGAGCCAGTGCTAACAATCCACCTCGTCCTAGAGGACGTTCTCAAGTAGATCGTCCAGGTCCTAGTCGCCATGTTCGCCGGGGAGCCCTCTAGGAGGGACGTCAAGAGGAAAGCAACGAGAGGATAATGATCAACGAAGAAAGATGGACTGGAACTTGGTGGTGAGGACTCGGGACCATGTTCGTCCAAGCGGGCACCGCATGGAAACAGATGCCGGAGAGTATCTAGAAGCAAAGAAAGCCGCTGCATTACGGCGATCGCGACGGGATCTACACCATATTTGAGAGACCCTCCTTTGAGGTTGTCGTCCCGAGGGGAGGGACGAAGTTTAAGTCAATCTCTTGTTCATCCGCGACGAGGAGAAGACAGTGGCTCGGCCCATGGTCTATAGGCGTCCAAAGGCTCTGCAAACACTTCATCCAATCCTGTAATGAAAGAATATCGCAAGGAGTTCATGCCCATCGAGGGACAGCTGGGAGCCCTCCGGATCAACTGGCCTACCCCATTCTCGGCCAGGATCATGGAGGCGCCCCCCTTCCCAAAGGTAAAACTCCCAACCATTGAGCCTTTTGATGGAACAACTGATCCTGATGATCACCTGTCTGCTTACAAACATCAGATGTACGTCCAAGGAGTGGACGATGCTACTTGGTGTAAGAATTTCCCAGGTACCTTGAAGGGAGTAGCTCAGAAGTGGTTTAATAATCTTCCCCCTAATTCAGTCAACAATTTTACTGAACTCAGTTTCTTATTCACTAGTCACTTTGTTGCCAACAAGCAAGAGCAAAAGACAAGCATGCATCTAGGCAAGGTCGTCCAGGGACCTAAGGAGGCTCTTAGAAGTTTTGTTAAGAGATTTAACCTAGAAGCTGTAACGCCCCGGAAATACATAACCTTAATCGTCAGCGGAAGCACAACTTAAGCATGTGGGTTATGGCCCACTTATAATATAAATAGCCTAAAACGGCCTATTAAACATACATATGCTCAACTTAAAGCTATAATTATTACCCATAACTACAGAGTATTCTAAATATCCCAAATATATATACAGAGTCGCTTCAACTCAACCTTTCCGGAGCATTACTGACATAACCGATCCTGCGCCTATCTTCAGAATACCTGAATAATTTCATAAAATAGGGAAAAGAGAAAACACAGAAAATAACCTAAAATGAGTTGAAAACTCAGTAACTTCACTCCAGCCCGTAAAAACGGTTTTAGTTCGTAAACATTTTCATGCACAGGCATATATAGTAACACTTTAGTAATCATTACATAGAACGTTACCATTAGCCTTGAATAGTCTGCTGGCAAGGACCATTTACGTGACTTTAGTTCATTGGCAAGTACAGGTTTTGGACATATCGTAACTTTCGTAATTCGTAACATTAACATCATCATATGACCTTTTTGGTCCGTATCGTTCATCGTAACATAATTCCTCCACCTGTGACTTGCCCATTTACCGGATCATTTCATGATTCCAAACCAGCAGAACCATCCACTTTTATAATCATAACTTATCATACATCATATATTCTTAATTCAGAATCATCCATAGATCGTAAACATAATCATAAACATGACATCTCATAACATACATAAGCATCGTCACATCATAGCATATTTCATCATGCCACATACAAATCGTAACACATAATCATATCACATAATTATCATCATGCACTTATATTCATGCATACACATATAAAACATCACACATAACACATACGGGCACGCATAGATGCTGGACATGAAAGGTTACCTCATACGCTTAACCATTCTTTGACTTCGACAAATAAAAACCTTGAGAACTTCATAACTCCATCAACTCTCTTGAACTTCATAACAATCCTCCATAATTAACCTCCATAATAACCATAATAATAATCAATAACCGATCCTAATAATATTCAGATTAAGAAATTAACCATCGCTAATCATCTCTAGAACGAAACTAACTAATCTATATTCTCAGCTTTATCACTCCAACTTCTTGAATCATACTATTCTAATCAATACATCAAAAATATCCTCGAATTAGGAACCATAGGAGACTAGCTCTCAAACACATATCATAACCTTCTGATTTATAGCTAAACTAACCCAACTCTTGAACTAGTAAGCAATTAAACAAAATTAGTATACTAAAGTAATTAGGCCTAATAGTCATGTTTAATTAAAAATTTAACTACCATGGTTTATAATAGAATCACTAAATCTGATTTTAAAACCCAAACTTAACCTTAGCTAATAATGGGTATTTGGGCTTGAATTACTAATTCCATAATTCTGAAATTAAAAGACAAATAGACAAGAGGTGTTATACCTCTGCTCTGCTGGACGAGGGACGAACAACAGGAGCAGAGCTCCGGCGAACATCGAGGTACTCCGGCGAGAATGGGCAGCAGGCACGGCGACAAGATTCCGGCGACTGTTCGTCGAGCTACAACTCAGAGCAGCAGCACAACACGCAACAACACCACACCCACGAGGAGAGGAGAGAAGACGTGAGCAGAGGAGAGGGCTGAGCTCCGGCAACGGCGAGCAACAACCACACCGCATCAACAACAGCGACCAAGCAACAACAACGACGCACAGCAGCAGCACCGTGCGAGCAAGCAGGGGAGAAGAGAGAGGGCTGGGGAAACTCCGGCGAGCTCGAGAACGCCGGTGGAGCGCAGGCATAGCAGCGAGGGAAGAGAGACCGGGGGAGAGGAGAGAGAAAAACTGGGGTCTGGGGTCTTTGGGGGTTTCTCACGGGGGAGGAGAGAAAATATAAGGGGTTGGGGTCTTTGGGTGAGAAAAATGACAGAGAGAGAATGGGGTTTTGGGGTGTTTGGGGTTTTCTTTTGGGTGAGAGAAAATAACAGAGAGAGAGAGAAATAAGGGGGGGGGTTTGGTTATCTTTTGGTGAGGAAAGTCATGAGAGAGAAAGGAGATTTAGGGTCTTATTTCACCCAAATAAACCGACAAGCAAAAGAAATGGCAACCCGACTTCAACTTCCTAAACGGATATATACAACTCGACTAATTGTATAGAAAATAACTTAACCATAATCATTTTGGAAAAATTTTAGGACGCAGTTAAGCTAATAAACATAATTAGAAATTAATAAAACGTAATTAAGGTTCGGGATATTACATCCTACCACCCTTATAAAAAGTTTCGTCCTCGAAACTTGCAATAAGTTGATCGAGGAAACAAGAAGCTAAATTCATTTAGACAAAAACCAAGGTCTCAAGCTTTCATGGCTTCGTTAGGAATTCAGCCTCCATTCCGCCATCATCTTTTGTATCTCTACTTCAACTCGACTCGCGAAATCGAGGAGCAAAGAAAACAAAAGGGGCAAACTTGTTGGTAATGAATTCTAACTAACTCATTTAGTGAGATCTCGTTTGAAAACCTTTTGATTACTCAAACCATATAAGTTAAAATTAATCGAAAACTATTAAAATTCACATATCGTCACGTACATCACAACATTCATATAATCATATAACTTAAGACCAACTAGGTCCAGGTATAACCACTTAAACTCCAAGAGGGCATTCGTAACACTATTTCTCATATCTTAGGCTCTCTTAACCCAAATAATCATCAAAATTGACCTCAACTTTCTCAACGTCTAAATTCCCAAAGGATCATACCTAGGCGATGCAAAGTCTAAGACTCCGCACTTCCGGCTAGGTTTCGGCTCTGATACCACCTCTGTAACGCCCCGGAAATACATAACCTTAATCGTCAGCGGAAGCACAACTTAAGCATGTGGGTTATGGCCCACTTATAATATAAATAGCCTAAAACGGCCTATTAAACATACATATGCTCAACTTAAAGCTATAATTATTACCCATAACTACAGAGTATTCTAAATATCCCAAATATATATACAGAGTCGCTTCAACTCAACCTTTCCGGAGCATTACTGACATAACCGATCCTGCGCCTATCTTCAGAATACCTGAATAATTTCATAAAATAGGGAAAAGAGAAAACACAGAAAATAACCTAAAATGAGTTGAAAACTCAGTAACTTCACTCCAGCCCGTAAAAACGGTTTTAGTTCGTAAACATTTTCATGCACAGGCATATATAGTAACACTTTAGTAATCATTACATAGAACGTTACCATTAGCCTTGAATAGTCTGCTGGCAAGGACCATTTACGTGACTTTAGTTCATTGGCAAGTACAGGTTTTGGACATATCGTAACTTTCGTAATTCGTAACATTAACATCATCATATGACCTTTTTGGTCCGTATCGTTCATCGTAACATAATTCCTCCACCTGTGACTTGCCCATTTACCGGATCATTTCATGATTCCAAACCAGCAGAACCATCCACTTTTATAATCATAACTTATCATACATCATATATTCTTAATTCAGAATCATCCATAGATCGTAAACATAATCATAAACATGACATCTCATAACATACATAAGCATCGTCACATCATAGCATATTTCATCATGCCACATACAAATCGTAACACATAATCATATCACATAATTATCATCATGCACTTATATTCATGCATACACATATAAAACATCACACATAACACATACGGGCACGCATAGATGCTGGACATGAAAGGTTACCTCATACGCTTAACCATTCTTTGACTTCGACAAATAAAAACCTTGAGAACTTCATAACTCCATCAACTCTCTTGAACTTCATAACAATCCTCCATAATTAACCTCCATAATAACCATAATAATAATCAATAACCGATCCTAATAATATTCAGATTAAGAAATTAACCATCGCTAATCATCTCTAGAACGAAACTAACTAATCTATATTCTCAGCTTTATCACTCCAACTTCTTGAATCATACTATTCTAATCAATACATCAAAAATATCCTCGAATTAGGAACCATAGGAGACTAGCTCTCAAACACATATCATAACCTTCTGATTTATAGCTAAACTAACCCAACTCTTGTACTAGTAAGCAATTAAACAAAATTAGTATACTAAAGTAATTAGGCCTAATAGTCATGTTTAATTAAAAATTTAACTACCATGGTTTATAATAGAATCACTAAATCTGATTTTAAAACCCAAACTTAACCTTAGCTAATAATGGGTATTTGGGCTTGAATTACTAATTCCATAATTCTGAAATTAAAAGACAAATAGACAAGAGGTGTTATACCTCTGCTCTGGCGAGCCGAGGACGAACAACAGGAGCAGAGCTCCGGCGAACATCGAGGTACTCCGGCGAGAATGGGCAGCAGGCACGGCGACAAGATTCCGGCGACTGTTCGTCGAGCTACAACTCAGAGCAGCAGCACAACACGCAACAACACCACACCCACGAGGAGAGGAGAGAAGACGTGAGCGAGAGGAGGAGGGGCGAGCTCCGGCAACGGCGAGCAACAACCACACCGCATCAACAAATGCGACCGACAACAACAACAACGACGCACGCAGCAGCACCTCGTGCGAGCAAGCGAGGGAGAAGAGAGAGGGGGGGAAACTCCGGCGAGCTCGAGAACGCCGGTGGAGCGCAGCATAGCAGCGAGGGAAGAGAGACCGGGGGAGAGGAGAGAAAAACCGGGGTGCGGGGTCTTTGGGGGTTTCTCACGGGGGAGGAGAGAAAATATAAGGGGTTGGGGTCTTTGGGTGAGAAAAATGAGAGAGAGAGAATGGGGTTTTGGGGTGTTTGGGGTTTTCTTTTGGGTGAGAGAAAATAACGAGAGAGAGAGAGAAATAAGGGGGGGGTTTGGTTATCTTTTGGTGAGGAAAGTCATGAGAGAGAAAGGAGATTTAGGGTCTTATTTCACCCAAATAAACCGACAAGCAAAAGAAATGGCAACCCGACTTCAACTTCCTAAACGGATATATACAACTCGACTAATTGTATAGAAAATAACTTAACCATAATCATTTTGGAAAAATTTTAGGGCCTTGATTAAGCTAATAAACATAATTAGAAATTAATAAAACGTAATTAAGGTTCGGGATATTACGAAGCACTTGAGATCCAAGATCTTAGTGCAGGTAGCCTTTGACGCCTTCATCGGGGTCTAAGGCCGGGAAGTTTCAAGTTTGATCTTGTTAAGAAGAAAATCTCCACTCTTGCTTCGAGGCTTTAAGAGAAGCGGAAGCGTTTATCCACGCTACCGAAGTGTGTGCTTGAAGCAAAACATCCCGAGTCTAAGAAGCCTGAAGAGGTTGCTCGGCCAAAGAAGAAGCAACCCCAAAAAGGCCGAGACCTGGGCTATAGCCGCAACCACCACTTCGTCCAGAAGGAGCAAGAGAAAGGAGGCCGAGCCATCCTCATCCAATCCTATTGAGTTTAACAAAGACCAATACTCCATTCTCATGGAGATCAAGGATCAATATGAGTTGAAGGCCCCAGATGAGATGAAAACCCCTTATAGAAATAGGGATAAGAGCAAGTATTGTCACTTCCACAAGGATTGTGGTCATGAGACTAATGAATGTAAGCACCTCAAGAGAGATTTGGAAGAGTTAGCCCGAAAAGGAAAGATGAATTCCTATATGCCGCAAGGGGGAAGGAAGTTTCCAAGGAAAGATGATTGGCATAACAAGAAGAAAGAGAGTGCAAGCACGGGACGAAGATGTTGTTCTCGTAATCTCGGGTGGATTTCTTCTTTGGGGGACCAACTAATAGAGAGGCACAAAAACTACCTTAGGGAGTTCGGCCAAGTTTTGTTAGATGATCAGACGAAGGCTGAGCCCTTCCCAAGGGTGGTAGTTAGTGAACAAGATCGGGGCAGGTTGAGGACTCCCCATGATGATCCCTTGGTCGTAGAAATGAAAATAGCAAACTTGAGAGTCAGAAGGATCCTGATCGACACCGGAAGTTCGACGGACATCATTAGTGCTGATTGCCTGTCCAGACTAAAGTTTGAGGAGAAGAACTTAGTTCCCTTTCACCATCCCATCATAGGGTTTGGGGGAGGAGTTATCCATCCCATGGGAACCGTGACTTTGCCCGTTCGAGTGGGAGAGAAGGAAGCCTCAAGAACTCTTTTATCAAGTTCTTGGTGGTCCGAGACTTGACGGCCTACAATGTCATTCTTGGACGACCAACTCCGAATCATGTCAAAGCAATAATAGTAACTCACCCGATGTTGATGAAGTACGAGTGTGATGACGGCAAGATTGGCTCCTTGTATGGAGACCAGCGAGCGGCTAGGGAATGTTACCTAACTACTCGAAACCATCATCATGGAAGGGCGACAAGCAAGACCAGGCAAGTTCTTTGAGCGGAAGGAAAACGTCCGGAATAGAGAAGGATCGGACGAAGGTTGCTAGCGAAAGGAAAACGTCTGGAATGGAGAAAGATCAGACGAAGATGGCTAGCGAGAGGAAAACGTCTGGATTTGTCAAAGATCAGGTCGCCTCGTTAAAGCTGACCTCTTGCTCCTTCAAGGAAGGCATCTGAACATCTCCCCAGCAAGAAGAGGAAATATGAAATCATCAAGGAAGAACCCTCCTCGTCCGAAGAGGTCATGGCCATCATGGGGCTAATAGAGAACGTCCGGAGCCGGTGGAAGCCCCCCCGAAGAAGTACGTCCGGATGAAGCTCGTCCGAACGGACCCTCAAATTGGATCTTCGCTCGATCCTGGTTTGAAGGGTCATCTAGTCCACTTGTTGAAAGAGTTTCAAGATGTGTTTGCCTATTGCGTCGAGGAAATGCCGGAATTGATCCGGAAGTAGCCGTCCACCGGTTGAATGTTGATCCAAATTTGAAACCGGTTCGCCAGAAGAAGAGGCATTTGGGACCGGGCTAGAAACCAGGCGGTCGACCAAGAAGTTCAGAAGTTGTTGGAATCCAAGTTCATCAAAGAAACCTATTATCCAGAATGGATAGCAAATGTGGTTATGGTACCAAAGCCTAATGGCACCTGGAGAATGTGTGTGGACTACACGGACCTCAACAAGGCTTGTCCCTAAGGACAGTTTCCCTTTGCCTAAGTTGGATCGCCTAGTAGAATCCACAGTGGCCATGCTTTGCTGAGCTTCATGGACGCATATTCAGGTTTTCATCAAATCCCAATGTGGCCAGAGGATCAGGACAAAACGTCCTTCATTACTGAAAAAGGGTTGTATGGCTGGGTGAGGATGCCATTCGGCCTACGCAATGCCCCGGCCACTTTTCAAAGATTGATCAATAATGTTTTTCAGCCGCAGTTAGGACGAAATATGGAGGCATATATTGACGATATGATAGTCAAGAGCCGTCAAGAAGAAAGCCATGTTGGTGATTTGAGAGAAACTTTTGAAACTCTCAGGAAATACAAGTTGAAGCTGAATCCCAGCAAATGTGTCTTTGGGGTTTTGTCAGGGAAGTTTTTAGGTTTCTTGGTGGATCAGAGGGGAATAGAAGCCAACCCCGAAAAAGATTCAAGTCTGTTCTAGACATGAAGTCTCCTTCGAAGGTAAAAGAGGTACAACGGCTGACGGGTTGCTTGGCTGCCCTTGGACGATTTTTGTCTAAGTCAGGCGACAAGTGCCATCACTTCTTTGCCACGATCAAGAAAAAAGCCAAGTTTGAATGGACAGTAGAGGCGGAGGAAGCCCTTCAGCATGTCAAAGATCATCTTCAGCAGCTGCCTAGGTTGGTCAGTCCTGCAGAGGGGGAAAAATTGTTTGTATACTTGGCTGTATCCACTCAAGCTGTGAGTGCCGTCCTATTGGCTGAAAGAGAATCCGTCCAGATCCCAATATACTTCGTGAGTCACGTGCTCAAGGACGCGAAAACCTGGTATACTCCTGTTGAGAAGTTTGGATTGGCCCTTGTCATGGCCGCGAGAAAGTTAAGGCCCTATTTTTTGGCACACAAGTATACTCGTCTATACCGATCAACCTTTAAAGCAAGTTCGCGAGAAGATGGAAGCTGGGCGAATGTTAAAATGGGCGGTTGAGCTCAACATGTTTGACATATCATTTGAACCAAGGAAGGCCATTAAGGGGCAAGCCTTGGCTGATTTTATAGTTGAGCTTACTCGGCCAACCATAAAGCCAATATCTGATCCAGCTGAAGGAAGGAAGCATTGGACGCTCATGGTTGATGGATCGTCCACGATCAATGGGTGTGGGGCGGGAATCATTTGTCAATCTCCCGAAGGGGACAAATTTGAATATGCATTAAGATTCCAATTCAAAGCGCCCAATAACGAAGCTGAATATGAAGCACTCTTGGTTGGAATCAAAATGTGCAAGGCGGTGGAGTTTGTAGAGATTGAGGCAAAATCGGACTCTCTCTTAGTTGTCGGCCGAGTCAACGGAGATTTTGAATGCAAAGAAGCATCAATGGGCAAATATATGCGACTCGATCAAGGATGAGATTGAACCATTAAAACGATTTGTCCTCGACCAAGTGCCAAGGTCGGAAAATCATCAAGCGGATGCTCTTTCGAAATTGCGCCGGCTCGGCTGAGGGTGATGTGCCAAGAACAGTCTTTTGGGAAGTCAAACCCAAAAAGAGCATCGACCAAGAGGAGATTATGTTTCTCAGCCGAGGGGATGTCTGGATGGAGCCGATCATAGAATACAAGAAGACAGGGCGATTGCCTTCGGATCCTGTAGAGGCCAAGTATGTGAAGGCCAGAGACAAGTGGTTTGAACTATGGGACGAGACACTTTACAAAAAGTCGTTCAACCGGCCTCTCTGCTCAAGTGCGTCACCGAGAAAAGATGGTCTCGGAGATTTCGAAAGAACTCCATGAAGGAGCTTGTGCCTCTCACATTGGGGGAAGAGCCTTAGGCGAGAAGGCTTTAAGGACGGGGTACTACTGGCCTACCTTAAAGGAGGATGCTTTAGTCTATGCAAAGAAATGTGACAGTTGTCAGAAGCATGGAAATGTGCATCAGAAGCCGTCCAACTATTTGACCCCCATCTTGTTCCCTCTGCCTTTTGCCAAATGGGGCATGGATATCCTTGGACCGTTCCCTGTGGCCGCTGGGCAAAAGAAGTTTGTGATTGTAGCAGTGGACTATTTCATTAAATGGATAGAAGCTGAAGCCATGCGAGGAATAACAACAAACGACGTCAAGGGCTTCATCTGGAAGAACATTATAACTCGATTTGGCATGCCTCGGTCAATCGTCTTTGATAATGGTCCACGGTTCAAAACGCCTAAGCCGAAAGAATGGTCATCGAAAGAGAAATCAAAGCTCACTTTTGCAGCAGTCGCCCACCCACAAGCTAATGGGCAAGTCGAGTCCTTCAACAAGATTCTATCAAATGGAATCAAGAAGAAGCCGGACAACGCCAAAGGGCAATGGGTTGAAGAAGCCGCAATTGGTGTTATGGTCCATTAGAACAACTGCTAAGAATTCTACGGGCGAGACGCCTTTCATGCTAGTCTATGGTACGAAGCCGTCTTGCCCATTGAGATCGAGGAGCCCACCCTACGAGTCATGTTATACATAGAGGAAGCCAACTGGGCCGCATTGCGTACGGCCTTGGACCAAGTCCCGAAGTCGGGGGCAATGCCTTGCTAAGAATGCAATTGTACAAGCGTGTATGGCTCGGGAGTTTAACAAAAGAGTTGTTAGACGACCGCTTAAGGTGGGGGATCTTGTTTTCGAGAAAGATGGAAGCAGGTTGGACGAGCTAAAGAGTTGGGAAAACTTACACCAAATTGGGAAGGACCTTATCTCGATTGTCCAGGAAATACACAAGTGGGACTTTTCGTCCGCAAGGTCTAGATGGAAGATCTATTCGGCGTACTGGAATTCGAGACAACTTAAAGAAGTACCACGTCTAGCTCGGATCTTCGTCGGATATAAGTAGGGTAATTTGTAGTTACTCCAAAGTGCCACGGCACATATTAGTAAGAAAAGAATTGTATACATGCATCTTGGCTTTTAGCCAAGCAAAATCCATATAATACAATTCCTACTATCTTATCTTATTGTTTATTTTCACCAAGTTACTTCACTTTGGGGCATTAAATCAGTTACTCGTCTAAAAGTGACAATAACCTGGACAAAAATACAAACAATAGCAGAGCGTCAGAATTGCTCGCATTTACGCCGAACATCACTCCCTCAAAGAGACCGGCCAAATATATAATGCATATATGGCCGTCAAATTGACAAAACCTCTAGTAAGAGTAACGTTAAAGTCTCTGAGAGAAAGCTGGCCTGAAATAAGCCCTTAGTAAAGGATACTTACTTTCAAAAATACGGACAGCTAGGTAGTCCAGACCCTAGTAAGGGATCGCTACTTAATGACGAGTGTTGCTCCCTCAAGGAAGCCGGCTAAAACATGTATCTCACGCTCGCCCATCAACTTCAAGCCAGGCTCGGCCAAGGTCGGCCGCTCTCCCTCTTGGACTTCAGCTCCACTTCAATATACGATTGAGCTAAGCCCAAGAGCGGGGGGATAATAGAAGCCTATAGGACGAGCTAAGGAGAGTAGGCCGTCCAAAAACCAGGATGGCCCCGGCACGAAGGTGGCCCCGGGAAGGTGACCCGTCCTAAGTATGGACGCTCTCCTTCATTGGGTGACCCTCGTCCAAAATTGGAGGCCAATTCCAGACGAAGATGGCCCCAAGAAGGTGATCGTCCAAGTATGGGCGTTGTCCTTCATTGGGTGACCCTCGTCCAAAAATTGGAGGCCAATTCCAGACGAAGATGGCCCCAAGAAGGTGATCGTCCAAGTATGGACGTTCTCCTTCATTGGGTGACCCTCGTCCAAAAATTGGAAGCCAATTCCAGACGAAGATGGCCCCAAGAAGGTGACCGTCCAAGTATGGACGTTCTCCTTCATTGGGTGGCCCTCGTCCAAAAATTGGAGGCCAATTCCAGGCGAAGATGGCCCCAAGAAGGTGATCGTCCAAGTATGGACGTTCTCCTTCATTGGGTGACCTTCGTCCAAAATTGGTAATCGTTCAATCCTAGACGAAGATGGAAATCGTTCAATCCTAGGATGGCAATCCCAGACAAGCCTCTTTTGGTACTTAGGACGACTCACATTTTTACTCTAAATATTGTAGACCGTCCAATAATATCAGGACGACTCACATTTTTGCTTCGGACAGAATTTTGTACTCTTCAGGAAAAGCAGATCGTCCGATTGTTCAGGACGAAGGTGATATTATACTTGGTCAAAATTAGAATTCAGAAAGATAAAAGGCAGGAAATTGGCAAAAATACTCTTTCATATATAATTTGTAAAGAATTACAACGTAGGAGGCGAAGAGTTACGGATACAAAGGCGACGAACAAGCTAAGAAACATGAAAATAAACCTAAGCTTAGGCTTCGTCTTCGAGCGGGTTTCTTGGTCGTCTTTAGGGGTCTCCACCTCAGCGCCGGCCTCGTCGTCGACTCTTCAAACTCCGGAGGTTCCTCGGCGCATACCATAGCCCGATGAACGCTCTCTTGATACTCCCAGGACGACGAACGAAGCTGGGGACCTCAGCTTCCTCAGCCAGCATCCCAAAGGCTTTGACGGCCCAGTCCTTGGTTGTGTTGACGACTTGTTTCAACCCCTCTTTGGCATCGTTGAAGGACTTGGCCGCCTCCCTTTCCAGACGGGCGGTCTTTGCCCTTAGGTGCATGTTCTCTCTTCTTAGCTCGGCGGCAAAATAAGAGCGACATCCCTTTCGCCTTTCAACTCAGCAGAGAGAGCGTCTATGATCATCTTTAGACGATCCTGCTTCGGAATATAGCTGGTTGATTTTAACAAGGTGATTCTTGTTCTCAGACTCCAGGAGTGCCGATCTCTTCTCCAAGGCTTCCAGTGACTGGCGATGAAGGGTGTTAGCCATCTCGATGTCGTGAATGGCTTTGTCCCCTGCCGTGGTAGCTTGGTGGACGAGGTGCTTATTTTCCTTTCTAAGCTCCCTCGCCCAATCTTCGGTTAGCATCTTTGCGAGCCGTAAGGCTGGGACAAGGAAAACAAGTCAAGATATTAGACGATTTGCAAAGCGAAAATTTATACAAGTGTAAAACAAGGCAGTCATAAAGCACTACCTCGGCAGCAAGCTGAGACATGTAGCCCACATGCCCGGCGGACGCTCCCCTTAAGCCCTTGATGTAGGATTCAGGGAAGCATTTGAAGAGCTCCTGCTTCAGCCGCTCTTTCTCCAGCCTTGACATTTTGGCGAAGGCGGGAGAGGACTCCTCGTCCGAATCGGCGGTGGGAGGAGTTGGGGGAATAGCGGGGCCTTTGCCCTTATCGAAAAGAGGGGAGAGTCGGTTATCTTGATAGGGAAGACGATGGCTTGTCTATTGGACGGACTCATGGACCGGTCCACCGACCCGCATCGTCCTAACTATGTTGGGGTAATACGACTCACCTGACGAAATTGATGCCGTCCCTAACGGCTAGAGGCATCTCGTGTCACCAGCTTTGCCACCGAGCCGCCGAACCCCTGGATAGTTCTCGGCAACGGCATCGGATCCCGGTGCAACCAAAGCCAAGGCGGACCACGGGTTGACCTCGGCGAGAATCGGCCGGCAAAACGCGAGCGGCACACGTTGCGTGTGCATCCCTTTCCTCCTCGGCCGATCCGGCAGTCGAAGGCTCCCTCTTAAGAGCCTTGGCTTGTGGGGGAGGCATTCTTTTCTCCCCACTCTCGGCAGCAGGAGCCGCCTTATCCGCCCTCTTCCTTGTAAAGCCCTTAGGCTTCTTCGCTGAAGGTTGGTCAGCGGCGGTAGTGGGCCTCTTCTTGGAAGAAGACGACTTCCCAGGTGGAAGCTTGTTTGTAGGAGCATTTTTCTGCAAAAAGAAAAGGCATCAGATTGATCGTCATAAAAATAAAAAATAGCTACTATTGCAAAAATCCAGACGAGTATGGCCCCAAGAAGGTGACCGTCCAAGTATGGACGCTCTTCTATGGCTGACCCTCGCCCCAAAATTGGATGCAAAAATCCAGACGAGTACGGTCCCAAAGAGGTGACCGTCCAAGTCTGGACGATCTCTCTCCTTGGCTGACCTTCGTTCAAGATTTGGTGCAAAACTCTTGGACGAGCATGGCCCCAAGAAGGTGAACGTCCAAGTCTGGACGTCCTCCTTTTTTGTGTGGCTCTCGTCCAAGAATTGGACACTATCTCTTGGACGAGCATGGCCCCAAGAAGGTGAACGTCCAAGTCTGGACGCCCTCCTTCTTTGGGTGACTCTCGTCCAAAAATTGGACACTATCTCCTAGATGAGCATGATCCCAAGAAGGTGACCGTCCAAGTCTGGACGTTCTCCTTCTTTGGGTGACTCTCGTCCAAGAATTGGACACCAATTCTTGGACGAGCAAGACACCAAGAAGGTGACCGTCCAAGTCTGGACGTTCTCCTTCTTCGGGTGACCCTCGTCCAAGAATTGGATACCAATTCTTGGACGAGCATGGTCCCAAAGAGGTGACCGTCCAAGTCTGGACGTTCTCCTTCTTTGGGTAACTCTCGTCCAAAAATTGGACACCAATTTTTAGACGAGCGTGGGCCCAAGGAGGTGACCGTCCAAGTCTGGGACGCTCTCCTTCCTGGGGTGACCCACGTCCAAGAATTGGATGCCATTCCGAACGAGCTCTTATGGTCCTTGCCAAAAAAAAAAAAAAAAAAAAAAAAAAAAAAAAAAAGGAAAGGGTTACCAATGTTTCCGCCCTTTTTTTGCGCTGCTCTTTGCATACTCCTTCCACGGATTATCCGTAAATTGGGACATCTTGATTTCCCCATCCAAGATGGTTTGAGGCGTTGTCCGGCCGAGTCCGAAAATACAAAAGAAAAAATATGTGTGTTCGTCATATGAGTTATGGACGAAGAGTTTTACTTGGATGATTTTAAATATACCTTTATCCTCAGCCAACCGCAAGCCGGCAGCGACCAAGAAGTCGTCTTGGTAAAACATTTCCTTAAAGGGTATCCAGTTAGACGGTCCCTTAAAAGATCGTTGGCCAAGGTCCGGAGTACTCCTTCACTCCGAAGTACTCCACCACCTCCTCGTCAAATTCGTCCTCCAGCTCCAGCCAAGACCGCTTCCGTCCGGTATTTGTGACGGATCTATTATAATATCTCGTAGCCTCTCGTGACATAGTCGTTGGACGCCCGTAAAAAAGATGAAATCGGCTTTCCAATCGTGCATCTTTGACGATTTCCCCCAAGCTGTCATGAAGCCTCGGACGGTTGCTGATCTTGAGCCATGCTCCGTCCATAGCCCCGAGTACCTTGGACGCATAATGGATATGGGTAAAGGCTTGAAGGGAAAGGGCTAGGCCGCGTAGCTCGGAGACGGCAATAAACGTCGGGATGTTGTGCCAAGCGTTTGGTGCCGCTTGGTTATGGCCGATGTGGTAGTCTTTGCAAGCACTTGTTCTACGAAGTCGTGAAGAGGAAACCTCAATCCAGCATCTAAGGCCGGTTTATAGACGGCGAAATGGCTCCTGGGAGCACTCAGGATCGTCGCGTCGTTATTAGGAATGACAAAGGAGAAGCCCGGCATGGGCATGAAAGACGACAACAAATTAGGGTCTGGTCCTAGTTTCTCTAACCACTTACGGTTAACTAAAATGAAGCCAGGATCGAGAAAGGGGACCTAAACGTTTTCTAATCTCGACGAGGTGGTAGAGGCCTCGTCGATTCTTCAGCGACCTCGGGATCGCTACCATTATTACCTTCGCCGATCTCCTCCGTATCGGCGTCCCGCCGAAGTGCGGTCTCAGTTTTTATTTCGGAAGTCTCTGCATCATGGTCAAACGGAGGCCTGTCCAAGGACTGAGCACTTTGGACCTCTCTTGCCTCATCTGGCACTCGTCTAGTCGATTCCTCCATATCCGAGCTATTTGACGGAATTATTGCTTTTCGTCTTAGACGGGCCGTTTGCTTGACGCGCGCCAGATTACCCTGCACAGGTAAAGACTGGGTCGTCGACTTTCTCGGCCAAAACTATGAAAAAAATATGTACTCGGCCGAGGAAGAGGCCCAACTCTAGAATGTGCCGAAGAAGAAGTATCGGTTCTAGGGTCAAGACAAGCTCTTGGTCGGCTAGGATTATTTGACGAAGATGATTCCATTTTATTGATTTTCTAAGAAAAAATAAAGAATAAAGAAGAATAAAAGGATCAAAGAAACGATACCTGCTAAGAACGTCTGGGAAATTCGGTGAAGGATCTTTGAAGGCCGGACGATCTCTCTCTCTCTCTAGAAAATTGCAGAGCCTCTCTCTCTAGAAAAATTTGTTCGAGGTGTTAAATGATTGAATGTTTTCACACCAAGGATATTTATAGAGGAATAAGAAACCTGCGCAGCCGGTCAAGAATGACCGAAAAGGGAGTCCCACGGTCTAATATGACCGGTATAACACAAGAAAGGGCGCGTCATTTCCTTCATTTTGAATACACTACCTTCTGTATAACGGGCCGTAACCGTCAGACGGGCCAACAAAAAGCTACCTTGGGTAAAAGGGCATTAACCGTCAGATGGGCCAACAGTGAAAGCCCTTTTAGGGGCAAATGTTGTAGCCTAATATCTACGGCTCCCTTAACGACACATGGGCTCATCAGAGCCGTACACGTGTCATCCTATTTAAAATAAAAATAAGGCTTAATCTCGGGCTATGCTCGGTTGGGTAAAAAGGATTGAATTTCTGGCCCAATAGTCAGAGCCCAGCAGTGCCAAATGGCTGAAGGAGAGTGGTTAATAGACATCCCCCAGTCATGGTCTGCCACGTGTCATGATCTGATTCCTCAGCCAATCAGAGGCCACTATGGTAGGTCAGTTTTTAAGGTTAGCTGTCAACTTGCTATCACTATAAATACCCCTGAAATCAGGAGAAAACACATTCAATGCAAACAGTGTAAAGTTACTCTGATAAATTCTCTCTCACTTTCTCTTTCTATCTCTACTTTCTCTTACAACTCCTGATAACTGACTTAAGCATCGGAGGGGGAACCACCACCCAAACCTCCAGGGTGGGTCCCTTTGTGCAGGTTCGGGAGCGCAGCCAAGGCTAAGGATTAAGCTATAATTCAGGCATTGTTGTACAAGTCTCCATCTGAAGAACACTCAAGATACTAATTTACTTGCTTGACAAGGAAGCTAAGCTTACAGCTTACTTGTTGGACAAGTGGATAAAACAAGTATGTTTTTTTTTTGACATGGGTATGTTTAATTCCACTATATTGAGATTTAAAATAGCTAGCTAAATCCGAAAATTGTGCCCTGAGTTGCATTAAATTAAATACATTTGACAGGATTGGTTTGAGAGATGATTTGAAAGTAGTTTAAACAATTGCTTCGTATTTAAAGCATTTATTTTGGTGTGAATCTCAACTTCAGTGGAAGAGGGAATCAATTGCTAATACTGCAGTGCAACAAAATGGGTATGTTTCCACTTTAGGGATGGGCAAGGGTCGGGTCCAGCTGGACCCTAAACCCAGACCCGGACCCGGACCCTAAGAGTCTGGAAAAAATGATTCCGGACCCTAAGGGTCTGAAAAATTGGACCCGGACTCAGACCCTTAGGATTTGTAGGGTCTAGGGTCCGAGTCTAGGGTCCAGGCCTAATAAAGGGAGGAAGAGAGAGAAGAAAAAAAATCCTGCTCTTTTCAAGTTACTTCAAACTTCTTTCAAGGCCTTTTCCATAATACACTCAATTGTAGCATAACAGTGACCAGATTAAACTAGTTTAGGTGTAATATAAACACTTTAAGCAAGTAAAGTTTGATGATCAAGTCTCATATACAAAACAGATACAAAAACAATAATAATGACCAACTAATCAAATAGGCAGTGCATAACTGCATATGTTCTTCGTCCGAAGTATGAGTAACAGACTAACAGTTAAACTCACTCCTGCATCAATATTTTCAGCCTGGAATCATGAATTTTAAGTTCCAAACAAAAACGGTCTAATAACAGTAAGAATAAAAGTCAGCTACATTTCTCACTCTTCAGTTTCTCCTTTTCTCAACAGCCAAACTAAAACAACACAGTTTTTTCCTATGATCTATAGGATATTGACAAAAAAAATTTAGGGTCTAAGGGTCGGGTCGGGTCGGGTCGAGTCTGAGTCCAAAATATCAAGACCCCGACCCTAAAAAATTTACTTGGACCCAGACCTGGACCCTAAGGGTCTGAAAAAGTTGGACCCAAACCCTTAAATTAGGGTCCGGTCCAGTAGAGTTCGAGTAGGGTTCTGGACACATGCCCATCCCTATTCCACTTTTCGTTTTGTATGATTTTTTTTTTCAAAAAAAATCTATTTTACAAAATATGTGAGTTTATTCTTTTTTACATGTGCATCAAAGCTTTTGATGTCACATCTAAGCAGTCTTTGTGTTTTGGTAACCATAAAATATGTTTAGTGTTGCAACAGATTACTACCTCCGTTTTAAAATACATGCAACACTTTCCATTTAAGGGTGTTCCAAAATAGATGCAACACTTTTTTTTCTTTCCTTATTTGGTAAGTTTTGGGCTATGAAATTACTTAAATACCCTTACTTTATAAAATTAGTATTGATTACATAATCTAATCTAAACCAATTAAACTACT
Organism: Beta lomatogona; assembly: GCA_947646795.1. Lineage (NCBI taxonomy): Eukaryota > Viridiplantae > Streptophyta > Magnoliopsida > Caryophyllales > Amaranthaceae > Beta > Beta lomatogona. The sequence goes on from CANSNZ010001446.1 coordinate 78,166, forward strand.
TATCTCTTCCCTAACTACTTCATGATTATTCTTGCCACCATCATTCCTCCACCCATACCCCTCTTCTCTCAACAACAAACCCACCTTCATAACCTTTCTCTCTCCTCCCACTCCAACCCTCACCCAACTCTCACCACCGAACCCACCCAACCCCAATCTCGGCCCTGGCTTCGACTTCCTCGACTGCGCCGTCTCCGACAACTTCTCCTCAAAACAATCAAAAGAAGCCGGCCACGTCCAACAACCACGACACCTGCCATCCACCTTCAATCACCGCGAAATTCTACCACCACCATCACCGTCCACCATCGATCTCCTTCTTTCTCTCTCCTTCGATCTCATTCTTCTTCATCGTCTTCATCTTCTTTGTTCTCTTTCGACCCCACCACCGTCGATCTCCTTCTTTCTTTCTCCTGCGATCTCTCTGTCGATCTCCTTCTCTCTCCTTCGTCCTCTACCTTTCTCTCTCCTGCGACCTCAGCGACATCTGTGTTCTTATTTCGTGAATTTGTTTAGGGTTAGAACTTAGAAGGATTGGGTAGAAGCATTCGTCCTCAGGTGTTGTTGATCTGGTGGTATTCCCTCTTTGTCTTGGATCTTTGTTTTCATGCTATGGTTTTTCCAGTTAGGGTTTTCACGAAAATCGAGTGTTTTATTTAGTTATTTGATTAACTCCTTCGTTAAATTTAATTACATTATAACTTACTCAAGTGTTTTATTTACTTATTTGATTAATTCTTTCGTTCAATTCAAGTACATTATAACTTACTCAAGTGATTTATTTAGTTATTTCATTAACTCTTTCGTTCAATTCAATTACATTATAACTTACTCAAGTGTTTTGTTTAAATATTTGATTAACTCCTTTCGTTCAATTCAATTACATTATAACATACTCAAGTGTTTTATTTAGATATTTGATTAACTCCTTCGTTCAATTTAATTACATTATAACTTACTCAAGTGTTTTATTTAGTTATTTGATTAACTCCTTCGTTCAGTTCAATTACATTATAACTTACTCGAGTGTTTTATTTAGTTATTTGATTAACTCCTTTCGTTCAATTCAATTACATTATAACTTTCTCGAGTGTTTTATTTAGTTATTTGATTAACTCTTTCGTTCAATTCAATTACATAATAACTTACTCGAGTGTTTTATTTAGTTATTTGATTAACTCATTCGTTCAATTCAATTACATAATAACTTACTCGAGTGTTTTATTTAGTTATTTGACTACTCTATAAAAATAAATCAATTTAGCAATAGTAAAAAATTGTTGCTATTCATCAGAAATTTGTTGCTAACTCGAGTTAGCAACAAATTGGAAACAAAAAATAGTTGTTGCTAAAAGGCTTGTTGCCATATGATTTTAGCTACAAAATCTGAAACATTTTCGTTGCCACATCGCATCCATGAAAATATTGTTGCCATGTTGGTTGCTATATGTGGTGCATTTGTTGCCAACTCTAGTGACGAGTTATTAATGATTGTTGCTAATATCGCAACAAATTATTAATATTTTGATGCTAGAAATTAGCAACAAATTATTAATATTTTGATGCTAGAAATTAGCAACAAATTATTGACATTGGTTGCTAAAAATAGAAACAAACTTTTAATTGTTACAGAGTTACACTTTGACTAATGCACTATTCATACGACGTAGATTAACCTCATGTTTTTTGTTAATTGTTTGAAAATTTGATAAACACGTTTATGCAAACCAACAAAGAGAATGAGAGTCAGTCCACTTACAATTCTGAATGATATTTGCGTAATGATACTAATAGTAATTGATAATAGTGTATGAAACTTCTTAACATATAAGGTGGTAGTTTGGCTAATATTTCTTCGATGTGGGACACATTTTGAGGAAAAATCTGATGTTACTTCAGTAACAAATAATAAAATATATTATTTCCAACGACAACAAATCAAATATCTATTTCCATATTTGTTTCTAAATGGCAACAAATTTAAAATATGATGTCATCTATCAACGAATCATAAAATTAATTGTTTCTAATGTCAACGAATGAAATATTGGTTATCGTAATTTGTTGTTAAATGGCAACAAATTGGAAATATGATGCCATCTAGTAACATTTAGTAAAATTAATTGTTCCTAACGTCAACATAACCAAAGTTGGCTGTCGTAATTTGTTGCTAAATGGCAACAAATCGCAAATATGATGCCACCTAGCAACAAATAGAAAATTAATTGTTTCTAATGACAACAAGCCAAATATCTGTTGTCGTAATTTGTTGTTAAATGGCAACAAATCGAAAATATGATGCTATCTAGCAACAAATAGTAAAACAACTAGTTTTCAATAGCAACAAATCAAAAATATGTTGCTTTTATTTGTTGAAAAATCAGAGTAAAAAATGTCACTTTATAATAGGCAACAAAAAAATAATATATGTTGCTATCTATCAACAATTCAAAAAATCGTTGCCATAATTTGTTTCTATAATATTAACTCATTCGTTCAATTCAAGTACATTATAATTTACTCAAGTGTTTTATTTAAATATTTGATTAACTCCTTTCGTTCAATTCAATTACATAATAACTTACTCAAGTGTTTTATTTAGTTATTTGATTAACTCCTTCGTTCAATTCAATTACATTATAACTTACTCATGTGTTTTATGTAGTTATTAGATTGACTCTTTCTTTCAATTCAATTACATTATAACATAGTCGAGTGTTTTATTTAGTTATTTGATTAAATCATTCGTTCAATTCAATTACATTATAACTTACTCAAGTGTTTTATTTAGTTATTTGATTAACTCCTTTCGATTAATTCAATTACATTATAACTTACTCGAGTGTTTTATTTAGTTATTTGATTAACATATTCGTTCAAACCAATTACATAATAACTTAATCGAGTGTTTTATTTAGTTATTTGATTAACTCCTTCGTTAAATTTAATTACATTATAACTTACTCAAGTGTTTTATTTAGTTATTTGATTAACTCTTTCGTTCAATTCAAGTACATTATAACTTATTCAAGTGTTTTATTTAGTTATTTCATTAACTCTTTCGTTCAATTCAATTACATTATAACTTACTCAAGTGTTTTATTTAAATATTATTTGATTAACTCCTACGTTCAATTCAATTACATTATAACTTACTCGAGTGTTTTATTTAGTAATTTGATTAACTCCTTCGTTCAATTCTATTACATTATAACTTACTCAAGTGTTTTATTTAGTTATTTGATTAACTCATTCGTTCAATTCAATTACATAATAACATACTCCTAAATTAAATGATTGGTAAAGAATCGTGCATTTAGCTCCTTAGATGCAAGCTAATCATAGACTAATATGTTAATTATTGATTTTCGCTATATATTTGATTATGTAATACTAGGCAATAATCATGTCTATTAACACACTTATTATCACACGTTATTTAGTTACGAGTGTATAATATTTCTTTTTGTATATTTATTATGTGCCCCGTATTTAAGTACTATTTCCCTTTTTATGTTGATATAGTTCATGAAATCATGCCTACTATCTAACATATAAACATTTCTCAAATCCTTCTTATAACCTATATACCCTTTTATTTTGTAAACTTAATTTATTACTTCCTAAATTTATGACTACTATTAACTTAATTAGAAAATAAGTGGATCAAATATGTAATTTCCACTGTATCTTATTATTAGGTAAGATTTAGTTCAGTTTAAAAGTTAAGTGGCATATTAATAAAGAAACAAAATTAAGTCTAAATCTAATGACAAACTTAATAATTATAAAACTAACAAAATAACAATTAAGGAAAAAAAAGACAAATTAAACTTCAAGAACATTTCACAAACATAAAAAATGATAGGATTAGAAAGACTTTTCTTTTAACTGTTACTCCCTCATATCCCCAAATAACTCTTCGCTTTCAATTTTGACACTATTAATACGTAAAGAAATTCTTCTGAATTTTCTCCAATAAATAAGAAAAACCATAATCGTGTACGATCTTGTTTATTCGTCTCATTGAATCCATATTGAAGAAGTCACAATCTTTCACATCTTTCCATATTAGATAAATAATTCATAAATATTTTAAACTCATGATGCAACGAAATAAATTATACACTTGAGTGTTTTATTTAGTTATTTTTTATTAACTCCTTTCGTTCAATTCAAGTGTTTTACCATTATTTTGTGAAAAATCAAATTTCTCACCCAAAATGAACTTGCTATTGAACCTACAACTAAACCAAACATATATCACTTAATCTATACTATCATTCGTTCCATCATGAGTTTAAAATGAACAAATAACTTCTAGGAAGTTAGTCATACTACTGAATTTTGATCGACATAACTTATCTTATCTTATATGAACTTAACTTATTATTGAACTTGTTATATCTTATATATATGAACTTATATTATCTTATTTAAACTTATCTTATCTCATCTTATTTGAACTTATGTATGCTTTACTTTACTTATATTTAGTACATAAGCTAAATTAATATGTAATTACCTTTACGAATAACATATATGGTACACTTTAGGAGTACATGGAGCTATGTAATCCCAAGGAGTCATACAAATTTTCTTTGAGGAACTTTTCATCCGAGTAAGTTATTATGTAGGAGGTAATTACTATTAATGTAATAACTAAAAATGTAGCCATACTCATGCCTTTGTTCAATTCAATTACATTATAACTTACTCAAGTGTTTTATGTAGTGATTAGATTAACTCCTTCGTTCAATTCAATTACATTATAACTTACTCGAGTGTTTTATTTAGTTATTTTATTAACTCTTTCGTTCAATTCAAATGATTAACATTATAATTAAATTAACTCGTTTCGTTCAATTCAATTACTCCTTCGTTCAATTCAAGTATTTAATATGATAACTATATAACACTTTAGTTCTTTTAGACTAATAACTGTGTGTTATAATGTAATTCAATTACGTTATAATGTAATTGTATTGAACAAAAGAGTTAATCAAATAACTAGATAAAACACTCGAGTAAGTTAATTATAATGTAATTGAATTGAACGAAGGAGTTAATCAAATAACTAAATAAAACACTCGAGTAAGTTATAATGTAATTGAATTGAACGAAGGAGTTAATCAAATAACTAAATAAAACACTTGAGTAAGTTATTATGTAATTGAATTGAAAGAATGAGTTATTATGTACTCGAGTGTTTTATTTAGTTATTAACTCCTTCGTTCAATTCAATTACATTATAACTTACTCGAGAGGTTTATTTAGTTATTTGATTAACTTCTTCGTTCAATTCAATTACATTATAACTTACTCAAGTGTTCAATGTAGTTATCAGATTAACTCCTTCGTTCAATTCAATTACATTATAACTTACTCGAGTGTTTTATTTAGTTATTTTACTAACTCCTTCGTTCAATTCAATTACATAATAACTTACTCAAGTGTTTTATCTAGTTATTTGATTAACTCTTTTGTTCAATTCAATTACATTATAACGTACTCGAGTGTTTTATTTAGTTATTTGATTAACTTCTTTCGTTCAATTCAATTACATTATAACTTAATCGAGTGTTTTATTTAGTTATTTGATTAACTCCATCGTTCAATTCAATTACATTATAAGTTATTCGAGTGTTTTATTTAGTTATTTGATTAACTCCTTCGTTCAATTCAATTACATAATAACTTACTCAAGTGTTTTATTTAGTTATTTGATTAACTCATTCGTTCAATTCAATTACATAATAACTTACTCAAGTGTTTTTATTTAGTTATTTGATTAACTCCTTTCGTTCAATTCAATTAAATCATAACTCACTTTGTAAAATTAATCATCATAAAGCTCACTGTAATTTGTTGGAGTGCAAATTGGGCAAAGGAAAACCCATTGGTCCGCATGTGTTCAATATGATTGGACATTATCTGATCATGGAAAATTTGGGCTTTCCTTATCCCCCAGAACTGACAACTGATATAGTGATCAAATCCTTTCTTGAAACTTTTTAAAACTTTAAGTTGAATTTCTACATGCAAGGAGGGGAGGCTACCTTGCAAGAGCTGCATGGTACGCTAACTCAGGCTGAAAGGAGCTTGCTTGTTGAACCTGGACATAAGGATTTTCTTATGGTTAGGAAGGGCAAGCAGTTCAAGAAGAAAGGGGAACCTAAGAAGAAGAAGGGCAAGACTATTGCTACTGATGATAAATCTAAGCCAAAAGCCACTCCTAAGGCAAAAGTAGCAGCACTACATGAGTGCTTCCCCTATGCTGAACCAAGTTGATTAGCTTACTCGACTATCATTAATTTAGACATAATAACTTACTCAATTTTTAATTATAATAAGGAGTTACAATATTTAGTTATTTGATTAACTCTTTTCGTTCAATTCAATTACATTACAACTTACTCAAGTGTTTTATTTAGTTACAGATCAAACCTCGTTTTAACTATCAAACATAACTAAAATCGTCAAGTGGTAGTGTTTTGAAAAATATTTTCTATAAAATGTAGTTTTATGAAATTTATTTTTGAAAGGTAGTTTGTTGAAAAAAGTTTATTATAAAAGGTTGTTTTTCAAAAATCTAATGATAAGTGTGAACATCAATCGATACACTTGACAAACATGTCAACATTTACTTCTAAAAAAAAAAAAGAAAAATAATGTCTTTTTTTTTTTTTTGGCAACATGTACATACAGGAAAACAAACAAAACCCACTACTCATGGCCACAGGCCATCTCATGGGCTACAAGACCATCGCTACTACTATTATTACAAACCAAAACACTATTAGATAAAACAGTATGTGACTCATTACTACAAACCTGACAACCATTACTTAACTGACGTTTTTTCCTTGGGACATAGCAGAAATTTGATGACTGGATGAAATCCTTCCTTTTTCTGTCACTGACCAACCTGTACCCAGAGCACAATTATATGCTGAAGAAACATTAGTCTTACTCCTAGAACTTGTCCTTCTGCTTCCATTCTTGGTTGTTCGGGGGCAAGTCTTCATTATCTTTGTTGTAATAGAAAGTCTTGAATTCAGCTTCCCTCTTGAGCTTCGAGCATACCCAGATGTCGTTTCAATGTTTTTCGTGATTTTGGTATCATTGCAAAGGTGATCTGTAATGCTACTCCTTGCCCCATTATCCTCATCCTTATTCGTCATTACACGCAAAGCCTCTGGTGTAGGGACCTCTTTGCTTTGATCTTTCATGTCATCACTTAACATTCTTTTGTTGCGACTAAAATACCATCAACACCCACCCTCCCTCCCCTCCCAAAAAAAAGAAAAATCATATCATCACTTACTTTAAAAAAGGAAAAGTAAAAGAAAAATCATATCATCACTTACTTTAGAGAAAAAAAAAAGGAAAAATCATATCAACACTTACTTTAAAAAAGGGGTCATCTATGCCTTTTACGAGCGCTTTATTACTTGCATTGTCTGTTCAATAATTTCACCAAAGTGGCCGACCACAGGTCATTTTTTTCAATCATCTTAAAGCAATACTCGAATAGTGAATACCCAATAGTCCACGGTTTAACATTTGCAAATACTCCTATAGTCCTATTTTGTGTGACATTCATTACTTATCCCACATTTCCCTTCCTACAAAATTTTACAAACTGCTTTCTTCATCTCCTTCTTCGCAAATATTCTCGAAACCCAAAAATGGAGGGCCGTTGGAATAGCTCGTCTGTTGCTCAAACTCTTTTTGCTTCACTGCAATGTTCCCATTTCAAAGAAATTTGTTCCTTTTTTTCGGCAACGAATCCAACCTTCTTGAATTCAAGAGTACTTGTTGAAACCTGTCAAAAGCTGTGCTCCTTGATGTACAAGACAAAGAGCTGGGCAGTAGTAAACATGAAGCGAGCTTTACATTCGGCGCCTCAAGGATGCCGTTCTATAACGCCGATGATCGCTTGATGAGCTCGTCACTCTCGGCGAGCGGGAGCACCGAATGAAGGGTGGCAAAGCCTCTAAAAAGTTAGGCCACTTCTTTTCTTCTCGCAATCCTTTTTTGGCTGCTCACAAGATGTCTCAAGAGGTTAAGAAGATTAGGGAGAAGTTGGACGCTATTGCCACGACCGCATGATAAGTTTGGCTTCGGTGTTAACTCGAGCCTATCGGGAGGAGAAGGGAGGAGACTTGTTCTTATGTATATGAGGGTACTATTGTTGGAAGAGAGGATGATGTGGAGAAGATCACGGGCCTCTTATTAGAAGATTCTAACATGAAAGAAAATGTTTCTTTCTTGACTATTGTTGGGATTGGTGGGTTGGGAAAACCGCCTTGCCCGACTTGTGTTTAGTGATGAAAGGCTCAAAAGTGCATTTCCATTGAGGTTGTGGACTTGTGTCTCCCGATCATGATCGGGAACACTTGAATGTAGAAGAGATGCTTCATAAGATTCTAGGTGTAGCTACTAGCTACCGGTCACAGCATGGGGGATTGGCCAAAGAATTGGTGCAAAGGCAACTTCATGAAAAACGGCAAGCAATAAATACTTGCTCGCCTTGGATGATGTGTGGACCGAAAATCGCAATCAATGCGTAAGCTCATAGAGTTCTTATTGGGAGGTCAAAGGGGAAGTTGGATCGTGGTAACAACGCGTTCGCATGAGACAACCACAATCGTAGCCTAGTAGGAGGCGGTCAAGTGCATAAACCTGCAAGGCTTGTCGAAGGAAAATTCTTGGCTTTTGTTTGAGAAGGTAGCCCTTGGAGTAGAAGAATCAAGCGCCAATGAGGATTTGGTCAAGATTGGGCGAGATATCGTTGAACAATGTGCTGGAGTTCCGCTCGCTATAAGGGTGGCAGGAAGTCTTTTGTTTGGCCAAGATACGAGCAAATGGCTATACTTTCAGAAGATTGGATTATCCAATTTGAGAGGTAGCCAAATGGATATCATGCCCATATTAAACCTTAGTTACAATCAGCTTGAGTCACCACTGAAGAGTTGCTTCACTTATTGTGCATTGTTCCCTAAAGATTTTGAGATAGAAAAGGAGTTATTAATAAGCCTCTGGATGGCACATGGACTCATTGTTCCGTTTGAAGGTCAAAAGGTGGAAGATGTAGCAGAGGAATATTTTTCTATTTTGTTGCGGAGATGTTTTTTTCAGGATGCACGTCATGATTACTATGGCCTTCAAATCATCTCATGTAAGATGCACGATCTCATCCATGATATGGCTGAAAACATAGCAGGAAAGGAGATCATATGTGCAACAGATTATATCATCAACAACGTGGATAAGAAAGTGCGGCATCTAGCTATTTTCTTGGGTAATGAATCTGCCTTGGGTAATGAATCTACAAAATACCATTTTACTAAGTCTCACATTCGTTCATATCTTTATATGCGTGAAAAATATTCTTGACTTATGATCATAAATTGCGACTACCATTCGTAAAGGCATTAGTAGCAAATTGCGGGTACCTAAGGGTATTGGACTTGGGATCGAAAAGTTTGCCAAGTTTGCCAAATTCAATTGGGAATTTGTGGCATTTAAGGTTTTTAGATGTTTCATATCTAAATTGGAGGTGCTCCCTAAATCAATTACAAAACTTTATAATCTGGAGACTATGAAATTAACTAGATGCTCAAAACTGAAAGAGTTGCCAAAAGATGTGAGCAAGTTGGTCAAGCTGAGGATATTGGATTTAGGGGGATGTGAACAGCTGACCCATATGCCTAGGGGAATGAGTAGGTTGGTTTGTATTCATACACTAGGGATGTTTGTGGTGAAGTCGTCAAGTTGGAAGCAATTGTTAGATGAGCTGGAGGAACTCAAAGGTCTTAGGAGTCTGAAAGGTCATCTTGATATAAAGATCAGTTTCCCTTTCAATAATGATGCAAAGATCAATGAAGGGGACATAAGGGGAGGAGCGTATCTGAGTAACAAAGAACATGTTAATGACATGTCCATAAAGTTTAATGGAAGTCAGTGTAAAGAAGGAGCATTGAGATTGATGGAAGAGTTACAACCACATTCTAATCTGAAGTTGTTAAGGGTTAGTGAGTATAATGGTGTGAGAATGCCAAGTTGGGCAATGGGTAATAAGTTGATGTCCTTTCTCCCTAATCTCATTGCCTTACAACTTACAAGGTCAAGAATCAAGTACATGACCTGCGTTGGAAATCTCTCCCATCTCGCGAAGCCTTGTACTTGAGTTCTTGGAGGAATTGGAATACATATTTGATTATAGTGTTGCATCAACAGCTACATGTGAACCCACAGCTTCAACGACAGGTGGATTGTCAACTGCAGAGGCACTATTATTGTTTCCCTCCCTTAAGGAACTTTATCTAAAGAATATGCCAAAGTTGAAAGGGTGGAGGAGATGGAGGGTGGGAGTGGAAGATGACTATTATCTCCTTAATGATAACGGTAGCATCACTATGGAATCAAATTGCTTCCTCAATTTATGGTATTGGAAATACATAGATGCTCAAGTCCGGAATGTAGTCCGTTATGTCCTGTCTTGGAAGTATTACGTCTTCGTAAGTTCAATAAAAGAGCGCAAATAAAAAGCACCCTATCCCTATCCCTTAGTAAGGAAATAGAAGATGAGAAAGGGGAGGCAACTAGTAGCGATAACCTTGCATCTTCATCTTTATGCTCTCCTTCTTTTAATATTCCTATATTAAGGGAGATTATCATAGATGACCTGGAATGGTTGCTAAATTCAAAACCCTTTGTGGAGGCTTTTCAATTTCTTAAAGAATTACATATATGGGGAGACAATGAGGTGGAGAGTCTGGGAATGGCGATGAGCAGATTCACTGCCCTGTCAATCTTAAAAATTGGACATTGCCAGAAATTGAGGAGTGTTTGGGGAGCATTGCAACATCTCACTTCCTTGGGGACATTAGAGATTATAAATTGTCCAAATGTGAGTTTAGCAGAAGAAGAGAAAAAGGATGAGGTAGACATTGGCATGTCATGGCCATCCCTTTCTCATTCCCTTCGCAGCCTGACATTGACCTTATCACCATAGTTAGTGGATCTACCTAATTGGATGCAGTTCTTACATGCCCTCCAAACCCTTTATATTGTTGATTGCAAAGGACTAGAATCGATGCCGAATTGGATGCCCAAGCTCACCTCCCTCAAGGAACTCCAAATCTCCTTTTGTTCACCATTCCTCAAAGAAAGATGCCAAGATCCAACAGGGGAAGACTGGCCTCTCATCCGACACATCCCTTGTATTGAAGTCTTCGCCAACTCTTCATAGGTAAAGTAAAAACTTTCCTCTTTATGTCTTCTCTTTCATCCATACATTCATTTTATTACCTCTATTATGTATTCCGTCTTTTCATCAAATTATTTTGGATTAATCCCTATATTTTCTCAATGTGTTTGTAGTGAATCCCCTTCTACATCGTACGGCTGTGCACTGTTATCACTTATGAGCTAGTGTGTTCTCTGTACTCAACAGCGACCTAATGCCTAGAGAGCAGCTCTTGCTTCACTTTGGTGCCATATTGCCAATGCACCTGAATTGATGAGTGCTTATGACTTATGAGTCACATGTGGACAAAACTACTTGCAAAAGGTGCAGACTGCAGATATTGGTGATTTTTTCAATCAAATAAAATGCAAGATCCATCTTTGAGATTATCAATTGTATTGTGGTTTGCATCTACAGTAAGCTACACATATATACAATCTGTTTCAATACATTTCCTTACTAGTTACTATCTCCTCGTGCCTCTTATTCCTTTGTAAATTTCAATTTTCACCAACTTCTCTATAAAAGTTTCTAAGATACTACTGAAATGACTTGCTAAACTTTGTTTCTTAGTTGCTCGCGAGTTCTTAGCTGACATGCCGTTTACTTTGTTGATGAGTGCTTCGTCACACCGCAATGAGTATAATTAATTACAGTATTGTAAGTTACATTATAACTTACACCGATATTAATCAAATAAATTTTCGGATTCGGATCAACGTTCGGACCGTCTTGTTCTGGCCCAGATTGGACCACATATCGGATATTTCGGACCGGATTCTCGGATCAGGACCAACTTTGCCATGTCTGACCCGGTCCACACTAAACTTATTGTAGACTCAACATTTTTTCTCCTCCTACTGGTATAGTCACATTCCTAATGACATAGTCATATTTTATATGATTTAGTCAGATGATATAATCACTTTTTAGAGATATAATTACCTTTCAAATATTGAATTGAACGAAGAAGTTAATCAAATAACTAAATAAAAACCCTTGAGTAAGTTATACGTTATTGAATTGAACGAATGAGTTAATCAAATAAGATTTCTGTAGATGAATGAGTTAATCAAATAACTTGAGTTATTTGATTAACTCCTTTGCTCATTGTCTAATCTATCATCCGACTCATTTAATCAAATTACATTGAACGAAAGGAGTTATCCGGATGATACTCCACATACAATAAAAAAAAATAGATTATGCATGGTATAAGATTTGATCACATGACCTCAAGCTTGTGTACTAATGTCTTAACCACTAAATCAAGTAATAATTGGTGCTATAATTTCAATGTAAAATACTAATAAATGAAATATATATGTACCTGGGGCATAGCCCGGGCCTAAAAACTATTTATTTCCTTGGATCCCTCTTGTAACCACTTCTTAATTACGTGGTTTAAAAGTGTTGATCATCCTTTTATGGTAGTTTAATCTTCTCCATTATTCCCATTGATGATGGGAGTTGTATTCTCCATTATCTTGTGTTTATTGGGATTGATTATATTACATATAACTATAGCTTACTCTACTCTAAATTAATGAAGTTATAATAATTGAATTGAACGAAAGAGTTATTATAATGTAATTGAATTGTGTTTTATTCGATTATTTAGTTAACCCCCATCCGATTATAATAAATTGCCCATAATTATAACTTACTCGAGTGTTTTATTTAGTTATTTGATTAACTCATTCGTTCAATTCAATTACATTATAACTTACTCAAGTGTTTTATTTAGTTATTTGATTAACTCCTTTCGTCCAATTCAATTACATTATAACTTAGTCGAGTGTTTTATTTAGTTTTTTTTATTAACTCCTTTGTTCAATTCAATTACATTATAACTTACTCGAGTGTTTTATTTAGTTATTTTATTAACTCCTTCGTTCAATTCAATTATATGATAACTTACTCAAGTGTTTTATCTAGTTATTTGATTAACTCTTTCGTTCAATTCAATTACATTATAACGTACTCAAGTGTTTTATTGAGTTATTTGATTAACTCATTGGTTTAATTCAATTACATTATAACTTACTCAAGTGTTTTATATAGTTATTTAAATAGTTTATTATGTAGTTGAATTGAACGAATGATATTACTCGAATAACTAAAATAAAACATTGTGAATTACTAAGAAATTGAAGGGTATATGATGAATTTTAAAAACATCGAAGGTATATGGTGAATAAAAAAATTTGTCGGGGGTATATGGTGAAAAATCCGTATGTTTAATTCTAGATTGTTAAAAGAATGGTATTTTGAAAGTATATATACATTGAAATCAACCCAATAGAGTTATATTCTTGACCTTTATATTTACATATTAGTAATTAAATATGGTCAAAGTTAGTTTCTAAATAGTGTAAAAAGATATGATTTATCTATTAAAATATGGAGGAAATATAACGCTGAGTTATGTAGATGAAAATTTCAAAGAAAAATGTAGGGCATGGGGAATGATTATATAAGGCTATGGCCCTGTTATTTAGACTTACATCAATAATGTAATTGAATTGAACGAAGGAGTTAATCAAATAACTAAATAAAACACTCGAGTAAGCTATAATGTAATTGAATTGAACGAAAGGAGTTAATCAAATAACTAAATAAAACACTCGAGTAAGTTATTATGTAATTGAATTGAACGAAAGGAGTTAATCTGATAACTACATAAAACACTTGAATAAGTTATTATGTAATTGAATTGAACGAAGGAGTTAATCAAATAACTAAATAACTAAATCGAGTAAGAATCCCTAGCTAGAAACAACCCTTTTGTGAGGATTGTTATTACATAATAATTATATTTAGTTATTTTTAGTATATTACCTCATTCAATTTATAAAATACTTGTGTAAGTTATTATGTAATTGAATTGAACGAATAATCAAATAACTAAATTAAAAACTTGAGTAAGTTATAATGTAATTGAATTGAACAAAGGCGTTAATCAAATAACTAAATAAAACACTCGAGTAAGTTATTATGTAATTGAATTGAAAGAAGGAGTTAATCAAATAATTAAATAAAAACTCGAGTAAGTTATTATGTAATTGAATTGAACGAATGAGTTAATCAAATAACTAAATAAAACACTCGAGTAAGTTATTATGCAATTGAATTGAACGAAGGAGTTAACCAAACGAATGAGTGTTTAATAACTAAATTGATTAAGTTATTTTTATTGATTATCTTCTGTCTTGTCCTCTTATTTTGTAATTGAATTGAACGAAATGAGTTAATCAAATAACTAAATAAAACACTCGAGTGTTGCACCTCTTTCCTTAAAGCTATTGTTTCCTTAAGTTCTAGCTAGATTATAGGCTTAAGTTTAGGGAAACTTTCTTAAAATACTGATTAGTTGGTCGTGTGATGTAATAGCTTGGAGGGAAAGGTCTTCTTGCTTCTTCTTTTTATGAATATAGGCGCCTAACCAGAATAAAGGTATGAATTGAACTAGGTTTGAAGAATAAAGGTATCTCGACTAAATTCAACAGTGACAATAATTCACAAGGAATAACTTTTATCAAATGACAATCCAACGACTACATTTTCATTTTTAATATATTTTTTAAAGTGTAAATTCTCTTGGTGGGTTAACGTTGAGTTAACATCTCAACCATAGGTCCCAAACAGTGAAAAAGCTAACCTGTTCAAAATAAGTTATTTGATATAACGAATTGTCTGGAAAAAAAACATTTCTTTTGTCGAAAATGGGCTAAATATGGCGAAAATTAGAGAAAATAGCAAAAATAGCGAGTAAGTTATAATAACTTTTTTTAAAAAAAATACGTAAATTAAGTATATGTCGAAACAGATTTTTCCAGATTTTTGCCCCATTTTCCCTCTATATTTCGCTATTTTCTCTAATTTTCGCCATATTTAGCCCATTTTCGACAAAATAAATGTTTCCTCTTTTTTGTTCCGAATGATTATTAACTATAAATGCACTTTGCTACTATGTTTTGAATTACTTGGTCTTATTAGTTCTCCGGCTAATAGTTATGTTATATGCATTTTAAATTCCAAATAACTAAATAAAACACTTGAGTAAGTTATAATGTAATTGAATTGAATGAATGAGTTAATCAAATAACTAAATAAAACACTCGAGTAAGTTATAATGTAATTGAATTGAACGAAATGAGTTAATCAAATAACTAAATAAAACACTCGTGTACGTTATAATGTAATTGAATTGAACGAAGGAGTCAATCAAATAACTAAATAGAACACTCGAGTAAGTTATTATGTAATTGAATTGAACGAAACGAGTTAATCAAAAAACTAAATAAAAAATTCGAGTAAGTTATTATGTAATTGAATTGAACGAAGGAGTTAATCAAATAACTAAATAAAACACTCGAGTAAGTTATAATGTAATTGAATTGAACGAAGGAGTTAATCAAATAACTAAATAAAACACCCGAGTAAGTTATTATGTAATTGAATTGAACGAAGGAGTTAATCAAATAACTATATAAAACACTTGAGTAAGTTATTATGTAATTTGATTAATCAAATTAAAACACTTGAGTAAGTTATAATGTAATTGAATTGAACGAAGGAGTTAATCAAATAACTAAATAAAAAACTCGAGTAAGTTATTATGTAATTGAATTGAACGAAGGAGTTAATCAAATAACTAAATAAAACACTCGAGTAAGTTATAATGTAATTTAATAACTAAATAAAACACTTGAGTAAGTTATAATGTAATTGAATTGAACGAAGGAGTTAATCAAATAACTACATAAAACACTTTCGAGTAACTTATAATCCAATGTTTTATTTAAGTTACATAATTTGATATCCAATCCAAGAAAACACTTGAGTAAGTTATAATGTAATTGAATTGTCCTTAAAGTTCTTAGTTCCAACAACATTGTTAGGATGAGGGATTTCCACTTTGAATAGTAATATTTTTCCAACTATATATAATTGCTTAACTGAATAATGGGTATTTGGTCTAGTGTACTCCCATTCGTTCCTTAAGAATGTTTAATGTGAGGTCAAAGTACCAAGAATCCTATATTTCATGAAAGAACTAAACATATAAAAGTGGATTGTCACTTCACTAGATATTACACTTGAGTATATTTCAAATTAATGAATTGGTAATTTCGTTTCGTTCAATTCAATTACTCGATTTTTTTATTTAGTTAATTGATTAACTCATTCGTTTAATTCAATTATATTATAACTTACTCGAAGTGTTTTATTTAGTTACTTGAATAACTCTTTCGTTCAATTCAATTACATAATAACTTAAATTCCATCCCCTCGAGTCACCTTGAGGTTTTACAAATAACTAAATAAAACACTTCGAGTAAGTTAAATTTGATGAGGTTATTTGACCCTTAAGGTAATAATAATAAGTTAATCAAATAACTAAATAAAACACTTGAGTAAGTTATAATGTAATTGAATTGAACGATTGAGTTAATCAAATAACTAAATAAAACACTTGAGTAAGTTATTATGTAATTGAATTGAACGAAGGAGTTAATCTAATTTAAAAAATCCACATGTAGACGTAGGTCCTTTTTGAATTGAGTAAGTTATAATGTAATTGAATTGGGCCGAAGAAGTTAATCAAATAACTAAATTAAATAAAACACTTCGAGTAAGTTATGATTTAATTGAATTGAACGAAAGGAGTTAATCAAATAACTAAATAAAAACTTGAGTAAGTTATAATGTAATTGAATTGAACGAATGAGTTAATCAAATAATAACTTACTTCCCGAGTGTTCTATTTAGTTATTTGATTAACTCATTCGTTCAATTCAATTACATTATAACTTACTCAAGTGTTTTATTTAGTTATTTGATTAACTCCTTTCGTTCAATTCAATTAAATCATAACTTACTCGAGTGTTTTATTTAGTTATTTGATTAACTCCATCGTTTAATTCAATTACATAATAACTTACTCGAGTGTTTTATTTAGTTATTTGATTAACTCCTTCGTTCAATTCAATTATAATGTAATTAAATAAAACACTTAAGCAAAGGCTATTATAACGATCATAGATCTTCACTATTAGATCGAGTCATATGTATACACTTGAGTTATAATTCAATTGAATTGCACTTGTTCAGTTAGTCGTCAAGTGTTTTATTTAGTTATTTGATTAACTCCTTCGTTCAATTCAATTACATAACAACTTACTCAGGTGTTTTATTTAGTTATTTGATTAACTCCTTTGTTCAATTCAATTACATTATAACGTACTCGAGTGAGTTATTTAGTTATTTGATTAACTCCTTTCGTTCAATTCAATTATTATAACTTACTCGAGTGTTTTATTTCGTTATATGATTAACTCCTTCGTTCAATTCAATTACATTATAACTCACTCAAGTTGTTTTAAAGTAGATGTGACATGTTACCAAAAACGGAAAAAGCAACAATGTGTAGATTAAAAAAGAAAGGACCAAAAAAGGAAAGTGTGTAGAATAAAAAGAAACGGAGGGAGTAAGAAGTAAGAAAAATAACTAAGCTTGTAATAACACATAACTAAGCTTGAAGATATAAGGAGAGATGAATTTTTAGCCTGGTTGTGAAGTCCTGCTATCTTGTTTTTTGATGTATGATTTATTTTCTTGCTACTTTATGTTTGCGTGAGCTTGATGAAAATAGGAGAATGATGCTAGTAGTTCAGTAGAAAGTCGCTGGACTTGTATGATGATTGTAACTGCAACAATCTCTCATAGGTGTAATATCTTCAACAAAATTATACGTTTGCGCCAAAAAAAAAAAAAAAGGTAACACAAAATAGGGAATGAAAGTTATGGGAGCAAAAGTAAAATACATTGAAAGAGAGAAAATGAAACATGATTTTCTGGGAATATATTTTAAATAGTTAGAGTGTTGTCCTCTAGTAAGTTTAAGAGACATGGAAATTTATGTTAAATTGTTATGAGGAATAGGGTTATATGATTTTATTCTATCTAGGAGAATGAATGTTACTTTTTCAATATGCATCTTTCCCAATGTAGACATTTACTTCCTTCAATTATAGTAGGTATTACTTTGGTTCTTTTTCCCCGGGAACACTTCATCTTCCAACCCAAAGAAGACACGGTTTGAGTACTTTGGTTATCCCTCCTCCATTAATTCATTAGGCGGGAAAACAATTTACATAAAGATGCCACAATTTTGGAGGGAAAAAGCGAGCCAATGTCTTCTGAATTAGTAATAGTTATAGATAGATATACGCTACTCAATATTATTGGTTTATATCATTAGATTTAGACAAAATTCTTACCTTACAAAAATAGATAAGACAAAGAATAATTGACATCAACCAATAAGATTGAGTGACACAAGTAATGGTACAAACAAGTGGGGAATAAGATTTTCTCCACCCAGGACCCAAGGGACGTAGAAAATTCTCCATTTTTGACTTTCAATCATTAAAGGTTTCCTTATACTTCCTCCATTTTGAAATAAATGATATGCTTCTATCAAAAAACTCTCACATAAAAAAAAGAAGTGTTTTATTTATTTCAAATTGGGAGAAGTACAATAATTAGGTACAATTTTTATCATACAATCGGTTATACCATGAGCATGGTACACCCAAGGTATTTTTTTTTTTTTTTTTTTTTTGGCTCATTGAGCAAAATATACATAAAAGGAGGAGTTCTAAATAAGCGAAAAATAGTCATGCAAGTAGTACACCAAGGTATATGATAGTTGTGCTCATAATTAAGAGTTATTTAGTGTCACAAGCAATACTCCGAGTTGTCATATGTCATACAATTTGTCTATCATAAGAATGTAGTATACTTCTACTATTATTATAACAGCAATACATGTGTAAAGCCTTATGTACTTTTGGAAGAAAATTAGAATTTATTATATTGTAGACTTATAGCACTTCTGGTTAATAAGTTTTTACTTTCTAAACCAAAGGTCATCAGTATGATACTTGTAATGACAAATTTTATCACTATGGATGATTTCAGCTTGAATTAGCTAAAACTAGTTAGTAGAAGATATTTTAATTAAAAGTAAAATTCAAGTGATGATACATACGTATAACAGGGCCATATCACTATTATTTATGACTTTTTCCTCTTTTAGGGTGGGGGGATTTTTGACATTCCAAAACAGATTTATGTCACTATGTGACAACCTCTCATTTAAAACTTGCTCCACGAAATAAATCAAAAAATCCTAAAATACACCATGTAAAGGAAGAGGCAAATCGTCAAAAAGTACGTCGAGCTTGTTTAGTGCAGTTAATTGGGTATTTGGGAATAAAAATTCTCTTAAATTCCTCATTTACTTCCAAGCATCTGATCCGTAAATACTAAATACTAGACACAAAAAACTGTAAGAGTTGAGGTTTGATTAACACTCTTTTTTTACCAACTAAAAGAAGTCCATTCCAACAGTAACTGAATAGATAAAATCGAAAATTACAAAAAGCAAAACAAAGGGCATTTGGTCTAGTGGTATGATTCTCGCTTAGGGTGCGAGAGGTCCCGAGTTCAATTCTCGGAATGCCCCCACCTTTTTGCACTACATTTTTGTTACCCAGGCTGTACATCACCCAAATTTAAAAAAAGATTCTTTAAAAATATGTGAATATAATGCATATTATTATTAACCGGGCATTTGGTCTAGTGGTATGATTCTCGCTTTGGGTGCGAGAGGTCCCGAGTTCGATTCTCGGAATGCCCCATCACTTTTTAAAAATTTTTTAAAACCCACGTTTAACTGTGAAAAACAATGAAACATACATATACATAAACAAATGGGATTCAGATTGTAGGTTCAACTCTCAAAATAACAGAGAACTTTTTTATTAAACTTCTGGACAAATTTTATAATACAAATTACAAACGACAATAATTGCAAGAGTATCAACTACCAAGACATCTTATGGAAAGCAGGAAAAACATAGAGCAACGGAAGGAACTCCCTCATAATTCAGCTAGATAATAAGTACTAAAATTATACAAGTAAAAACAATGATAGATAACAATTAACCAAGAGCATAAATAGGGCATTTGGTCTAGTGGTATGATTCTCGCTTTGGGTGCGAGAGGTCCCGAGTTCGATTCTCGGAATGCCCCATAACCTTTTTCCTTCTCTAAAGAAATTATTTTGCTCCAGAAATGCATATCATAAATTGCTAGCCACTGCAAAGCGATTAACATATACACAAATAAATAAATTTAGATTGCAAGGGTACTCAACAAATTTAACTCTTAAATAGCAAAATCTTATGAAACTTCTCCGATCCTATCTGCAAAAATATATCCCTGTAACCACAAAAATAATATATATACAGCAAGGCTATAGATGACATCGTATGGAAAGCAATTAAAAGTATAGGGAGAGAGGAAACTTCCTCGTCATTATGGCAAGATGATATTGATAGAATAAGCAAATATATTGATACGACTATACGAGCACAATAATGGTGGTGGAGACCTGAAAACAACAAAAGAAATTTGATCAACAATCAAGTGGAAGCTCGATGGTAGGAAGTTTGCTTCTCATCACCCCCGAGTTTTGGGAATTGTGGTGGTTTTAAACTGGGTAAGACTCCCACCTATCAGTCTCCCCTTTTCTCCCCTCACATTGCCATCTCTGGCCAATTACCTTCCTAAATCCAAAAAGATGTGGTATGATTCTCACTTTGGGTGGCGCGAGAGGCCTCGAGTTCAATTCTCGGAATGCTCCAAGCTTGGAATTTATTTTAAACTATTTTTCTAAAAAATCCTATCAGATTCATTGATCCTCGACTATAGGAGGAAAAAACTAACAAATAAAGGAACAGTCTAAATGTTACATCAAGTATCAAATATAATTCAGTAAAATATATATGATCTATTCATATGATTTTCTTGTTTTGAAAGCAAGAAGTTCAGATTTAGATGCTACTTGTACAAACAGATAATGAGAACCTGGTTTGCCTGGTGCCTACATAGATAAGTCATTATGTCCATAGAGTCATCTTTATTGACTCAAGAGTGATCTGCAGCAAACAATTGATCCTAAAATCATATTCGTTAAATTCACCACATAGTTTAGCATACATCTATTTGACCTGATTTGAAGGTAAAAATTTTAACAAAATAAGAGGACAAGACAGAAAGATAATGCAAATGATGTGCAGTTCTACCAGACCAGATAACAAGCAACTAATAAAAGCTAATTTCTTTAACTAGTCTAGGCTTCAAAAACTGTGAGCAATTATACCTGATTGTACTTGAAGAAGTTGTGTGCAACAGATCAGATATTAAGCAACAAAAGGGCATTTGGTCTAGTGGTATGATTCTCGCTTTGGGTGCGAGAGGTCCCGAGTTCAATTCTCGGAATGCCCCGGACCAGTCCAATATAATGGTACTGGGATCAACTTTTTATTTTTTCACAGGTCTGACTGAACTTGAAGAAGTTATGTGCGACAGTCACAGATCAAATAAAAAGCAAAAGGGCATTTGGTCTAGTGGTATGATTCTCGCTTTGGGTGCGAGAGGTCCCGAGTTCGATTCTCGGAATGCCCCCAATTAATCAGATAAGACAATACAGAGCCTAAATTT
>CANSNZ010001446.1:107500-110000 GCA_947646795.1 Beta lomatogona
AACATCAAGTTCTTAGCCAAGGTTGCAAAAATGTGCTTTCTGATCCAAATGAAAACAAAAAACATGTCTACAGTGGATTATTCAAAAGTGAGTTAACATAACGTATCACAACAGATAATCACCAAATTTGACAGGGAGTTTAGTCTGATGATATTATTCTAGATTTAGGTGCAAAAGGTTCTGAATTCCATTTTCGAAAAGTGCCCCAACTACGATAGAGTATAGACTCTAGAAGCCGAGTTTCTGTTTTTGCACAATTTTACTTCACTCCCAACCAAGACTTTTGTATGAGAAGCTTCCAAACAAGTGGAAATTTCAGATAAGCAAAGAGGTTTCAACACATTGGAGCATTAGTCTTCATAAACAAGTAAAGTCGATAATAAATTTCAATTGAGCAACTCCCAAACTGACACATAACTTCCTTCGTGAAATCATTGGTCCCAACTCCCAAGTTCAATTCTCTATAAAAGTAAAAATTGCGAGAAGAGTCAAGTGCAAAACGCGATTCCACAGTCCGTAGGAAAATCTGCACCAATACGAACTAATGCTTGAAGAACCAAGCTAAAATTCTCCAAATGACCTCCTAGCCAATACTCTATTTGACAAATTACAAAAGCCGAACACCTAATCAAACGTCGATTAAATGTTAACACAGCGATAATCTTTATCGCTTTGATTCTAAGTTTCAACTGCCCTTCATTAATTCATTTACAACAGCAAAGACAAATTGCCCTTATCCCTTAACCACCATACAACTATTGCTAGAATTATACGCTAGCAAATCGTAAGTCAACCATATCCCAGCACGTTGATCAATATGTTACCAGATCCAAGAAATATAATTTAAAAATTCAACAAAATAATCAGATACATTATACAGACTAAACAAATTTACCACAATCATCTCTTTCCACTTTCTTGCACGTCTAATTTAAATTAATGCTCAAAAATCACAGACAGATAATACAATCAATTGACTCAGTATATTATGTCAAACAAGTAGAAATTAATTGCAAGTCTTTTAAATAGTTGTACCAAAATCAACTCTATTTAAAACTAAAGATTGTTCCACGCTATTCAATGATTTAGGGTTTCGAATTTCAATTGTGAATGGTGCATTTCTGCAACTAAATAAAAAATTGGAAAATTATATATTCAAATGAAGTGAAAAGAGCATATAGTAATTACCTTTGCTGAAAAATATTTCGTTCCTCATAATCACCATTGAATGAGTGAAGTGCAGTTGTGTTAAGTTTTTACCAGTACTAGTATGAATGAGTGAAGTAGGGGTTGTAGCTAAATAGCTAATTGAGCTTAGTTTACCATTTCACTAGATCTTTCTCTCACCGGGTGAATAAAGCTAAGGGCAAAATTGGTATCACGGTCGATTAATAGTTTTAGACTTAAACTAATCGTTAGGCCCAAGCGACGCCTCTAGTTATATTTGTGGGTTGAAATTGGATAGTTGATTTTACATTATACTAACCTTCGTTTCTAAATAAGTGCAACAGTTTGACTCTTATGCTTGTCAATGCACAACTTTGATTATTAATATCTCTATTTATGTATTTGTAAAAGTTATAAAAGGTTAATATTATGAAAATATTTATAGAAACAAATCCGACAATAATTTATATGATCAAATTGAGGTGTGCGAATAATGCGAAAGTCAAAAGTATTACGGCTTAAAAAGAAATTGAGGAAGTAATTATTTTTGTAGGTTGAAATTCGATAGTTATTTTTGTGGGCAATTTGGAAGGCAATTGGACAAAACCCTGTGAAGAATACACTCATTAGTCATGACTCATTCATTAATTAAAAGGGTGGCCTTATGAAGTTGTGAACAATTATAATTAGGTTGAGGTTGTCGTCCGATAAGAAGAAGACAAAACTTTATCATTGTAGCACGTCGGGCTTTTAGGTTGCAAATGGTACAATAGAAGGATAGATATCGGATTCGTTATGAGTATAATCGAACCCTTGCTTTGGGATGGTTAGGCTCTACAAGACTACAACCCTATGAATCTTTCGAAATGAAGAACAAAAGGATCTAAATATTCCATGTGGTTTTGACATAGCGAACATGAGTTAGAAGGAGTAATGTTCCTTTCACACAAACTGCCTAACCTTATAGGATTTGCCACATGACCTTAAGGTATTATAGTAAAGTTCTAACTTCTAACCAATGAACTATGGAGCATTGGATGTTACTTCTTTTTTAACATGAAAATATTAATAACCCGTGGCGTTCGAACCCAATAACTAGTTAATAGTTAAAAGTTGTGTATCAACAACACAACATTGCAAGCATGATTTTTTTCAAAACTATCAGTAAGCGTTAAAGTCAAAACGTTGCAAGCATGATTTTTTTTCACAAAATAGCCAAATCAGATTCATAATCATGCAAGTATTTAACATGTAAAAATAGGGATGAGCATGGATTCGGGACCGAACATACCCGAGTTGGACCCAACCCATTTTCAAGGGTTTGGGTTTAGAA
>CANSNZ010001446.1:112500-120365 GCA_947646795.1 Beta lomatogona
CTATCCACTGTAAAAAAATAGCTCGTCCAGAAGCAAACATGTCAAGAATAGGTCCAGGTACACATCGAAGCAACAAAGGGCATTTGGTCCAGAAATATAATTCTCACTCTGGATGCAAGAGGTCCTGAATTCAATTCTTAAAAGTTGGAATTTCCCACCAACAGATAATCAGAAAGCATTTTTTACTTCTCCTCTCTGTGAAGATGGTAAATGTCATCAATACAGATGGTAAATCAGCAATGTTAAATTTTCATACTGGATTATTTAATAGAAAAATGAACAAAACGAGAACTGCAGCTTGTATACCAGCCTTAAAAGCAGCAAGTCCATCAATACAGATTATTTTTCCACAGGATTTGACTAAAGAAAGACATGGGAACTGGGAAGGTTTTCTTCATCTTGTGCTTGAGACCACCAAGATCCATTTGCAGGAGTTGATTAAATTCAATCCTTTATGATTCTGGCTACAACAAGATTTTGAGTGTGTATAAAGAGAGAGAACATAAACTTGCACTGTACTTCTTTAGGACTTAATATAAGAGTCTCATGCCAGTCGAAAAGCAGTTCAGCAAGGAATTTCAAACAAGGAACAGTTCAGCAATCAAAGAAAAACAGGAACAAGTAGACTTCACTATGAATAAGAAGATCAAGGCATATTATTGGTCACTCAAGAATACCATGCTGTAATTACCAAAAGCTTCAAATGTGTGTCAAAAATTTAAATGTCATATAATTGCACAGGCAGTGTACTTTTGTTTCCTATCGTGACTTCAATCATAAAGATATGAGGAGCAGTCATAAAGCTACCAAGATGTCACATTGACCATTCACAATCTTCAATTTTTGAAGATAAATGGAACACACAAATTACGTGAGAGGAGCATGATTAAATTAGAATTGGAAGGTGATGGTAAAGTCAATGAGTCAACAAATGAGATCTAACTCATATATTATGAAGACAAAAAGCATCAATAGAGGGCATTTGGTCTAGTGGTATGATTCTCGCTTTGGGTGCGAGAGGTCCCGAGTTCGATTATCGGAATGCCCCGTGATAATTCAGTGAATTTTTTATTAATTCCTTTTTTTTAGAAAAAAAATTCATAACACATTCCTCAATCCTTGACCACCATTTACCCCCAGAAGAAAACGAGAAACTGAAAAGAGAAGCGAGAAGGAAATTAACAAATCAACCAATCATCTATATGTTACATCAAGTATCGAATAAATTGCCTTTGAAATATATAAGCTTTGTCTTTGATAATTTGATATATATAAGCTTTTCATATGATTTTCTTGTTTTGAGAGCAAGAAGGTCCTCAGTTCAATATAAGATGCTACTTGGACAAGAAGATTATGGAAGTAACTTCCAAGAACCTGCTGTGCCTAATGCCTACATAGATAAGTCAATTCTGTTGACTAGTGGGTAGTTTGCAGCAAAACGCGAGCCTAAATCATATTTTGTCCTCCCCTATCTACTCCTAAAATTCACCACATAGATTAACATGCATCAATTTGATCTGATTTGAAGATAAATTTGTAACAAAAAAAAGGACAGGAAAGAACAGGATAGTGCAAATGATGTTCAAATCTACCAGATTCAGATGAGAAGCAATCAACAAATGTGTTTGTTTTCTTCAATCTATTTATCTAGGCTTCAAGTACTAACAAGTAACAAATATATCTGATAGAACTTCAAGAAGTTGTGTGCAATTGATCAGAAAAACATCAATAAAAAGGGCATTTGGTCTAGTGGTATGATTCTCGCTTTGGGTGCGAGAGGTCCCGAGTTCGATTCTCGGAATGCCCCAGAACAATAATACTGAATCTACTTTTTCTTTTACAATTCTGATTAAAGCCCAAGAACTTATGTGCACCAGATCAGATAAAGACCAACATAAGGGCATTTGGTCTAGTGGTATGATTCTCGCTTTGGGTGCGAGAGGTCCCGAGTTCGATTCTCGGAATGCCCCTGATCAATCAGATATAACAGCACTGAACCTTGTTTTTTTCACAGGTCTTATTGAACATCAAGCTATTATGTGTAACAGACAGATCAAAATTAACAAAGGGCATTTGGTCTTGTTATATGATTCTCGCTTTGGGTGCGAGAGGTACCGGGTTCGATTCTCGGAATGCCCATGATCAATCAGAAAAGACAATACTAAACCTGCTTCCTTTTTACAGATCTGATTGAACTTTAAGAATTTAAGTGCAGCAGATCAGATAAAATGCAACACAAGGGCATTTGGTCTAGTGGTATGATTCTCGCTTTGGGTGCGAGAGGTCCCGAGTTCGATTCTCGGAATGCCCCGATTAATCAGATAATACCGAACCCAGTTGTATTTTTTACAGGTCACTTCAATCTAGAGATCAAGATTAAGCTTGGTACCAAGCATTTTTGGACCCATAGTTGAAAGAAAAGGCCGGACACTACATGCAGCATCAGAGCAAGATTAGGGGAGTCCAACCACTGAAATAAACTAGCTCATCCTATATCAAAATTATTGAGGATATGCACAGGTATATCCATATACTAGGAATACAGGACATTTGGTCTAGTGGTATGATTCTCATTTCAGTTGCAAGAGGTCCCAAATACAATTCTCCAGGAAGCCTGTAAAACAAACAGACAAGGACCTAGTAGGATCATCTAACCTCTTCTTTACTGCAATGGAGGTCTTTGTGATCAAGACAGTTGATAGATCAGCAATATTAGATTCATATAACAAAGATAGATAGGAACAAGATGAGAAAAGACAGAAAAATGACACTGTTACTTGCATATCGGCCATAGAAGCTGTTCATCTATCAAAAACAAATTACCGTATTCCTCAGGCTTGAATTTGAAGATGGTGTAGACAAGCCTAGATCCTGGCGCTTAGAACCTTCCCAACTACCTATTACAAAAGTTAAAACAGCTCAGTAAGAAAAGATTGATTAAACAACAAGATTCGGGCATTTTATTAGTTGTATGATTCTGCCTTTGGGTATGAGAGATTCTGAACTCCAGATACAAACAAATCATTAATAAAAATCCTTCTGTGCAATGAATTGGCATGCACCTACACTGATAGGTCTTTGCCTTTAAAACATTTTTGCACTTTGTAACTCTGTTACTTTTCATACCAATATTTTCAAACACCAAGTAAATAGTATGGCCATGAAGTTGGTCAGACCTGAGAATTTTATAATTAAACATCAACAGCAACAACAACAACAACAACAACAAATACAAGAGTGTCTATCAGGGATGGGATCGAGAAGGTCAAAAATAGAAATTATATTCCGTAAACATACAATGCACACCAGAGATAAGATGCCCTGATGTCCACATAGTTTTTACTTATAGAGAACACATACTTGTTACTTCATACATTACAATGCTGTGTATATGAAGCATTTCATGTTCAATTACTCATAAAAATCATTAGCATCCCTCTATATGGTATGGTACATTGTAGTCTGGTAGCAAACAAGCTGTCAGAGTAACCAACTTGTATTCTGGTGTTATTTCTGTCGTATTAGGTGCCGGCCCATGGTGTTGAATTGTGGTAGCAGCAATTGTTGCCACAATCGTGCATTGCTGAATCGTACTTTGTTGCAATGCCATAAACAGGGTTGCAAACTCGCAATTGACACAGCATGCTTTTATATTAGTTGTATAAACCTAGCTTTACCGGCCCTTATTACACTTGTATATACTAGACAATACGATGGCTCTTTACTACACGTAAAGATTCAATTTTATGAGATAAAAGACTGATACTGTATATATAATCGTGGGTTTCACTTCCGCAGGTCCTGATTTTTATATTCTGGATGTCATATATTAGCTCCTCAAACCTCTAGCCTTTAACTCAATTACAACTGTTCATGGCATAACATCAACAAAATCTAGTATACAGCAAGCACATAACTTCAAATGAAGTACCCCAACCACATTCCCAACTCCAATTCATACTTTAAAAAATTATCCACGAAAACAATGGAAAGAATAATGTTATGAAACAGATAAGGTATCAACTTCGAAAGTCTAAACATGGGCTCTTCCTTGCTTATATGTACAGCTTTGGATGTGCAAATCCCGAGTCTCATTGTCAGAGACCCTGTTCTGCATCTATGCATATAGCTCCTACTCTTAACGAACAGAGATAAAAATTCAGCAAGTTCATACTTGCAAGTCCAAACAACCTCCTTGCTGAAATGTCCAAAGTACACAATCATTCTGTAATCAAGGTCAATAAACCAGGATGAAACTAATCAAACTTCATCCAGCACAGGTTAAACAGTCTATATAGTCACCCACATCCGTTATTTAGATCATAAAACACAGAAGCAGGAACCCGTATCTCGCCATCATAATTAATATAGAATATGATTTCAGAACTCAAACTAAAGATTACTTTTATATTAACCTACTCACATCACCAAAAAAAGCAACTTTAAGGCAATATAATCTGAGAAAGGCTAAACATCAAGTAATAGTTAGATATCTAAATGTGAATTAGAGAGAACGTTCCACATCCAATGCATTTACAAAAATTCCCCAAAGATTCATATCCCAAAATCTAAACAACTAACAATTAGCAACGTAGCCATTCTCGTATAATTTAGATCTAAGTATCCTCTAGCTAATCCAGACCAACACACTTGACCGACAACAGCAGATTCGCTCAAAGCCTCAAACCATGCACTTTCGTCTTTCCCTCATGTTGATTTATTTTAACTCAACCAACTCGCTAAGGATGAAACTCCCCCTCTCAAACTATTATGTTGTCAAAATAACTAGTCAAACAAAACCACCAACTAATACAAGCTCCCAAATTCCTCTTCTGACAAACAACCATTTCACTATGTCAGACACTCACTACATTGACCTACTAACAGTATACAGTACCACTTCAAACAAACAAAAAAAAAAAAAAAAAATCAAAAATTAGCAAGTTGACTAAATTATTAATTCAAATACTCCAAATATAACCCAAAATTCCTGATTTTCAGATCTTAAAGTCAGCATAAAACAATTAAATTTCTATTTAATGCCAATAGATCCAAAGGAGCAGTTTTTTAAGACGATTCTGTCATTCTGACAGTGACGTTGAAATTCCTATTACTACCTCAACAACCCCAATAATCACAAAATAGCATTTTTAGCAACCAATACATCAAAATTCATAACACGCAAATTTTCCATAATGCTAAACTTACTTTAGTGAGCATAATTCTAATTTTTGAAACCCTAGTAACACACATTTTCCCCAATTGCAACATCAATTGTAATCAATATGCGGAAATCTAGAAAAATCATACTAACATTTTAGTCTTTTCGATTAAATTCAGTTTTTATTCTTGAGCTCCAATTTAAAAAAGAAAAATTGCAGGAAGTAATCAAGTTAAAATTTATAATTTAAGGGTCCAATTAAGTGCAAAATTTACTAGGAACTTTTTCTTCAAATCATAAAAATTCATACCTTAATGAGAAAATTTCCCAATAACGAAGATATTTGGTCTGGTACTAAGTGATCAAATTTATTTGGTGATTCAGAAAAAAAAAAGTACAAGAAAAAAGAAATAATTAATTTGGAATTTTGATTTTGGAGAGAAAAGAGAGTAAAGTGAGTGTCTGAGAAAAGGACAGTACTGTACAGTCTACAGTGATACTAATTAGCCCATAAGACGGTCCATGGGCCTTTTTGGGTATGAATAATTCGACAAGTAAGCAGAAGTCGCATTTTTAAATTTTTTAATAGATAAAATAAAAATTACAATTCTAATTTATCACTTAGAATTTTGAAGTTGTTGGCTTTTGTTGGATGTTGTTATTTACCGCCCATGTTTTACTATAATAGAGTAACTGATTGCATAGTAAAATATGACACAACTCAAACCAAATTAATTGATGGTGTGCAACAGTGCAAGGCAGCTGGTGGTAGTGTGCAGGGCGGAAGACACGGTGGTGGAGTCACCGGCAAAGAGTGACGAAGCAGACGGCGAAGTCATGGCTGAGTAGTACGGTGGAAGAGAAATTTTTTTTTAAATTAGCTTTAGATTCTTAGCACAGATCAACGTCTTGAGTGTGAGAGTAATGAGGCGGCTTCCATTTAAATATAAGTCTGGCATTTATATTCTGATTTCGGATTACAACCTATATTACACAATTGCCACTTGGGCTTACTCTATTAGATGCATCACTTAAGTATGATTATTGACTCCAACTTATTGAGTGGTGTTACGAGCGATTAGTTGCCACCTCCAACTTCTTCTTTCATACTCATACTCTTTTGTTCATTTAGTCTCCATTGTGGGTTACTTACCATGCATTGATGCATAGCAACATAGTGCCATAAGGGTCGATGTTGTCTCAAGTTAATAGCACAAAACAAGATCATGAAAAGGGATAGCTTGATGTTGCAATTGGGGAAAATGTAGGTGTGTTGCGATTCATAGCATAATAGTTGAGGTAAGGACATTCAATGGTATTGTCCTCTAACAAATTATTTTGCTGCTGACCTTAGATAGCTTGCAATTCTATACACAAATTGATTTGTGTTACACAACGAACTGGAGCAATCTAACACTTGATTACATGTATAGGCCTACATATATGTGGGTAAGATGTTCAACTGTACTCCATAGTTTATTTATATATGGGTCAGATTGTTCAGCTGTACTCTAGATAGGCCCAATTACTTAGCACTTTGTATAGGTCAAATTTGGTTTATGTTTGATTGTTTTCTTGGTTGGGTTGGGGAAGGGAGGCTCTTATAGTCATATTATTTACTAATAGAACTTGTACTTCATTTTTGTGGCAAGAGCCAAGCACAAGGCACACTACTGGCAAAGTATGACGGTGAGGCATGCGACTGGACCCTAGGCCACGCATGAACATCATTGTTTACGAATCGGCAAAAGCATATGAATCGGCACGCATGTTAACAAGCTCATTTTTAACAAAAACGGGAAAAATCTCATAATCTGCGTGTCCCAATCCCCCATTTTCTTATAAGGTGTCGCAAAAGTGAGCAATAGGTCACGGGTTCGAATTCCCCTTCTCCTTCTTGCTGCTCTTTGTCTTGGCCTTAGTCTGCTCATATGGATAAAAAAAAATAAAAATAAGGTGTCGCAAAATATAAGTCGCGTTTATTTTTATTCAGTAATTATCCCCAAAATACCCTCATAAAAATAATTTAATTTCTAAAATGTCGTAAATAATTTCACGTCATGTACCATTCCTAATGACGAAATGAGATCTTTTATCACTAGTGAAATCGTTTTTGCGTTAAACGAGTGTGGCGTTAAATGTCCGAGTTTTTATTTTTTGTTAAAAAGGAAAAACATTATAAGTGTTTCCCAATAAAAAAGAATCTATTCATCCAAATAAAGCAAAGATTTCATTTACGCAAATTAACGTGTAAAAAAAGCATGTCGGAGCTTTGTATTATGGGGCCGAGAGGGAGGTAAAATCCTTTAGAATACCTGCTTACGCGACGAGACATTACATTTTCTTGGCCCATTCTAGGCCTGGCAAAGGCTCACTTTCCCACAAGGCACGGCCCAAGTAGGGAAGTTTATCATCTAGTTGATAGGACATTTCCTATTGGAAAGCTAGGAAATAAATTGTTTATTATGTCTTTGTAAGTAAGCAACTACAAAATATTTAAGCTTCCATGTTGAACTTTCATTTTTTTTTTTTTTTAATAGTATTAATCTAACAACTAATAAGCGTTCTCGTCACATGATGAGGCAATTCGAAACTAAAAGATAAAACATTTTATAAAGCGTTCTGGAGATCATACGGCAAGCCGATTCTAAACCTCATTCTTTAATCTTCCTCAACTTCTGAAATAGCTTTCCTGCAAAAAGAA
>CANSNZ010001447.1:0-223671 GCA_947646795.1 Beta lomatogona
TACGTATATTATCGAAGTGATGTTTTTGGTTCCAATATACTAGATTAAATGTACTATTGGTTCATTTTTAGTCAAGGAAAGAAAGATAAGAGAAAGGAAGAGAAAGGGAAAGAACGGAAGAGAAAGGGAAAAAGAACCTTAACTTCCCATGATTCCCCCACTTCTGGAAAGATCGAAAAGTGAAATTTTATTAAAGAGTCTTTCATTCGAATTCTTTCCATTTCCTTTCACTTAAGGTAGTGTTTGGAAACTTGTATTTCATTTCAAATAATGGAATTGAAATCTGGAATTTAAAGTTTGTATTTCAATTCCTAATCACTGTTTTGTAAAGGGGGTTTGATAGAGGAGAGAGAAATGGGGGTTTGATGGAGGAGAGAGAAAAAGTATGGGTTTAGTAAATGAGAGAGAAATGATATAGATACTCATGGAGTTGGATATGTATGAGGAGAGAATTTCAAAAGACAAGGTAATAGCTTGAATTTCAAATTCTACTACTATAGGCTTTTGATAAGAATTTGGACAAATTCCATAATTTCAAATTCCATGCCATCCAAACAATAGAATTCATCCAAATTCAGAATTTGAAATGAAATCTTGCCATCCAAACATAGCACAAAAAAAATGTAATGAACCAAACATTGGAATTTAGAAACTAACAAACTTCCTTCCACTTCGTCCTTTCTTTTCCTTCCAAATCCTTTCTAGTTGTCAGTAGATATACTACTATTCTTTTCCGAATGACATAAACAAAAAATGTATAGAACAGTTCTGAATTGGGCGAAACTCATCTCTATTCTATATGTCAACTCATGACCCTTTGGTGTCCACCCTCTTTGCCCAAATTACCCCTAACAACCAAACAAAATTACTAATTTCATTCTCTCATTTCTTTTAAGAAAAAAGAAAAAAAAAATCCCTACAACTTTAAAACAGTTACATCTACACCTGTAAAAACAAAAGATAAAACAATAACTTGAATGACGATTAAATTAAAAACTTACCCAAAATCATTTACACACTATGTAACGCACGCATCGCGTGCAAAAGATACTAGTTTCTATTATAGTAAGTCAATAATGTAAGTTAAGATTGAACAAAAAAAAAAAAGATGAAGAAAGGGAGAAAGAGAAAGTACAAGGAAGGAAACCAGTAAAGAGGAGGACCAAGAAGGGAGGAGTCCCAATGAGAGTAGACGGAGTTGTAGACCAACTGGTGTAGTTTGTGAGGATGATGAGGGTGCAGCATCTTCCGCGCCACAATTTCCCGCCACACCTCTGCCGCAGCTGCAATTCTGCTACCATTTGTAAGTGTAATTCTAGAGAATACATCTTCTACCACCATTAATAAGGTGTCAGCTTCATCTTTATTCAATCCTGCGCTAACAAGTTCCTCCCTTTTCATCAACTCCTTCATACTAACAAACTAACAAGTACTATGAAAAAGAAATCAATCAGTACTAGAATTGAATGGAATTACACCTTTGAGAAGTAGTTAGGAATTTGTTTACAATTATTATAGGTAGGGTTAACTGGTGAAGGGTGAGATCAGAGATGATATAAGATGAATGAGGCCAAGCAGTCTCCACGTGACTAACCCATCCAATATTATTTACATTCCACAGCTAACGCCATTTCAGTATTTGAACATACATCTTTTAGGCTTTCACCTACCATTACTCTTCCATCTGTATTTTCTCCACCTTTCAACTTGTGTAAGTGCTTCGCCAAATTTGACATGGAGGAAAAATATAAACTTTGAGTTACCCTAGTGACTTTACTAGACATGAGACTAGTCATAGCTCATAAGTTAATTAGGTATGTGATCCACAGATAATATCTACACATCACATTAAAATAGTACTCTCTCCGTCCCATAATATAAGTCCTGATTCTGTTTTTACACGGAAATTAAGGTAAAGTGGAATCTTGTTTTATTTGAATAAAAAAATTCATTTTTATTGGGAAACACCTACATTATTTTTTTCTTTTTAACAAAAAATAAAAAATGAACATTAATGTTGCATAGTTTAATGTGTAGAGGAGTTAAATAGGGAAAAAGATTTCATTTTATCATTATTAATGGTGCATTGAAAGCTGAAATTAAAGGACTTTTTGGGAATTAAATTATTTTCATGAGGGTATTTTGGGCATAATTATTGATTGAAAATAGAAACAGGACTTATATTTTGGGACGCTTTAAAAGGAAAGGGGACTTATATTATGGGACGGAGGGAGTAATATACTAGACTAAATTTTAATCTCGTGGAGTTAGGGAAGGATCTTAGTTAAAGCTGGTAGGGGTCTGGCGGCCCCTTATAATTTTTTTTGGCATATTAGATATTATTGATATTTTATAAAATTTTGTAGCATAATAGTAAAAAGATTCAATTTTAGATGTAAAGGTGGGGGATCCAAAACGTGGCACCATTAGTTTTTTGACCCAAGATCGCCAACAATGCAATAAACCGATATAATTTAATATAATAATACAATGGTTGACTGTATGAATTTCAAAATACTTCTATTAGCAAAATTTAATATAATAATACAATGGTTGACTGTATGATGTAGAGGCGTGGAATCCGAAATATTCTGTTATTAATTATTAATTCATATCGCAAAATTCCATATATTACGTTCTGGAGTAGTTTATATTCCATTGAATAAATTTTATGTCATACCTTCAAAAGAAAAGTTTTTATCTCATAGTATAAACATATTTTGTCCTCGGAGAAATTTTCATTTCATACTAAAGTTATCAATATTATCTTTAATGTTTCAGGTAGAGCGGTAAAAAAAATGACCTGATCTGACAACTCGACCTGAACCTGTAATGACCTGTAACCGACTTGCACCTGAAATTTTGGTAAAACAGGTCACCTGAAACCCGACCTGCACCCAACCTGATAATAACTGATACCTGATCTTGACCCAACAATCTATGACCTGAACCTGAACCGACATCCGCCCGAAAACGACCGATAACTGAAGTGAGCAGACCTGACAACGATCTGAACCCGATTCGACACCCGACCTGATTAGGACCTGAAACCGATTATAACTCGATTCAACATGTTATTGTCTCAACCTGTTGCTACTTGTTACTTGATTTAGAAGACCTGTTGCGACTTGGTACATGGTTTTACCCGACTTATTGCTACATGTTACCCGACTTGTTGATTTTTGATAACTCGACTTGTCATTGATTTCACCACATAGTAACATAAATTATAAACTAACACTATTACAAAAAGGCATATAACTAGATGAACTATTCAAGCATTGATTTTCAATGAAATATTAAATAATGAAAAAATTTTGAAGCAGTGACACACAAGTTTCATGACCCGTTCCATACCCGAAGCGATTTGACACCAAGTATGGCACAACCCAATAACCAACGACCTGAACTTGACTCGAACCTGACCCAAGCCGTTATTCTCTTGACATGATAAGTATCCGACCCACGCTTCACCTGAACCTGAAAGCACACGCTACAAACCTGCAATAAACCCGACTCGACACCACATGACTACGAAAGATGACCTGTCCTGAAATTGACCGTGTCGAACCCGACCGAACCTGAAAGAAGAAACAAACCGAGGCAGACCTGACCGAATTACGACTGTTCCCGACCTGCACCCGACTTGTTTGATTTATTGACCTGACACGACCTGATCGAACAAGACCTGAAACCTAAGATGACCCAACCTGAACCCGACTCGAGTAACTGAATTGACAGCTCTAGTTCCAAGGTAATAGATTCAATAAGATTTTGTTGATAAACCAAATTAAGATAGCCAATATATCTCCGGGAACTAAACTGATTAAATAAGCCAACCATTTTCTCTCCATCCCATGTTCAAACTTAAACAAGAGAAGGAGAAAAATCCTGGTTAGCAAAGACTTTTAAACAATCTTTTTTGGATGAAGAGCAAAGAAACAATAAAACCAAAGTTTACATCATTGAAGAAGCTAGTCCTGTTAACCCTGATACCTCTATACAAGTTGCTCTTGTCACTAAAATAAACAATAGGCAAACAGTAGCAATGTACAACACTTTCCACCCACAAATTACATGTTAGGACTTAGAATTGTCCAAACTCTACTTTCTACCATTAATCCCTCTGTCCCTTAATAGATTACCCATTTCTCTAATGCACGTTTTGTATCGTTAATCTTTAATTATATATTAGTAAAAATTATAAAAGTTTGATTTTCAAAATGTGCACCATGAGACGAATCCAACAAGACCCCACATGACTATGTTTTATCTTATATATTGAAAATTGTTTTTGAGGACTTTCTTTACCTATAAATAGTACCCAAATTAGAAATGGGCAATATATTAATGGACGGATGGAGTATATTATAACTCCTTTGGATTCAAAGCGACATCTAACCACTCTCGTCATCTATAGCGGCTCTCCCCCTTTCCCTCTTGGATGTTGAGAAAAAAACAATGCTGACATCTTGGGAAAAGCCAATATTCTGAAAGATCATGTGAAATATTCTCTTGGTTTCTTATATTGTTTGATTGAGTCATTTGGGAATTCTTTGCATTACATCCAATAGCAATGAAATGAAACTGAGGGAATTACTTTTGTAACACGATATTTTGATCATCAGATCTATCCGTTTCAAACAAATACTACCTCCGGTTTTTATTATTTACAACGATTTGACATAAAGTAGAGAGGGAAAATGTCTAATCGTTGCAAATAATAAAAACCGGAGGTAGTACTTCCTCCATTCACTTTTACTTGCAATATTTTCCTTTTTATGGCAATATCAAGTTACTCGCAACACTACTACTTTTGGCACATATATCCCATCTTTTATTTCTCTATATCTCTCCTCTCCTTTGGTTCTTGTAGCTCCTCCCATGTTGCAAGTAAAAGTGAACAGAGGAAGTAAGTATTGACCATCGTGACACCACAACTCCAAAAGTACTAACTATATTAGACCAAATAAATAGCTCCAGTCCCGCCTCATAGTCAGCTCTAGAATATTTTACAGGCAACATGAAAATATTCAAGATTTATCTTGAAAATCATCAAGAAAAATAGGCAAAAAGGAATTGCATTTGATTACAGAATGTCGAAGATACCTGGACAAAATACTAACAAATGATGATCAATACCTATGATATCACTAACAAAGCAATCTATCTCATTAGTATTGTATTGGGTACAAAAATTCAATCAACAATCTGCACATCAAAGCCAAAACCAATGCAAAAAGATTCCAACTATTACTCCGATTTCAGGATATAACATGCTGCTCTTACTCCCTGTGAACGGACTAACTGGACCATATGCCGTGGGACTGAATCCTCTTCCAGAAGTCGAATTAGCACTGTTTCATGCAAGGAGAACACTTAATCAGGAACGCCAATAATAATAGGGAGATTTCAACATTGAAACCTACTTCTATATCACAACCAAATGCAAAAATATGGAGTAGAACTTTACCTTCCAGTGAAACCACATGAACCATAACCTGTGAGATTAAACATGCCAAGAGAACCATCAGACAGAAGTATA
Source organism: Beta lomatogona (assembly GCA_947646795.1). Lineage (NCBI taxonomy): Eukaryota > Viridiplantae > Streptophyta > Magnoliopsida > Caryophyllales > Amaranthaceae > Beta > Beta lomatogona. The sequence goes on from CANSNZ010001447.1 coordinate 5,546, forward strand.
TATTAGGATCTACTGTTCTACAAAGACAAAAGAAAGGTGTGACCTTTAACCTATGCTAGTTTCCAAGGGAGAATTTCTACCACCTTGATATAGCAATATATCTATATGTACTGTGATCCAGATCCTCATGGTATGGCATTATTAGTCTTAACATTAACTAATCAAGAAGTTACTACATTGTCGTATGATCATCTAGAAGCTGAACTATGCAAGTATTATCATTTAGATTAAAAAGAGAAAACTATGAAAAATAATCAGTCAGCCCCGTTTGAGCATTGTGATTTGTGAAGAAAGGCACAGTAACTTACTCGGATCGGCAGCAGTTGTAGTTGCTGTACCATCAAAGTCACAAGTGCCACCAGCGCTGCTCATCCTTTGATAATAATCATTATATGCATAAGAGGCATGATTTTCAGTAGTATCAGGGTAATAACACGGCCCGCCTTCTTGAATGGCAGTACAATTAGCATGACCATCACCGCAAGCCCAGTTCAAACCGTTCCGCAGCTTGTCTTCATCAGCACCTGACTTTGCAATACAAAAAAGACCTGTTGAATTGCCTGACATTGAACCAGAAGCACCAAGACTCAGAGGATAAACAGAGGAGCCATTGGTAAAGAACAACCCCCAATTCTTCTCAGAGACAGGACCACGGCGCTCATCCTCATTAAACAACTCATAAATGTATGTGTTTATTGGCATAGTTGGCTGACTGGGCGGACCTGAGTTATTCAAAACCCTTCGGATCAAATTATTAGTATAAGTCTGAGCATTTTTCACTGAGGCATCGGGTTCATTAGCTCCCCCGTTCCATGGCCACCCAGTTTCTGTCACGACTACTGAGATCCCCGAAATATTGAAAGCGTCGATCGAGTAATAAGCAGCATCTACAAAAGCATCAAACATGCTATTATAATGAAACAGAGTGTTTGGATCAACAATCTGCTTGACAGAGGATAGTGGTTGAAATAGAGCATATTCAAGTGGAAAAATGCCATCTCCTGTGGTATACCCATGATAAGGATATGCATTTAGCATGAAATAGGAGTTAGTGTTCTTTAAGAATTGAAGGACTTGGTACATAGTAGAGTTCCACGATGAATTAAAGATGGCAGTTGAAGGAGGAAAAGGTCTTGAAATTATGTCCATGGAGTGTGGGGTGGAGACTTTGACCTTGAAATTTAAGTTGGAAGCAACGAGAGCTTTATGAAGGTTATTCATGGCAGGAACAAGAATGGGAGCAGCGTGTGGTATTGCAGTCAATACCTCAATACCAACAGCAATGGCAGTGATATTAGTGCCAGGAACATAAGCTGCTACATTTTTGTTTACCCATGCTGTTGCAACTGATGGTGATTGCCCAATCCCAAGAACTTCCTCATTTGTAACACCAACCATTACTTCTATGCTTGTATTGGCAAGGGCACGGAGCATGTGAGCATCAGCATCATAAAGCCGAACATGAGTTATCTGGTTGTCTGTAAGAATAGCAACCACGTCTGAAGCTGGTGGCAGTTTAGACAAATGTGTCCCTATATCAATCCCAATGAATGCACCTATAAAAGTACCGATCAAGTTTGAATTATAGTCCATAGCAAATTGAGGAGTAAATGCAGAAACAAGCATGGTGAGAAAAAAAATACAGCACAAAGCTGCAGAATGACTGATTGGAAATACCTAAGATACAGGGAAGAATGCAGGTTAATAGCACCAGGACTCTTTGCAGCCATATATCAGGCATTATTCAGCCTATATAAACTCAGAATTCACAATGTGAAACTTGTTGGAAGAACGAAACAGATCGAGAGCTGAAGATACTCGTACAGAGCTGTAAAAACAGAAAACGTGAAGCATGTAGTATAAGTAATCATATCAATAAAATGTAAGCAACTCAAGCAACAATAGTACATAAATGCATGCCTATCTAGTATCTACTAACAGATCAAAGGAGTCATACTGCAAAATAGAAAACAAATGTATATATTTTGATGGAGAAAGCTAGGAGGAAAGAACACAAGCATAGCACCCTACTTGAACAGTACAGCAAAATCAGTTCGATTTCATAACCATAATGTACATCACAGAATCTCAGAAGCAATAAAGCAGAAATATTAACATACCATTATCAAGCTAAGAACAGTCAAAAGACATTATGAAGGACTAATTTCAAACTAAACCACCAAATTACAAGTAAGCTTATACAAGAAATGTACTTGGCATGAACAACACAGTGCAATTTGGTACAGCATTCAGTATGTACTCCATTATGATGGCATCAATTTGATAATTTTAATTATTGTAATTCATATTAAAAAAGGATATCTTGACAGTTACTAAACAAAACATGAGAGATTTGAGAAATTAATTGAGAACCCAAAAGCTGAAATTGGGAAGAGACATGAATAAGAATACCTGAGGTGAGAATGCTGATAATTTGAGTTGAAGGAGACCCAGAAATCAAAAGCATAAACCCTAAGGAGAAGAAAAGAAAAAAGAAAAACCCAACAACAAAATTCAACAATGAGTGATTTCTTGAGACATAGAATCTAAGAAGAAATCTTAAAAAAAGGCCCCACTAAATGGGGCACTGTGAACCCAGAAATACTACTAGTTTGCTCAGCTACTCTACATAGTATTTCTAGGAGTATAATCCAAAGATTGCCACTTTTTTTTTTTTTTTTTTTTTTGAGCTTTATACTTACCACTACAGAAATTGTAAATTTCCCCCTTTTCCTACCTATAAATCCATATTCAGATATTCTTAAAACTGGTGAAGAATGATTAAAAAAAGTGAAGAAAAAAAAAAAAAAAAAGAAAAGTGAAATTTTAAGCAAGATTAAGAAAGAGAGAGAGAGAGAGAAATGGGAGAAACCTGAAGAAGTGATGAGAAAGCACAGTGCTCGAGGAAACGGTGGTAGTGGGAACTCAGGATTCAGGAAGTGGTAGTAAGAGAAGAACAGCTATGCAGATACAGGATACTGTGGTAGTGTGGTAGTAGAAACTAGAAACTAGAAAGTCACCCCCAACGTGTACATTTGTGTCCCCCTTTTTCTGCTAATAATCCTAAGCTCGTGTCTTTTCCTTTTTCTTCTCCTTCTTTTATTACCATCTTTTTCATTAACATTAATTGTTTACTTTAAGTCACTAAGGTGGATTTGTGAACATATAAACAAAACAAAACAAAACAAAACAAAACGAAACGAAACTGCTGGGGAGCTCGATTCAGCTTAATTAAGAAACCAAACACAGTTTAAGTGCTTAATTAGTTTTTTTTTCATTTTTAGATATCTTACTACTAAGCAATCTAATCTAATAGATCTAAAGGTAGTAGATGATCCCTAACGGTTACTTTGGTTAAATACATCACTATCCAAACCAATGGTTAACTACTTATTACTCGTAAAATAATCGACAAAATGAAGAATTTTGCCTCTTTATCAAATTGTTTGCTATGTTTGTTTCTTAGTTTATTGTTTTTCTATATTTTACTCTGTATTATCTCCAATGACTAGGGAGAATATGAAAAATAGACCATCTGGTTTATCTTTTAGTTACCTTTGACGTCGATAGAGTAGATTTGATCACATGTTGCAGGGTTTTGGGGAGTAAAGAATCTTATTTGCCAAAACGGAAAAAAAAAGTGAATAGCTAATAAAACAAATATAAACTTAGAAGAACGGAAAAACTACAAAACTATATAACCTTTTGGTAAAAACTTATTTTAAATGAAGAATAGGTGGGTGTAAAAGAGAAAGAAATTGGAGAGAAGGATGACAAGTTACAAGAAGAGCAAATTTTAACTTTTTTTTATAGAGAAATTAAACTTATAAACAGGTAACCGGTCATTTTAGACCTATATGAAAAATAGACCTGTAAACTTGAAATTATCAAAATAAATCAAATGTTGAATTAATATGTGTGACCCTTCAAACTCCATCTTTATTTTTCTTATCAAAAAAGGTAATAAAATGATAATGTTTTTGAGTCAATAAAAAAAGGTAATAGAATGGTAATAAAAATTGTATAAAACTTATAAAAGTTGTATGCCACTATCACCTTAAAAAAAAGTGGGCATTAGATGATAAAGTTCATTTATATTTAAAAAAAAAAAAAAAAAACACATGTACAAAATTGAACTACATTACAATGGACATTGCTATAAAACTTCTCTTACAAAATGACACAAAGAAGACCAAAATAAAGAGAAGCTCTTCATTAGGAGGGACTCCCAAGTCACTTTTGCTGTAAAAAGGGAAGAATCTCGATCCTTTTCTCTTTTATAATTAAGAAGTATGAACACTTTTATGATTCATGTGAAAGTAAGACTATGTAAAATAAGGTGGAAATTGTCATTTAGGGCTATAATAGTAAAAAGTAAAAGACTTCAGGTGAATGAAAAAGGGGACCATAATTAAAGGCAAATCTACACCCGACAAAAATTCCAGCACAAAAGAAATATCAACACATGGGGGGAGCAGAGAACGAAAGTGAAGCCTGTTCGGTGTTCATACTTCATACAATGACCCAAACGTCAAAAAAGCTCATCTTTTTTACCATGAAATCTACCCTTTACCCCTTAATTATATCGACAGTAATAATTTAAAACAAAGTAAAATTCAATATATTTAACACCATTCCATAAATCAAAGTATTTTAGTCACACTATTAGGGAGTAATTAATGTAATACTTCTACCTTCAAGAGTAATTTTAGTAGCAATAGTCAACCAAGTAAACAGAGGAGTGAGAGTATGGACCCACCATCCTTGCCTCTATTAGCTGGGGCGCATTGGATTATAGCATCTCTAAAGCAGTCAAAAAGTTATGGGGACACCATTTATTTTGAACCACATTGGAATACAACTTCTTAGATTTCCTGAATCCAACTTCAAAATTCAAATCTCAGGTTTCAAACCTCAAACATTACATTACAACACCATAAAAGCAAATTTAGCAAAAGGCCAGATAGCATCATATATGTTTAGCCCCATAAATAGAGCATAAGCAACCGGCGATCCCTAATCTAAGGGATGAACGTAATAAAATCCAAATTCAGGATTCGTTTACTACTACTGAGCTACAGCATCATTTCTAAGTTCAGATTGTTTCTCGGAAACAGAAGTTTATATAGGACTGGCAACACAGAAAGTACCATTCAATTAAACCCTATTGACTAGGAGATCGGTCTCTGTTCTGCTCCTTTGGTTGATCTTCAGGATATGGACTCTTGCTTTTGTTTCGGGTTGGACTTCTCCCAGGACTCTGGCTCCTGCTGCGACTTCTAGAGTTGTTGGGCAATTGTGGCGAACGTGAATATGACCTTCCTCGACTTTCTCGAGAATAAGATCTTTCCCGACTCACCTTTTTGTCTCTGGGTGAAACAGACCTGTCACACAGATATTGCACACTTTAATTCATTACCAAACAAACACATCAAAAAAGATAATGAATACTTATAAAGCTCATAATAAGGCTTCAATAGTCTCAATTACAATGGGAGGTCAGTAAAAGGATAATCCACTCTGCAAGCTATAAAATAAAGGGAAGAAATCATCTCAAGAAAGAGGCAAAAGGTCAGATTCACTTTGGGGATGGAGCTTCTGTTCCACAAACTGAAAGCAGCCATCATCCAATCCCTGCTGCGCACAAGGAGTCGCTGCAACTACCGTAAAACATAAATTGTACTTCATCCTAAATTTAACTTGTTGATCTGGAAACTTCTGCTGCTCTAATATCATTATACATTTATACTTATAAGCCCTTTGTTGCAACTTGCTCATAGAGTCATAATTGCATAGCATTTTAATCAGATTGCACTCTATTCTTTGCATAAGTATAAGAGCATGTACAATGGTGAACCAGCCTCACCCCCAAATTTTCACTCTCCTTTCCTCCTTGCCACAACCCTCTTCACTTTCTTCTACTGCTTGCTTCACATGGTCGGTGGTCCAAGGATGGGGTTGGGAAAACAGCTATCACCCACCTCATCTCCCCATTGTTTGCCCCATCTTCCCTCAATGGTAAGAGTTAAGATTAGCTTGCTCTTGGTTTTTTCTCCCCTTGCCCCAACCAAGACCACCCATTGTGCATACTCTAACATTACCCAAATGGCCAAATGAAAGTAATAGTAACTCACCCCTTCACCAGGGTAATAGATTACAGCCAAATAAGGGAGATTATTCCCCCATTACTTCCTCTTCCTTCAAGCACCACCACCTCCACATGTCTAATTCTCATATTAGACCTCATTACCCGTTCAATAACCCCCCCCCAAAAAAAAAAAAAACCCCCTTTCTTCAATTATGGACAATATTGAAACATAACCTGCACTCCTGTATGGCTTCACCATACATGATACAGCCAATTTACCAATGAGGCAGATGCTATTATGACCCAACATACACATTGACTGGTGGCACTTCACAACTAGCCTCTAAACTAGGCCTTCTACAAGCCCAGCCCAAGAGGATAATCTAATATTGAAACAAAACGAAAAAGGAAGAAGCATGAAGAAGAGCTGCAGATGTTCAAGGTCCATATAAAGCCCAGAAAACAGAAAATGAAATTCACAAATTACACCAAATAACATACCTAGAGTGTTGTCTTCGTTTGGGAGAAGGTGAGTAGTCATCACGGCTGCGGGACCTAGCATGACGTGGAGGCGGAGAGCGTGAAATTCGTGGAGAACGGGAATAACGTGCAGGTGAACGTCTTCTGTCATTACGACCCCTAGAAGGATATGGAGTGAAATTGTTAGACCTCCCAAAAAACAAGTATGACGATAAGATCCATATACAAACATTAATAAGTAATACTCCTTTAGTTGAACAATAGTTACCTTCATACACACATTGGCATGGAGATTAAGAATAACTTGAAGTTGAATAAAAAAATCCAAAGCATTAAAGATGGAAAAAAGTAAATCGATTTGAGATGGAGACAGAACACTCGTTGATGTCATGAGATAGTGTGAAAAAAAATTATTTAAATTGTTGTCAATAGTGTGAAGAGAAAGGGGAAAGAAAATTAAAGGATGGAGTGAATAGGTCAAGACAACAACCATATACAAGGAAAGCCTGGACGGGCTTGGGGAAGCAAAAAGGAAGATATGACATATGACACAAGAGAGTGAGAGTAATCAAGGTATACACATTTTGCATTAAAAAAATATTGGCATCGATAGTGATAAAATTTCATCTGTGTATATTTGGAACTATAGCTAGATTTGAGACACTCATATATTTTTTTTTTCCTATTTCTTCATGTTTTATAGAAAAGGTATGCAAACCATGACAAAATCATAAAAAAGCACAGCCACCTAGACATTCTTAGGATGGACACAACTCTGGAAGACAAAAACCTAAGAAAAAGGAGCACCGTGAAAATCTTTGCCCTAGTCCAACTGCGGCATAAATTTCCTAAACCAAGTCAGCTGAAAAGACCTTCCCATCCACAAGAAAAAGCTCCCACATCCGACAAGAAAAACTGGACCTCCAAGAGCGAAAGCCACCTAAATAGGAACAAAATACAAAACTAAAAATAGAAACAACACAAACTAAAATGCAAAATCCTGGTGGAGGAAAAAAAACTTCCACTGCCTAAGAAGGCAAACAACCCAGTCACAAAATACACTGAGATAAAAGCCAATTCCAGCAGCCCAGAATCATAATCCAACTAACGCAATAGCATACAAAACAGTGACAACCAAAGGGAAAAATCTTCAATGGCCAAAGCCATAGGCAACAGAAAACTACGAAATTGGAGCTAAAAGGAAACAGCTTGTACATCATCAAGGTGGTCAGCCATTAAAAGATGAGATGTTGACAAATAGGCTGTAGAGGAAAGGGACCGCGGCAGAAATATAAGCACCGACAGAGAGTAGAAGCAGCTTCCAAAGTCTCTTTGCACCATTCCCTTTATTCTATCTTTTCTCCCACGAAATTAAGCTTTAATTAGTGATCACTGCTCCAGGGACACTTATAAGACATAGAAAGTTGTTCTGTATCACATTAACTCCATAACCATCTAGTTTTACTGCCACCTTTCTGTTAGTGCTTTCAACAAGCATGACCCAATTCACCCATCACACCCAGCATCCACCCAACAAAAGATCGATTTCTTGAAATTATAAACTTCCACTTATTTATATTACTTGTAATTCAGAAAAAAGCCTATTCTGATTGTGAATCATGTCACATTGCTCAATTGATAAATTAAAGATTAAAAGAAGGCTTCAGGAGATATTATGATCCCTATGATGCAATAATGACATAAAAAGATAGTGACTTACCCTGAACGTTCCCTTGTCCTCATCTCAGTTGGCTTCTTCCTGTTCTCTTCTGCAAATACAACTGTCAATTCACGTCCTTGAAATATCTGGCCATCCATACGATATTTAGCATCAGCAGCATCAGCTGGGTCCACATATTGCACGAAGCCAAATCCACGTGGCGCTCTGCAAAGGGCTAAGCAGATTCTCAAAATACCAACTTGTAAAAACACTTCTAAAGATAGACAGTGAATATTATAGTCATAAATATATTGCAATCTGGAATAGGTTTCACCAATATGGATCGGCGTGGTAAGGACTTAAGAAGCAAGCACATGGCTGCTGACCTTGCAAACATCAGTTTTAAGAGTGACTTGAAATTCTTCAAGACTTGAACTCTTCACAATGTATTCAAATCCAAGTTCCTTCCAATCTTCAATATCATTAACAACATCTTCCACAGAACTCTTATTACTTGATTGATCTCTTCAAAACATTAATTTCACTGTTCAATCTCAACACTATAATTAACAAAAATTAAAACTTTAACAGGGACATTAAAGACATCATGGAGATGGACCAATGCTCAGGGGAGAAGAAAAACACTGTACTTGAGTTTTGGTTAATGATGCTTATGAGCTTTCAAAAATCACACTATCCAACAGCCAATATGTTTCCAAATCATAAAAAAGAAAAATATTTAAAATCCCAAAAGTCAGAACCCCGTTATTCATGATTATCTGCCTGGCTGTGTAAAAAGCTCACTTGCCTGGTAAATATTTTTCGCACAACAGAGATTTCAGTTATGCTGCTTTGTAGATAAGCACTAATTATAAATTTATAATATATTGCTGAGTTGAGCTCCCAATGTTGGATTAGCCAATTTGTCCACCATTGGAACTGCTGTGTGTGATACCAACCAAGAACAGAGATTCCAATTGTGGATCAAATAATTATACTCAAAAATGGAACTATTCTGCAACATTATCATAAAGACACTCATTGAGTGTCTAGGAGCTTCATATGCTCCTTATAATCAAGATAGTAACCATGTACTTACCCGGTGTAATAGTCCCTAGGCAAGTAAATGTCCTTGAGAGGACCAAACTGACCAAATGGCCTGCGGAGATCTTCTGGTCTGCAGAACACAAAGAATCAGATTGTAAGGAATAACCTCGAGAATTGAAGACATCAAAACAACGTTCAATAACAAAAATATCCCTTACTATCTCATAATATAACAAAAAGTAGAATCATTCAATAGGTATTGAATCAATATGAAATGAACTGACATCTCTAAACCAGATTAAAGAACAAGATTTAGAAAGCAACTAATGTTTGATTGGTAATCTGGAAATATAGAGCAAAATAAAGATAGTAACAAGCTTTCAAGAGGCTTGTTTCTCTCCCAAAACTAAATCATTAAACTCTCCAATATTTTTTTCATCACTTGTTTATGCCTAATCTGCTGTATTTATAGCATTTCTTCCCTCACAAAAACTCTCTAACTTAATTCCCAAGCCAACTTCTAACTGAATTACAACTTACAAGTGCACTAGCCATATTACCCCTCTACCTTAGGCCAGTTCATCACACAATAGTAGCTATTTCAGTCACACCAAAGGTTGATGGAGACCCAAAAAAAAAAAAAATTACATACAAGGAAAAGACAAACAAAATAGACCAATTCCATAAAACTATGAGGCTAAGAAAGCAAATAATCCAGCAAAAACCTTATAAGAACACAAAAATATGGTAAATCCTTTGAAACAAAATCTAATCCATAAAACCAAAATACAACATACATACCAACAAATGACATATTTGGTTATCAAAAAAAAAAACCTGCAATCATGGCGGAGATTTCGAACTAGTAAACTAGTAGAAGGATCTCTTCCGCGGCCAGAATAGCGTCCCCTAGGACTCCGGCTGCGTCCTTTCCTGCTGTAGCCACCTCTAGGTGGTGAAGGACTGTAACTTCTTCCCCTCATTCTATATATTGTTAATTCAATTCCAATCAATATTCTGGAAAAACAGTCAATCAAAAGGTCTTATACCACAAAGCACCATTTATGCAGAAACAACAGAATTCAGAAGCAGGAGCCATAGTAACAAACAAAAATAAAACAATAGAAGAAATTCTCAACGAGTATAAATGTAAGATAAACCCTAACAGAAACCCTAATTTGCTACAAGAAACACAATACAGTAAATTCGACAAGAAATTAGGCAAAAATAACAATAATGGTTTACTTCCTGTAGTATTCGACGAAAAATCAAGAACAAAAATACAAACTTATAGATTCAACTACGTATATTTTTGTTCTATCGCTTGCATTTAATTTTGTGTCGCTACTTTTTCTTCTGTAATTGAATTTATATCGGGAAAATTAAACAGAAATACACAAAAAATGAATGAAAAAATTGAAGCAAAGTCGAAAATTACAGATCAATAATTCAATAGTGAGGAAAGAAAATGGAAATACCTGAGGAACAAAAATGTGGATTGAGAGAAGAAAAGAGAGAGAGAGTGAAAGCAGCGGGAGCTCTGCTGAAGACTGAAGGCGGACCTTCTGCAAATTATACAAGGGCGCGTAGCGTATCGTGTCGGATAAGTACTGGACAGTATTTAACCCAAATTCTTATTGGGCCTAGGCCCAAATGCATCTTGTTTGATTTGTGTATTTTGGTATATGTGTATTGGTGCAAGTTGGTTGTGTCTTTCTTTTCTTTTCCCAGAGTAGTTTGGTTATTTTAGGTCCATTCATTATTTTTTGTCTAAATGGCCTTGTTTCAGTTCACTTTGGAAAAACACACTCATCCAGTGATCTAATATGCCCAATAAACATACTCACCTCTAGAGCTGATTAAATTATCCTGGCCTGAATTTTTCCAAGCTTGGGTAGAATTTTTTGGCCCCGTTTCGAGCCCAGTCCTATTGTTTTTGGCTTTGGGACGGGTTTTGAGCAAGTTGAAATTGACTTTTCAATCTAAATTTCGGCACAGCCCAATTTTGATCCGAAAAGCCGGCTAACGGGCTTTAGGCACAAAAATTAGGCCCGAATTTTGGCTCCCCATGACTGATGGGCAATTTTTTAGGGGTGGCTCGGCCCGCTGTTTGATCACCTCTACTCAGTCCAATGGAGATGGCAGTGGTCCCACGTCGAAAACTTCTGATTCGCCGTCGTTCATCTTACTTTCTCTCTCACTGATTTTCTTTCTCCTAGGTATCAGAGGACAAAAAATTCTGAGTTTTTTTTACTCCATTAACGAAGAGAAAGAGAGTTTGATTTCTTTTCTTTTTTTGTTTCACTTTACAAAGTAAAATGTTTACGTGAATTGCATCTTTTCATTTCAATGCACTCAAGTCATTGAAATGGAAATTCGCTTTGTATTTAAAAAGATGGGATTAATATTCCGTCCCGTTATATTAGATTGCATATATCTTTACGAAAGGGCTCCCACACATTCTTTTTGATGATTTGATGGACAGTTTAAGGGTTCGACAACCTTCGGCTTTGACTATGGAGGTAGGGTAGTAATTTATTAAATTACTTATTTTGTAAATCATAGTATTAGTGGTTAGTAAAAATTTACTTCCTCCGTTTCATTTTACTTGCTACACTTCTCAACTCACGGACTCCTAGGCAAGTTTTGGAGAAGAGAGAGGTAGAGAGTAAAAAGAAAAGAGACCCATGTGAAAGGAGAGAGATAAAGAGAGTTTATTGCCTAAAAAGGAAGTGTAGCAAATAATATAAAACTTCCCTATATGAAAAGTGTACCGAGTAATTTGAAACGGAGGAAGTACTTTACTCACTTATATTTGAAAAACATTTGCATCAAAACTGTAACCCCATATCCACAATCCACATGCTTTACAAGAATTTTTGCTTTTCAAGACTACCATAATATTGGGTCAATTATATTGCTGAAGCGGTCACAACTTTTGGAGACAGGAGGTGGAAGTAAAGAGTTAAGCCTTGGGAAGTGGGTTAAGTTGAACGTTGAAGTTTGAATGCATAACTTTCTAGTTCCTACTTCCTATACGTAGGAACTATTCAAACAAAACTATATGGAGAGATGGATTTTTGACCATCTAGCTGGATATTAGTATTCTTTACGTAAACACAAGGAAAAAGAAACAAACTAATCAGGACTCCAAAGCATGGAAAGATAATTAAATCTATTGCTTTTGGGTAATTTTGGCTGAATTTAAATAAAGGTGGTAAATATTATTGCTCGACAATCATATATGTTAGAATCTTTGTTATAAAGAGTAAAAATGGAATTCACGTAATTGAAAGAATAGGGCCTAACTAAGTAACTACCACAAGGCCAACCTTGATCATCGCTTGACACCCATACAAAATACTCCATATTAGTAGACCCAATAATGAGGACATACGCGTAGATTTGATCAACAAACAGTATTGGATGATCTTGGTAAAAAAAATATATGAGGATTGAGGGACAATGTCACAGCTAATATCCCTTCTTCAACACAATTCAATCTATATGTAATAACATCTTTATAAGTATATTTTAGATTGTATAATTGATCCTTCTGTGTCCTTTTTACTTGTTATTTTTCTCATAGATTTGTGTAAGTATGTTTCAAATTACTTGCTACATTTCTTTTTTGACATGTGGTCCCTATATAATTTCAGCCTATATTGTCTCCCTCTTTTCATTTATTCATATGTCTTTCTTCTCCCCGTTTTCTTCATTTATTCATAAAGTTTTGGTCACCAACATACACCCTCATATACACCTCATAAAATATTGTACCGAGATAATATATAGCAAATAAAAAAACGGATAGAGTAATAATTTGAAAAGAGTTTTTTGGGGTCGAGTCCAATGCAAGATCTTCCCATCGAGTAATGCTTAGCTTGGGAGTAGGAGGAAATTAAAGGGGTAACGAGAATCCTTTCACTTAATAAGATCCAAACTCAAGACATCTAAAATTTAAGATAAGAAGCTTGTCAAGTGAAGCCTGTTCTTTTGGACTTATTTTCAGTTCAGTTCGATCCAATCCAATTCGGTTTCTCTCGATACAAAAGAATAGGGCCTGAGTCAAGCTTTACTTGGGGATTACTTAGGTTTATATAAGTCGGAGATAATGATAGATGTTACAGTAGTTGCAAACAGTGTGGACTTTGTAGACAAACAAAAATATCGAGACCTAAAGCATTTACTGATGAGTGATGACGATATGAGAAGATTCTGTCAGAAGGTGGGGACGTAAAAATGGCTTGCATTAGGTTGGTGCCTCTTTTCCTACTGTGTGCTGTCTACCATCTCCATCCAAAACAGATGGCCGAACATGATCTCCTTCTTGAGTTAGTGCCTTAAACAACCACCAAAAAGGTGAAAAAACCGACGCCTAACTCTTCAAATTTCAACCTTCATGCTTCACTCACTTTCTTTCTTTTACACTTGTCGAATCTTACTGTTCTACCGACCTTTTAATATTGTTTTGTTTGTTTGTGTAGTCACTAATAATAGTAATGGACATCACGTTTGTGCTTCAAAATGATCAGTGATTACTAATTTCAACTATAAAGTAGCGGTGGTGTGTGCGCCTGAAGGATCCGAACGTGTCAAGTTCAGCATTGTTTGCATGTAATTTAAGCCCTGATCCTTTATAAAGATGTTAGGAAACAGGGTGTTGTAGTTTGATTAATGCGGAACAAAATCAATGAAATAATAAGAATGAGAAAAGCAAGAAAGAAGAGAAACAAAAGAACACAAGGATTTACGTGGTTCAGTCAAAATAGACCTACGTCCATAGGTGGGGGATTCGAGCTTCTTCACTATGATAGAGAAAAAACAGAAAGAATAATACAAGGAGTCCTAAATTCTAGAGGCTAAAAGTGTTTCATGAGTTGTGTGTAAAATAATGAGCACTAAGAGACCCTATTTATAACATAAGGAACCTCGTACAAAAAACCCTAGAAAATACTCCATATAAAACCCTAAAAAGAATCAAATTCGGAAAATCGCAAAACCGCGTCAAAACCCGGCCGCTCGATCGAGCGGAATTCCAGCTCGATAGCGCTTCGTAGAACAGCCATAACTTTCTCGTTTATTCAGCGGAATTGGGCATATGACATGTCGTTGGAAAGCTCTTTGAACAAGCTTTCACCTCCAATTTGAATCACATCAAAACCATTTATAGATTGAAAGATATGTGCATTCAAAGTTAGCCTTATGCCATTCACAAGATTTCAAGTCACAAATAACAGAAGATGAACTGAATTGTATTTAACTGTATCGAACTAAACTGAATTGAACTTAAATGTACTAAATTAAACATAATAATAATAATAATAATAATAATAATAATAATAATAATAATAATAATAATAGTATAATACGTTATTATTATAGTTATTTTTTTTCTCGGTTCAATTCAGTTTAACTTAAGGAAACAATGCCTTAATCCTTCGATTTTTAATTTAGGGGATGACAATGTCAAATGACTGCATGCCAAGTGTATTGTGTAAAGTTATGCCATGTTCTTTTGGACTTATTTTCAGTTCAGTTCTGTTCAGTTACTCTCTGCAATTCAATTTCTCTTAGTTCGGTTCAATTCAGTTCAGTTTCTCTCGATCCAAAAGAACGGGACCTTAGTCCTTCAACTTTTAATTCAGGGGATGAAAACGTCAATATAATTATGTAGATCTTTTATAGAAATTTTGGACTGGAGATAGCAACTTCGACGCGTGTTGTACTCCTAGTTGACTAGTTAGTAGTTACATTGTACAATATATAGGATGACGAGTAATTAAATTGGACAGGAGAAGATATTATGTTTGTAGTCTTGTACCAAGTCTATAGTACCAAACACATTTAAAGTATATACTTATGTAATAATGTTTTTAGTAGAATTGATGGATCTTGAGCAAAGGAAAGAGCGGTACTGAGGGAGTACTTAGAGAAGGGTTGGCAAGTGTGAGCTGGTGCACAACATGCAATGCAGATAATGTAGTTGCATTTGAATTTGGCGAGTAGACACATCAACCTACTCAATACTCAATAATCGTCGAGTGAGGAGCAGTATTTACTATATTAGTCTCCTCATGTGTCATTTTTTTTTTTTTTAGGAAAGATAATTGGTGCGAAGACTAATCCCTCGCTAAAGACTACTAAATTAGCGCGTAGCGCACATTTCGTTAGGTGGGTAGAGGGGATTTATACCCACAAGCAAACATTTTTTATACAAACTCCCCAAATTGAGGAGTGATGAGAGTCGAACATCCGACCTTGCGGTTGGGAGGTGGGAGCACCAACCATTGGGCTCCCACGAGGAACTCGTCTCCTGAGTCCTGATGCGTCATGACATATCCCTGTTTTTTTTTTTTTTGGTTGCTAATCATCATCATGACCGTCCATTATATAAGTTTCGCTTATATCCTAATTCCTAATTATTTGGACGGTGATGCAGATGGAAATCAGAGAAAATGTCCCCACTAATATTTTGGACTACACCATTATCAAATTCGTACGTACTACTTCTACTAGAAAATGAATATAATTATTGATATATGATGATATTAAGTGATGTCAAACTTCAACTTTTTGAAAACCGTGGTACTTAGCTTTTAGAATAGCCTAGGTACTTCCACTTCAGATTGATGGGAGCTTTTTGAGATTGTTTGCATCATGGCTGTCTTTGATTGTGAAATAAAAACCTCACTTCAGATTTACCCTACACCTTTAGACTCATCTCAATGATTTTTAAGGATCCAAAGATTCTGAATTGCATGCACACAAAAAGACCATATTCAATTTCTAATTTATTTTCCCTCAAAAGTAATGGATTTTGGTTCTTGAGAGTTGAGACTTTTATGTATATATTTGGTTAAAATTGCAAGCAAAAGTATTACAATTTGAAGTAAAAGAATTAATTCTATTTTGATTCACAAATATATATATATAGAAGTGAGTTCATATGAGAATGCATACTTACATGAGAAATGAGAATGGATTTTACACGCTATAACTCTAATGAACAAGTGATGTAACTCTAATGAAAAAGTGATGTAACTCCAAGAATTAGAAATAAAAAATCGAAAAAAATTTTTTTTTTTTTTTTTTGGGCTCGAAAATTTTTCGGGGTATAACTCTAATGAACAAGTATTGTAACTCTAATCCAATTGTGTGGTTGAGATTCATTCTCATTTTTTCATGTAAGGAAGCTTCTCAATGTGATCCTCTTTTTATATATATATATATATATATATATATAAAGTTTCAATTTCGAATAATTCCTACTTCCAATAGAAATTAAGAAGTTACTTAGCTTGTTACCTAGTTAGGTTGTCCCCTAGCCCCTAGGTAGATAAGTATATTTGGCAACTTTCCATGGGAAGCTTTGGATCCATGATGAGTCAATTAAATTGTTGCATTTCTTACTAAAATGAAACTTGTAAATACCAAAAAGAAATGCCTAGGCGATGTTATTTCCTATGAACAGCAAATAACAGCATAATCATATAGGCACTTCTTATGGACAAGTGATGTATCTTCCCATGTAGATCTTCAATGGTTTGGTTGGAGCTAATCTCAAGATTTTTATTTTTGTTTTTGAGTTAGTATCAATTAATATTAAATTAAATATATTACTCCATAGAATTCCTATAAAAGGGCTAAAAAGGAGGGAGAAAAAATTGATAGTGGATATATGGGTATTATGGTCCCAAACTTCAAAGAAAAAGTAGAGACAAAACATTGATGTAAAATTGAATGAAGCAATGATTTTAACACATATTAAAAAGAAACTAGTCATTAGGCCCGGGCTATGTCCTGGGTAATGAAAATTTACATTTATAAATATTACTTTAAAATTACACTCCCTCTGCTTTTTTTTATTTGCTACATTTGACTTGCACGGTTTTCAAAGCATTATTTAACTCTTAATATCTCTTATTTCACTTAAGTAAAAATTATAAAAATTTGATATTATGAATCTACACGTCGAGACGAATCTAACAAGATCACACATGACTATATTTTTACTTGTAAAATAATCAAAATAATTGGTCAAAGTAGTGGCTTCATTCCCAAGGAAACAAATGTAGCAAATAAAAAAAAAGCGGAGGGAGTAACACTAAATATCACTTGCTCTAGTGGTTAAGACTTTAGTATATAAACTTGACGTCGGGGATCGAACCCTATACTATGCAATTTCTAATTTTTATTGTATTTTATGTGGATTACGTGAAAGTAAAAAGCGCTAGGAAAAGCGCCACGTGGCCGTTCCATATTTACATAATGAAGAGAATATGCAATGGACGAATCTATTAATGATTTTCTCTTTTTTGTTGTTTGCACCATTTACATAATAGGAAAAAGGAAGTATTTAATATGATAAAAACATGGTCTTGGTCTTTTTAAAATAAGGGGTCTTGTACAACTTTAAAACACTCACTTTGCACCTCCTAACAAATCGATCACTTAATTTACACCTTGTTAAACAATAAAATTAATGATTATCTTGACTAATTTCTATTGAGCTACTCTCTAAACAACCTATATTCTTTAGATATTTTAAAATGAACATCCACACATGAGGTTAAGCCCGCAATAAATCTCAAGAAAATGTTTATTAATTCAAACAATTATATACCTCAGGAATTAGCTAAATTGTCCTCGGAAAAATGACATATAATTGGTACTAGTAGGAGTAATCACATTTGCATAATTATCTGTTAACTTGAGCAATACTATAATCATGTTGCCTGGCCTAATTTTGTTGTATATATGTAATTATACTAGAGCTAGGCAACGATGCTCAAACTTCAAACTTCTTTTGTTTTGTTTTGTCAGTTTCATTAAGAGGGTGGGACAATTGGGAAATTGTCAGATATCAAGCTCAACAGGTGTCCACGTTGTTCATTGATCGACAAACCACAATTTAAAGGTGAAAGTACGACTTTAGCTACGTAATTATATTGATTGGCATGCAATAAGTTATAAGGTGGTTCAACAGTTGTGGATGGCATCATGTGTTTTTAAGATCAGATAAATTAATCAAACGGATCAACAAGTGGCAAGTTTCGAAAGAAATATTAGTGACCTAATTAAATTTTAGCAAATTAAGCTATGCTATGGATGAGCCTAAAATATAAATAATTATGGCCTGGCTTTGCCAATTTTTCGGTTGAACCATCTTTCAATTTTTTTTTTAGTTGAATAGCCAAAATCATGTTTGTTGCTTTAAAGATTAAATGAAACATAATTGCTTGGAGTATTATAAGTTTCCCTCACTGACTATTGGTTGCATTGTATTCCTCATCATAAAATATGTATATATGTTTTGCACATCATCAATATAGCTAGGTACTAAATTTCACTAATCACCTTTATTAACAAATAACAGTGATGGTTGACTCAAACAATATAGTCAAATACAAATACAATACTATGGGCTCACTGAACAAGTCAAGTGAACTAACTGATTAAGAACAAAATTGCCAAACAAGATCTATGTATATACGACCTTCAGTAATAAAGGCGTTCATATATATATATATATATATATATATGTATATATATATATAGAAGTGAGTTCATATGAGAATGCATACTTATATGAGAAATGAGAATGGATTTTACGCGCTATAGCTCTAATGAACAAGTGATGTAACTCTAATGAAAAAGTGATGTAACTCCAAAAAAAAACAAAAATTAGGGAAAAAAAAAAAATTTGGGCTCAAAATTTTTTTGGGGGTATAACTCTAATGAACAAGTGTTGTAACTCTAATCCAATCGTGTGGTTGAGATTCATTATCATTTCTCATGTAAGGAGCATTCCTCATGTGATCCTGCCCCTATATATATATATATATAAGAAAAGATTTGCTTTAATCCAAATAAGTTCTATAAGTAATAATAGGTTAAGATAATTAATTATCTTGTTAATTTCAACAAGTTCAAAAAAGTCGAAATTCAATTGAATAAAACTTGCTATGTATATATGGCATTAATTAGTATATGTATTATTTAGAATCATTATTAAGATTTCTCACACTAGTCTAAATTATCCACCGTAAAAATGACAATGAGTGAGGCCCAAGAAATAATAGGGATCGAATTTATGGTGGCAATCCAATAAACGTCAAAACGATAAACGATGACTAGCAACCAGTCTTGTACGGTTGGTCGTTGGTGCAAGTTTTTCTCTCTGTAAAAGATCGTGGAGAATGATACACCAAAGTCCAAAAGAGTAGAGTTGTACTAAAAGTCGCTGACTTTTGTATCAAAACGAGTACGGTATTTACATATCCAATTAATCCAGTTGTAGTGTTGTACTGTAAAATGTACATTCAAAAAAAGACTGATTTATGCATGCAACTTTCACACGTGGTGTCTGTCATCGTCGGTGTTCTACATGGGGCACAAGATTATCAAATGCTTATAGCTAAAGCCTTAAGGGAGCAAACCATTAAAAGTTAAAAAAACGAACATCAAAATCTTGTTTTTCCTTTTCGAATGAAACTTGACTATAGTTTTTCCATTTCATATCTCTATGACTACTTTAGGGTTTTTGCAAAATATATAACATAAGTGTCACGTCTCACGAATTCCATACTAATTAGGGGTCGTTTGGTTGCCATGAGGGTAAGGGAATGGAATCAAGAAAGGGGTAGAGGGGGAAAGGAAAACCCTTAGATTAAAAATGTTGTTTGGTTGAATTTTTTTATTTCTCTTTCTTCCTCTTTTTACATCCTTCCACCACCATCCTCCCTCTCATGTTTGTTGGATCCCCGCCGGAACTCTACGCCGGTACCCAAGTGAGTCGTCGAGCTTGCGCCCTCCACCGCCCCTCCCCCTCCCCTCCCCGCAGCACTGCGCCAGTGCGATCTCTCCCTCCCCTTTCGCTGCACCGTCACTCCTCTACCTCCACTTCTCTGTGCCGTCGTGTCGTCCCCCTCCCCTTCCAGATCTGCCGTTCTCTTCCCCTTTCCCTTCCCGCCGCTATCGTTTGGTTCTTTCGTGGTGGGTAATTGGGTTTTCGACAGTGATTTTCGGGGTGGGTTTATGGATTTTGTGGGTGGGGGTGCGGTTTTCGAGGTGGATTTATGGGGTTCGCGGGGGCAGATGGGTGCGGTAGGTGCGGTGGGGGTGCGGTGGGGTGAGGGTGGTAGTGGTGGGCCTGTTTTTTTATTAGTTTACTCTATGCTTAATCAAAGGCAAAGTTTATTAATTTTGACCTCACTCTACTGAACATTATCATCTGAGATCTTGTAAGGTTATTTTTTCCAATACGTGAATTTGAGTCATCAACTGTTTACAAATTTTATTAACGTACATGGAAGATACTAATGTTTAAAGCGACGTCTTGGAAACAATGAAAATTTAAATGGATAAAGTACCAAGAAATCGAGGTAGTACTACTCATCAAGTTAGGTTATTATATGCGCTCCTGCCACACAAAAAATATATCGGATCCATTTACCTAGCTACTTTTAAAAAAAAAGTAAAATCAATTCATTAATAAAGAGTCATACCATATTTACAAAAGATATTTGAATCCCCAATTCATCTTGTCATTTGTCATAGGTATTGAAATTAGTTTAATAGCCAACTTAAGATAATTAAGTTGAAAAATATATGATAAAATTGTTCGCACATAGCCATAGTACTTGAGGCTAGAAACATTTTCACTATAATTTATTAACCATATTTAGGTTAGTATCAGTTTTTCTTTTTCTACAATGTACGTATCTTTAAAGGAGATGAAATGATACATAAATTTATTGACTGAATAAGTGCAATAACTTAGAAATAAATTAAAGATGTTAACAAATGAATAAATATTAAAGATAACCTATCCACGTACGATTTTGCCTTGATCTAACTAGTTTTTGAACCTCGATTATGTTTGGGTTGTTGGATGGACAATATTATTTATAAAGTTATAGTGAAATCGATAAAGTGATGACAACCGAAAATTATAATTAGAATTATTTGTTTTCAATCTTTTTTATATTGTCATATATTGAAGTATGTTTTTTTGAGATTATAAACTATACAAATAACTTTGAATTGAATAGTTTCTAAAGATTCAAGTGATTTCCATACTTAAGTTCGCGTGATTAAGATTAGGTTAGCCTAATTTGACAGTTGTATAGAAAAATTAAGGGTATAGCCTAATTAAAAGGCTAGAACTCCTCACCAAACCCCAAAGCGGCAGGTTTCATGTCGGGGGAAGTTAATCATAGTCTCATCTCATCTCCTGCTAGTGAACCCCAGCTAAGCTAAAGGTCTTTTTTGTTAGAAAAGTTGTAATATTTGGTCAAACACTCGACACATTATTTTGATATTTGTAATAAAGTAGCTAATCATTCTGGAGTTGGAAAATTGCGTCTATATGGATCTCAATAGTATTCTTTGTATAAACATTATTGATGCTAATTTGGCAAATGAAGAAATAACAACATCACTTTACAAGAATTACAACTTTAATATGGATGATGGATCTATAAGATTGTGTAAGAACACTTATAAACAAAAAAAAGGTTTATGATAATAACGGACTTAACGACTTACCCTTTTAGAGTGCTTGGTATTGTATATACTACCTCCGGTATTATTTGCAACGATTAGACATTTTCCCTCTCTACTTTATGTCAAATCGTTGCAAATAATAAAAACCGGATGTAGTATATACATAATAAATTAGGGTTACACCTAATATTACAAAAGTATCCTTAGTACTCTATTATACATGTTAATGTTGTATGCCTAAAGTTTCAGTAGGAAAGAATGAAAGATTATCATGTATTATAGGAGTATATCAAGTAGAAATAAAGTGGATGCATGGTTTACTAACATTTTTTTTTTTTTGAAAGAAATGGTTTACTAACATTTAGTATGTCAAGTCTTGTGGGGTGTTGTTCGATACCTAAGATCAAATTTTATCTTGTTGCTATCGACACAAACAAAAAAGTATAAACATAGAAAAAAATCACATAAAAAATGTACTGTAAGAAACTTAAATCAATTATTTTCTTTCTAATTTAAGTTATATTCGGTTGAGAGCAAATCTTGGCAATAATAGTTGGTTCTTAATTAATAGGTTTCTGAAGGCCAATTGGAAGGCTCACAAGTCAAACTTTTAAACATTATAAATATACCCAAATGCTTCATTTTTATTTTACTATTTTGTCTAATAATGTTCACAAGTCTTATTCTAAAATAAGTTGTACTTGCCATCAGAAAAATAAAATTACATGTTCACTAGTCTTATTTTGAAACAAGTTGTACTTGCAACCAGAAAATTAAATTACACGATTGTTGACTCTCAAATAGGTTTAATTTATATATAATGACTCAACTAGTCAGAGTAGGGATACCTTTAATTCATTTCAGAAAAAAAGTTATTGTGGGCATTAACTTATTAGTAGCTTGACTAGCTTCTAATCCTATGAGTTACATTTACTACCTGAACTTATTACTGTAGATGACGAGATCAGTTATAGACTTATATGAATGTCCAAGTTCCAACTTGAGTTAGTTGTAGGCTGTAGCAATAACTAAGAGTCTAAGAAATGACCACTTCTAACGGTTTTTTCACCATATACCCTCGACAAATCACGAAATTCACCATATACCCTTAATGTTTCAGATATTCACCATATACCCCTGAGTTTTCAAAACTGTGTACCATATACCCTTTTTCTAATGGACGTTAAGTCACCGATAGCTTTTATTTACCATTTTGCCATTATTAACCCCTAACCCTAACTCCAAAACCTAATCCCTAACCATAATCTAAACCCTAACCCCTAACCATAATCTAACCCCTAAACCTAACCCTCCCCTCCACCCCAGCCCCAGCCCCACCCCTTCCTCCACCCCTCCACCCCAGCCCTAGCCCCCCACTGCCCAACCACTGTCCACCTCGGCCCCCCCACGCCCCCAACCCGCAACCCCTCCCCTTTCGGACCGCAACCCCTCCCCCCTTCGGACCCGCAACCCCCATCTCGCTCCCTCGCAACCCCGTCCTCCTTCCTCGCACCCCCATGCCCCGCAACCCTCTCCCTCGCAACCCCATCCATCGCAAACCCCAGTACTTTTCATGAGTTGAACATAGATTTGTAATGTTCTTTGGAATTTATGCCGAAAACGTAGCTTAATTTGAGCGAATATGTTGATGAATTGCGCAATTTGAGCGAAGATGTTGATGAATTGCGCGAAAATGCGAGTTGCAAGGATCGGGGGTGGGTAAATTATCGAAAACGAAGAGGGAGAAAACGCGAACTGCAGGGGAGGGGTGGGGTTCTCGCGACGGTGCGGGGGGAGGAGTGGGGTTCTCGCGACGGTGCGGGGAGACGGGTGGGGTTTTCTCGCGACGGTGTAGGGGAGGGGTGGGGTTCTCTCGCGACGGTGCGGGGAGGGGTGGGGTTCTCGCGACGGGGGTGGGGGGAGGGGCTGGCGGGGTGGGGGAAGGAGGGGCTGCGGGGGCGGGGGAGAGGGATGATGTAGTGGGCGAGGGGGAGGGGGCTGGCGGGGTGGGGGAGGGGGAGGGTGGGAGAGAGGGTGGTGGGACGGTGGTGGGAGTTTAGGGTTATGGTTAGGGTTTAGGGTTGGGGTTAGGGGTTAGGATTAATGTTAGGGTTTAGGGGGTTAGGGTTAGTGTTAGGGTGGCAAAATTGTAAATAAATCTTACGGTGACTTAACGTCCGTTACCAAAAAGGGCATTTGGTGAACAGTTTTGAAAAGTCAAGGGTATATGGTGAATTTTGGAAACATTGAGGGTATATGGTGAATTTCTTGATTTGTCTGGAGTATATGGTGAAATAACCGCACTTCTAAAGATGCACTTTCATAAATAAATGCAAAAATTTGTCACCACATTTGCATTAATAACAACAATAAATTGACAACAGCAATAAGAGTTTATGTTGGGGTTTAAAATGGTAAATTCCTCTGTGACGTATACCCCTAGAAAGCTAAAACAAACTTTTCTCCACATTTTACTTGCTGAGCAACCCAATAAGGAGGAGGGTTTGGTCCACTTATAATCCTAAAGGAGGTTCCATATTAAAACCAATTGGTAATAGAGTTGCTCCTCTAGTCTATAATGTGTACTTTCTCTCCTCTTTCTCCAACTTGCATGGGACAACTCACATGTACACAACAAACATTGAGTTTAACATCTCTTTTATACTAGGATAAATTTTCATGGAACTACCTTTTATAACAAAAAAAATTCAAAAAAACTACCTTATAATTTTTTATTTCAAAAAACTACCTTATA
Organism: Beta lomatogona; assembly: GCA_947646795.1. Classification (NCBI taxonomy): domain Eukaryota; kingdom Viridiplantae; phylum Streptophyta; class Magnoliopsida; order Caryophyllales; family Amaranthaceae; genus Beta; species Beta lomatogona. The sequence continues at coordinate 30,086 of CANSNZ010001447.1, forward strand.
ATTTTTTTTTTCAAAAAACTACCTTATAAAACAAAACCCGTTTCAAACGACCACCAATCGACTCATACTTGAAAGCTGTCAAACAAGGAGCTATACTGTGAAAATAAGAACAGGGCCGCGGATACTCAAAGACTTAAACTCTGCATAATTTACTGTGTATTCATAATCAATCTAAAGATAACAATGAACAATCTCATGGCCATCTCTTTAATGTAATTACTGATCACAGACTCCTCTCCAACATGGACAAAATTTAAACTTTATAAGATCTATGGTAGCAATGAAGCAATAAGATCTATGGTAGCAATGAAGCAGGAGAAGCAATACAAGTAATAGAGACCATCTATAAGTATCTTGGCCTTAGCCAATGCATCATCATGAACCAGCTCAAGGAAACAAAATCATCATTCTCCGGTCTTCACTCGAAAAAAGCAAACTCCTCCAGTCTTCATGATCATAACCACAGTCACTTTACTAATCAAAGTGAATTGATCTTTTAGGATAGGGTTCCTCAATGAACTGAACTTGATCTTAATCACAATCACAACATATCTTTGATGATATCAAGATTTAGAGTGTCGCGGATAATAAGATATACCCCAAGAAACAAGACTAATGTGATACCCGAAGTCATTATCTTCTGCTCCACTTCCATAGGGAGCTTCTTCCCTCCTCTGGCCGCCTCTATAAGTATCAAAGCCAGTGTACCCCCATCCAGTGCTGGCAACGGTAAAAGATTTATCACTGCTAAATTGATATTCAAAATTGCCGCGAACTGGTATAATCCATCAATGTTCGACCTTGCTACTTCTGCCCCAACTGCGATTATGGCAACCGGGCCTGATACCTTTTCAGCTGATTGTGAAAAGTTGAGAAATGTCTGTTTTAAACTATCAATCACATTATAGGACAGACCCCAAAATTCCTTCCTGGTGAAATTAAAAGCCTCAACAATATTATCTGGCTTAACCTTTCTGATACTGATATTAGGAGATAGCTGAACACCAATTTTACCAGTTCCATCAAAACTCTCATCTGGAGTTACCTTAAGGTCTAAACCCTGACCTCCTCTTAGAATTTTAAGCAACACATTTCTACTGGGACTTCTCTTAATCACCTCAACAACTTCAGAAACAGTTTTAGGCCCGGTTTTCGACAACTCGAGGCCATTAACAGAAAGAATTACATCTCCAGCAAGTAATCCATCCCGAGATGCTGCTGATAAAGGTCGAACATCAGGAACAAGGACCCCAGGAAAGGCTTCTTGCACAGGCAAACCAATAGATACAATTTGGACAAAGATTATGATAAAAGCAAAAATAATATTGGCAATTACACCAGCTGAAACCACCAAAATTCTATCAAAAATTGGTCTATTTTTGAGTAAATTTGCATCATCAATTGGAATTTCACTGTCTGGATCATTATCAGGAAAACCCACAAAACCACCAAGAGGAAATGCTCGAAGTGAATATTCTACATTATTTGCATTAAATTTAGCTAAAATTGGACCAAACCCAACTGCAAATTTACTTACATGAATTCCCTGAAGATAAGCAGCTAGAAAATGACCACTTTCATGAACAACAATGATTGCTGTAAGCACAGCAGCTGCTTCAAGAACAGATTGAGGACCTTCAAATCCACCCAAATCAAACCCAGATATATTACACCGCAAATTCCTTGATTCCTTCCTACTACTCTTGTGCAAGTATACTTGTTTTTCTTTTGGTTGGAGAAATCTTAATTGGGGTCCAGGTATTGCATTAACAGTAGCAGAGAGAGGTTTAGAGAAGTGGGTTTTGGGTTTAGGATTAGATCCGAAAAGGGTTGGTGAATTGGTTCGCAAAAGTTTGATGCCATAGAATGAGGAGATCGAAGGACTGGAACTAATAGAGAGGCTTACTGCCATGGTTTCGTGGATTGGAAAAGGTATTTACAGTGACAAAGTAAGAGATTTGGATAATTCATTTCATTGGTTGGTTGTAACTCTATCGAAAACTCAAGGGGCATGTCTCTCTTTTTTTTGGGCTTGTGGCTATGAGAACTTGACAATGATACACTAACACTATTAGTCAATAACCAATAAGGCGTGTTCGCTTCCTCGTCGTATCTGGATTGAACTTATCTAAATTTGTTAGATTGCTTTTAGCAATTTTAATATAACAATCACTAAAGAAATACTTCCTCCATTTCAAATTAAACGCAACAGTTTCCTTTTTTGGCAGTTTTAAATTAAATGCAACAAATTATTTCTTTCCATTTATGGTATGGTTGTTTGACATGAAATTACCAAGATGTCCCTCATTAAAAATTAAAAACTCATATTATAAACCCTAATTGATTATTAACAAAATTAATTTAATTTTTATTACACTAACCTCCTCCACCTATCACACACTCTCTCTCCTCTTCTACCACTTACCCAACCCTCTATATCATCTTCTACCACCACCATTTCCACCCAACAATTTCCAACAATAGCTTCCACCACCAACCACCACCTCCTCCACCCTTATCGACCCAACCACCACCACGAGCCTTGCAACCGCCGCCGAACTTCTCGAATTTCACCGCCTCGACCACGAGCCTTGGGGTTTCGATCTCTTCACCATCACATCTTCATCTCCCTTTCTTCGATCTCCCTTCTTCGATCTCCCTATCTTCGATCTCCCCTCTTCATCTCCCTTTCTTCGATCTCTTCACCATCACATCTCTTTTTCTTCTATTTTTTTGGTTGATTTTGGGTTCGAATTTCTATGGTTGGGGTTGTGGTTTGCGAATTGTGGTGGTGTTTTTATGGTTGTTTTTTTGGTGGATTTCGGTCTTTTTGTTCTTTTTTTTTATTTGGGGTTCAAATTTCTGTGGCATGCGAATTGTGGTGGTGTTTTTAGGGTTTTTTGGTGGATTTCGGTTGTGATTTAAATGGTTTTTGGTGGTGAATTTGAGTGGTTTGGCTTGTGATGCTGGTGGTGGTTTTTTTTGGTGGTGAGTTTTGGTTTTTTTTGGTGGTGAATTTCGGTGTTTTTGGTTTGGGTGGTGCTGTTGGTGGTGGTATTTTCATAGAAAATCTAAAAAAACCCTAACTCCTTTTCCAGCGGCAAGGGGATGTCAATTGCCATCATTATATCTTTGATGGTGGTAAGCCCCAAATCCTTATTTAATTCCTTAGTTTTTAATTGTTTAGTTTTTAATAATCTTCCTTTCTCTCTCTCTTTATGAGAGTTTTCTTCCCAATTTTTGGGTTCGTACTCTCTTTTAGTGGGAATTTACACGTTATTACTAGAGTTTTCAGAAATTGATTATTTCAACAAATGATCTTTACTACTAAAGCAAGCTCTTTTTTAGGATGAAATCCAAGTGAACATATTGTGCTCCTGAAAATCATCAATCTTCTATTTCACTTTTTTGTACCAATTTATGGCCACTCATTATTACTGGTACATGATCAATTATAGTCACACTCCTTTTTCAAAAAAAAAAATATATATATATATATATAAATGATCTTAATTGATCTGAACCAATGAGATTGAATGATAAATCTAATGTCCACATAAGTTAAACAGAAGATTTCTTTTTGGAATTATTAGCGGAAATAAGGTTAGGGATCAACCCCTTACCCCGTCATATAATTACATCAGTAATCTCTTAGTAAAGTAGTACGCAAGCGATATATATGCTTCCCGGTAGATATGTTGAATATTGTATGTTGTCGAGAAACATTGAAGCATGATTCTGATATTGTCAATGAGCGTTCCAAAGGACCATGAACAATTGTATTGGTTAAATAAAATGTTTATGACCACTTCGTTGTCACCTTCAATGAAAAGATTCTTTTAATATCCAATTGAATAGCAAGTATGAGGCCGTTCCGGAGGGTCCATGCTTCAGCAACAAGATAGGACGTCTTTCCAAGGAGTGAGCTTGAGCTTAAATAACTACCTTGTGGAACATTTTCAAGGCATACATATATCAACAATTCGTCATTATCCTTTCTCTACATATACTAAGGTACACTCTTAAGAGAAGAATCCCATGGGGATATATATGTGTGTATGTGTGTGTGTGTTTCCTCAATGTGGAATAGGATTATAGGATCCCAAAGTTACTACAATGATACACTAATACTATTTATCCTCCTTTTTTCAATAGATTTACTCGTCTTCTAAAAAATTCTTATCCTTTTTCGTCTTATACATGCTCTGTAACACTAGACATGGTCCCTAATTGAATCAAGACTATCTTCACCAAATGCATAGTTAGGACCAATAATTGTCCCCACATAGCAACAAAATTTCTTCTAGTAATTTTTGGCCTTACTCATGCACATCTCAAAAAACTTCTCAGGAGGTCAATTGTTCCAAGACCATTTCCAGACAAGCACGCTTAACATTGGAGTATGTTAGCATGTGACCTCTATAACTCAAAGATGCATCTTATTAATATGAGTAGTACATCAAATACTTTATAAACAATCATGGAGAGTATTACATGCTCCCCTATGTGTTGAAATAGAGAGATATTGGAATAGGAGGGGAGGGGAGGTTTTATCCTTATCTTAATCCAACCTCCAATTTTCATCCCTAAACAAAGATGGTATTAGAGGCAATTGGGTTTTGAACCCTATTCCAACACCAGTACAGATCTCTTTAATCATAATGTAAAAGAAACTGGGGAGATTAATTGGTAATGGCCTTTATAAATCTATTATTAATTAAGTTACAAACAAGTATCAAACAATTAAGTATAGGCACTATATTGTCCCCATCATCATCCTATCCTCTAATTAATCTCAATCTACATCCTATAAACCAATTAATTCCATTAGAAAGTCAGTGCGGAATCACGCTCACCAACACATAATTTTGATCATCAATATCTTTAATACTTCTTCTATTTTATATTAGTTGCATTGTTTTGAGTTGTACACGGTTCATATATTAACTTTGACTAAAAACTTTTGGCCCATATTTAATATAAAATCTTAACATGAAAATTGTTGCTAAAGTTATCTTAATATGTATTTACAAAATATAAGATTTTCAATAATTTTTACCAATTGATAACCAGAGATATTAATGTGATCAGAGTTATGCGTCGGCCGTTGGCATGCGTAGAATTCAAAATGTTGCAACTAATAAAAACCGGAGGAAATATTTAATTAGTAAAAAGTAGAATAACTTTAATTTGAAAATATTAATTGAAACTAATCCAACAACATACTACATAATAGAATTAATAATATTATAGCATAATAATATGCTCAAATTTTTGTATCCAAATAGTGCAAAAGTCAAAACGTTATAACTATAAATAACAAAAGCAAAAAAAATAAAAAAAAATTAAGATGCCACTTTTTATATCTATTCTTAAGAGTTGCAAAAGAAGTATCCTCATGTGATGAACGTCAAATGAACAGGTCCAAGCATGCATGTTAAGTAGTAGCGTAGTACTAGTCGTCCTTGGTGTTTGTCAGAAATAAATTTTGTGTTTCGTTCTGCAAAACCTACTTGCATTACATGCCATGTTAAGCTGTTATTATTATGAGAGGGAACTAGGGGGCAGGTCACATTCATATTTAATTCCTTAATTAATATTATCATTAGTTTATAACTCTTACTTTGATCAGCTGATCATCTCTCTTCTCTTTCTCTAAACTAGGAGTAATCTGCTCAATTATTGATCTATCACAAATTTATGAGTTCTGACCTTGTGATAAACATTACAAATAAGTTACATTATCAAGCTCGCCAAATAGTACGTACTCGATAAACATAACAAATAAGTTATCTTTATATACCTCCCACATAATCAAAAATTTCAAATTTTAGCTACCATTTGTTTGGATGATTAAGTTGCTTGATTCTCATCAATTAGTGAATTTATCAAATTCATATCCAACTACCTTTTCTTATACTCCCTCCGTCCCAAAATATAGTTCCTCTTTCAATTTTGAGTGTCCCAAAATATAGTTCTTGTTTTTATATTTAGTTCCAAATTTTTCCGTAATTTGCCTAGAAAAACCGTTTCCCCGTCATTTATTTGCTTCTTGAAATTAGTTTTTTACTTTGTTTATTCAACTCAAGTGTTATAATTAATGCTCTTCACCAATTATTCTCCATTCTCTCTCCTAAAATCGTATTTTCCCATACAAAATTTATTTAAATAAACAAAAAATCATTATTATCCCTCTTAGATTCTACTTACCTTAATTCCCGTGAAAAAATAGAATTAGGTACTATATTTTGAAAGGGAGGGAGTATTTAATTATGGGTTTTGCTATTCATAGCCCAGGGCTATGCATAAAAATTAACAAATGAGTATAATAAATGTGAGATACAAATTGAAAATTGAAATACACATTTATTATATGATAATCTATACAAATATATTAAAAGGCGTGCGAAAGAAAGCCTATGTGCCACGTGGCACTCTCCTCAACTTTCTAATGCAAATGCTTTATGTCTATGTGTACCCCTCACTTTAAAAAAAGAAATGTGTAAGTGCAAGGTATCGAACACGTGACCTTTGAAATGAAAAGTTAGAGTCTAACCATCAATACACTATGAATTTGTTGTCTAATGTTTCAAAAAAAATATGATAAAGTCTTGCAATAAGTATACTTAACTAAAAAGACTTAACAAGTATATACATCCCTAACACTCTTATTACGTAACTTACAAGAGAATATTGATGTCATATTCTCTTACCACAATTCCTTTTAAGGTATTGTTTTCAAACTCAAACCTTTCAATTTTTCTTTACTTATTACGTTATGACGTGAATTTTTCAATTTCTTAATGGACAAAAAATATGAAAAGTAGCAAAATAAATTATAAAGTTTAAAAATAATAACATATTAGTTTATTGTAACTGACCCGAGGCATCGCCCGGGCAAAAAAAACTAGTATTCCATTGAAAAGAGTAATACATATTTATCATATGAAAAGATTCCATTGAAAAGTAAAATACACATTTATTATATGAAATGATTTTGACTTTTCAATGGAATATTTTCATATAATAAATGTGTATTTCAATTTTCAATTTGTATCTCACATTTATTATACTCATTTGTTAATTTTTATGCATATCTCTTACGGCCCGTTTGGTAAGAGGTTATAAATGGTGGGAATGGTAATGCATTATAGTGTAAATTTGTACTTGGAATCCAATGTCATTACCAATGGTAATGCTACCTCATCACAAGATATCCATTTTCTTCCTAAAATCTCATTACCATCCATTACCACTTGGGAAGGTGGTATTGGGTGGTAATGAAAATTTATAAAGGGAAACCCATGTTTTGTGATAAAGTTTCATTCCCATGGTCATGGACATGTGAAAATCTTTACAAATTTACACTAAATTTCATTACCATTACCACTATTTATAACCACTAACCAAACGGGCCGTTAGGACTATGAATAGCAAAACCCTTTAATTATTCATCTTGCAATCATCTTTGTAGCTAATAATTCTAAAATAAATTATTAGTAGTAATCAAGATAGAGATGAAATGTAGGAACCTAAGCTAATTAACGGGGTATAGGTAATAGGAGGGAAGTGGAACGTGGGTGAATTGTCCAATGAAACGTGGCCCAACATCGAACCAAGTATTGCAACTGTACGGTAACAATGTACTCCCATACTTCCTCATCTAATCTACTCTATTTAATGATACATACAATATCCTTAATTTACAATTCTAGTTTTTAAAATCGTAACGCTGAAAATGAAATAATTTTTATGTGCATGGAGATCTGAGAGATGACAGTTGTGCTTGACAGTGTTTTGTCTGATTTCTATTGATTTTTTCTTGGTCCAATTATTATTCGATTGATCAGTTACATTAATTATTTTGTGGTTAGTTCTAATATTAATGCAAATGCCATAGACAGCTTGGATCGTCATCGTAGTTGTAGCCATTTGATTTCATTTGATTGTTTCAGTTCTCATGACTCATGAGGTAGGGACGATTATACGTACTATTTCATTTGACTTTCAACTTTCTTTGACATTCAAATTTCGCTGTTTTGGGTGCTTAAATAATATGCACGTGCCAAATGCATGCATCTTACTGGTTCTTCTTTCCAAGTAATTAGGTTTTAACACTATTGTAAACCATAATATCATGGTTATCATGGTTTTGCTACCTACATATAGTACATATTTTTTCTACGTGGTTGTTAGAATCCTCATCCGACTATAGTTTGTCTGTAAATTCATTTAATACAATCTTTATTTTGTGATCAGATGATACAAACCATATGCATATAATGTATATAGTATATACATGAACTGAGCAACAGGTGATAGCCTAGTGGTGTTGGCATCACCTCCGATTCCAGAGGTCTTGGGATCGAGTCTCCCTTTAAGTGGAGGGATCCCCAATTTCCCCCCTACTTGCAAGGGCCTTCATCTTACCTTATTAAAAAAAAAAATATATATATATATATATAGTATATACATGAACTTGATATATATAAGATTTTTAGTTGACTTTAATCATAAGATTCTTATATTCTTGTGTAAGAGATCCTGGGTTCGATCTCAGGCAAGAGCGAGCTACTCTTAGGAAGGGAGTTGGACTTCTAATTAAATGGAATGATAGTAGGATGACCACCCAAGCCTACTACATTATCACTAAGCAAAAAAAAAAAAAGTAAATTTTTGGTTCCAAAAACAAGTTTTTAATAATAACTATATTTATGTGGTTGTTACAAAACTTTACCATATGTTTGGTATTTATAGGTATGAATAATGTTGTCATGATAGTCGAAGATATTAGTGGTTGATATTATACATTGTAAAAGAAAAGTGAGTATTATTTACGAAATGTGAAGGTAACTAATTTTTTTGAATAATGTTCCAAATCAAAAGTGAAGGTAATAACCTTACTTAAATTTGATCCAATTAATTGGCTTGAATTAATTAATGTACCCAAATTAACAAGTGCTTCTACTTTTATAATGTTTTTACAACTCTCTTCTCATTTGGAAAATGGTAGAATTAATGAGAATATTAAACTAGTTTCATGATGATATACGAAATCTCTAAAGCCACCCGGCCAGTTCTTGTTAAATCCAATAAATTAATGGAATATTTAATACATGTATGGTAGTATTATATTTGTAATTCTTAAATTTGGAAGTAAATGACTCCTACCAATACGAAGCGACCACGTAGATTATATGGTGTCAACATCTTTGAAAATATGATGGTAATATGGTTTACGTATATGCTTAGGGATGTAATAAACATATATCATCAAGTTCTGGTATGCGAGCAATTAAGACTTTCTTTAATCTAATTGTGCGATATCTCATGATTGCGATATATAGATCTATATATTTTAATTTCCTGGTTACAAATTAAGATTCCGATATCTAAGATGATCATGAGAACTGAATTATATATTTGAATTTTGATCTTATTCTTGGTATATGCTGTTATGTACGTATCATGGGAACCTAAAAGCTACTTACATACATGTGTCAAATTCTAGACCCAAATATGTACACTGTATGTACTTGAATTTCTGTGGATTAAAGCCACCTAATACTAGGATAGGAGTTAGCTCAAGTGGATAGAAGACGTCTGGCCCCCGGCGCGAGGTCGAGGTTCGATCCTTCTACCCCCAAAGATTATCTTTGGGGTTTTTTAGCATCTTATGCATGCCTTACAACCCAATGTGTTGGTGTTTCTCTGTAGTAGCGCTTGTAGGGGTTAACCTGGGCTGACTTAATCTCCTAATCAAAAAAAAAAAAAAAAAAAAAAAGCCACCTAATACTATACGACCATAAAGTGATAAACTCATAACTATTGTCTCGTTTTAATTAGTTCATCTCCTTGAGCCAATGAATGTTGAATGTTAACTTACGTACAAGTGGACAGATGTACGTACTGACATCAAATTATGAAGCAGATCTTATTCTAATTTTTTTGTGTGTGTGTGGATGTATAAACAGCATATAATCTTGCTCTTCAATTAAGCTTCCCTATCCTGGATCCATAAGTAAGCCCTGTAGGCTGTAAGACGATTAATTAGATGCTCATGGATAAATTAATTAATCATGAACTAGTACAAGTTCATGAAGGAGCTTTTAATTTATCTATTGAAGTTCACTGAATTATTGAAAAATATAATGATGAATTTTGTTCATATTAGTATAATATATTAAACCCACTAATATATGAGTGTAAACAAAGGAGACATGAGCATACATAAGTGTATAAAGGATGTTAAGTACATACTCATAGTGCCAAAATAGGGTTAATTAGGTTAAATTTTTTTTTGAAGGAAGTGTTAATTAGGTTAATTGGTTAGGGGTTAATTAATTATGGGGTTTAAGGATAATTAACATAAGTGCCCTTAGTGACTAATGGAGTTGACTTTTGCTAGTCATTAATTTAAGAGAATTCTGTATAATTTTTTCAAATAAAACTCGAGATACATGGTGAATAAACGAATTTGTCAGAGATATTTAATGAAAAAACCGATTTCTTTATGTAGTAAATTTTGTGTAATATTATTTACAATAAAATTAAGGTTAGATCGGACTACCTCGCTTTGTTCCCTACAAGAATTAATTTGTAAGTTACAAGGGGTCACTCTAGAAATTAAATAGGTCACTGTTAGATAATGAGTCACATTGTATCTTAAAACTAAGGGGTCATTTATAGTTACAACAAGTTACTCTAGTCTCTCCTCCAAAAAAAAAAAAGTTACTCTAGTCTTACCATAAATAATGATAAGATGATCTTATATGAGATTTTGTATCTTTTTTTACATCAAGACCTTCCATCATAAGGTACTACCTTCGTTTTATGAGAAAGTACACACATCTTGTTTCAATCTTAAATCATGGTAAGAGGAATCCTCCTCCAAGTGCCTTCACTTGGTGGACTTCGAACCCTGACCTTTAGGCTATGAGGTGGAATCTCCACCAATTAAGCCAAAGACAAACTTTTACTATCAATTAGACCTGGTTATTAGATAGGGTAGCCTAATGGCTAAAGGATTAAGGTCAATTTTACAGGGCTTTATTGGACATGATTCTAACGGACAGGGTCATTGAAGGGCCAATAAAATATCACAATTATTTTGAAAAATAAAATAGATATTGTAAAAAAAATTACTTGTACAGATTCATATTCAATTACACTCACTTTTGTCTCTATTTGTCCCTTATTTTTCTTGCCTGTTAATTAACCTTCCCATTACCAATCTGCTACCGATCTGTGACCCGACCCGTCTTTGACCCGTACCGGCCCTAATCCGATCTGGCCAATGGTCTACTATCATCCGGACATATAGTAGTATATAGAACTATAGAATTATATACTTGTAGAAAAATTGTGACTTTTTTTTTTTTTTTTTAATAAGGTAAGGAGAAACCTTGACAAGTTGGGGGAACAAAGGGGATCCCAACATGCCAAGGGTGAGAATCGATCCCAGGACCTCTTGGAATCTAACCACTAGGCTATCCCTCACTTTCGGTTTTACTGGGTTGATGTAGGAGATTGACTTGGAACACCTCGCTAGCTAGTAGAGATAGTAGGCACCCACCCAGCCACCCTTACTCTGAACTTCTTTTTGAATACGTGGGCCACAATGCAAACCTCCCAACCTTTAGACTTTACACTAGTCTTTTTGTTGCCATTAGCGCATCAACTATACTACACCTTTCTTTTTAATTGTTTTTACAGGATATTCAAGTCAACCAATGGGTCACTATAATCACGAACATTGCAAGAAGTTTCAACAACCCCGTTTCGCTACTTATTGTCGTAATTTTCAACATTCTATTAGTTTTCAACTAATCACAATATTTATCCATTAAAGTTGCTAAACACCTTTTGTGTACGTGAGCTAATACCTCATCAAAGAATCCATCAAGGATTAGTCATTTCTATGGAATGGCCCCCACCCACAAAAAGTTTCTATGATGGTGTTTTTTTTTGTTTGATCGGTGATTTTTCTGCTATATCTAACTGAGTCATCTAATTAATCCCCCCAAAACATTTCATCAGAAAAATTCTTTGTGCAGTAGCTTGCAAGTTAAGCTAAGAAAATAAGATATTCTTTTACTTGTTAAACAAGCTGAGAAGTGCATATTACATGACATAAGAATATAGGAAATGGTCAAACACCTATTTTTTCCATTTTTTTTCCCTAAATTGACTATCAAATTCATGGTAAAGTCACAAGTACTTGACTATGAATCTATGATGTTATACGAGGTCAATGGGAGAATCGGTAAAAAAAAAAGAATTTCTAACCCAAACTTTTGATTTCGTAACTTATATGCCATTGAACTTAGAGGTTTTCATTTATATATTATAATTTGTGTTTAGTTAAAAAATGCTAGTCTATTTAGATGGATTTCATACCCAAAATCTTATTAATTAAGATCATGTTCATATTACCTAATTTAAACAAGGATTAAGGTTGGCCTACTGGCTGTAAGGCCCTCCTTCCACCCCTTGTGACAAGGGATCGATTCTCACCCCTTACAAAAAGGAACCCCAACTTCCCCCCTTCTTGCAAGGAAATTCTCCTTAGCTTAAAAAAAAGATTACCTAATTTTAACTGATTTTAAATTGATTGAAAAATAATTATGTGCTAATAAATCCGCTTTTCACTTATGCAAACTAATATTTTCTGATACTCTAGTTTAAACTAATTATTACCAAATTAAATAAAACTCAATTTTGCTGATTATTACCAAATAAAACTTGATTTTGTTGTTTAAAACTAATTTCAGTTTGATGATTAGAACTGATATTACTAAATATTAATTTTGTAAGTTGAAGTGAATATGGCTTATGTGATACTCTTATTAATTTAAGGTATTCAACATATTTAGATCTTGAATCATCTCATTTCTCAGTTCACAAGCGTTGGTGCTAAACTGCTAACCGTTACACCTTTAATACACTTCACAGAAGACTCACAACATATATGTGTTTGGATCCTCTAAAGTTCTAAGATAGCAATATTAAGTTAAGGTGGAGTTTAAGGTCCGCTTTGAAATAGATATCCTTATATTTCCTAGAACTTTAGAGATCAAAAACTAATTAACAACTATTCATTGCTAAATAAGACCCAAATCTATATACACATTATTTCAATCTTTGTAATATAAGTCATGGTATATATAGTTGATAATTGAAGAGGTTTCTTATGATCCCTAGCTGCCCTACTCTTTATATGGTGATTTTGATAAGAATTAATAGGACTAAAAGGGTATAAAAATGATCAAAGGACCAATAGTAGAAGAATTTTCCATGGTGTTTTTGATAAGTATTAATAAGAGTAAAAGAGTACAAAAATAGTCAAGAGACCGAAAAATAGAAGAATTTTCTTTGCAAGCAAAGCCAAACAAAACTCCTAAAAGAAGTTTGATCATTCACATTACTCAAATTCTCAATTTAAAAGATTAACAATGTGTGTGGCAAGAAGCTATTAGATCGTAGTCTTTCATCTGTCTCCTACTCCCTCCGTTTCATATTAATAGTTACACTTTCACTTTTGACACTATTGATCACAAATTTCCCTTTGACTATCATTTGTGAATTATGGTTAAGAGAAAATATAGTCATTTGGGGTCTTGTTTGATTCGTCTCGATATGTAGTTTTAGAATATCGACTTTTTATATTTTTTTACAAATACAAAATTAGAGATATAAAGGCTCAAAGTAGTGCATCGGCATGCGTGAAAAGTGCAAGTGTGTAGATTAATATGAAACGGAGGGAGTATTAGCTAGAGACGCCGAGTCAGTTTGTAAATGAATTTATTTTACTATTATTATAATACTCTATTCGTTCTTCATACTCTTTTTTTTCACGATCTTTAAAAATAAATTTTGACCATGATTTTCTTTTATGATATAATACTTCATCTGTTTCTTTTTACTTGCAACAGTTTGACTTTTACACTTGTTAACGCATAACTTCAACTATTAATATCAATAATTACCGAAAATAAAAAATACAAAGTAGATATTTTGTAAATATACATTGAAAATAATCTATCAAGATCGCACATGAATATATTTTTCCTTAACTATAAAACACTAAAGATAAACTAAGTATAGTTTGTAAAAAATAGCGTAAAAATCAAACCGTTGCAAGTAAAAAGAAACGAAATAAGTGAAAGTTTTATAAAAGTAAGTATTATACCTCAACAAGGTGAAACAAAATCATCTCTTTCCCTAGATTACAAATAGCATTAAACACAATCCTAAGTCCTAACTATAATTCTCCAAAACCAAACTCCGGCGCTACAAGTACAAGTCTTAAAGAGGCAAACGTACTAAATATGAAACATTTAAGAATTACACCGACAAAATAAAATGTGATTTTTTTTTTTGAAAAGTTAGAAAATATAAATTTCTTTTTTTTTGGTTTGGGTGCGGCTATATACTACTCCCTCTGTCTTTCTTTAATTGCTACATTTTATCATTTAGATATGTCTCTTTTTAGTTACTACATTTGCCAAATATTTCTACTTTTTAGTATGTGGTACCCATATATTATTTACCTTTATACCCTTATTTTTGTCTTCATCACACAAAAAGACAACTACTTTATGCTTTATTGCTCTACTTTTCAATAGTCCCTACATGTTTCCTTGATCTGATCTGTATGCTAAATTAAATATAACAACTAAAAAAAGACGGAGAGATTACTGTGCAACTTCATAGGAGGGAAAATTGGAATAAAATTGTAAAAGTTTGTGTTTAAAAAGGACAGGGGTAAAAAGGTAAAGTGCAGAGTAACCTTGACGGTACTGCCTTTCGCTCTTTAAGTCCGCTCCACGTGGTTGCTGACTGTCTTTCTTTCTCTGTTGAGCCCCCCTATATATATTTCTGCAACAACCACTTAAGTTTGCATTGCAATTTCTCACGAATTCTTTTCTCAAGTTGGGTTTAATACAACAAGGGAAAACAAAAACCCAAATTCTGTTTAAATTTACCAAAAATTCTAAGCAAATCCTTGGTTTTACACTATATTAATATTACCCCATTATCTTAAATTTCTCACTAGTTCCAGGTAAATCTTCAATTTTTGAATGTTCCCTGTTTTTTTTCAGTTGTATTGCGTGTTTCCATATTAGTGTGGCTTATTCAATATTCATATGAAGAAGTATATGTTTGTATTCAACTCATGAGATTTTGCGTTTAAATGGAGTATCTGGGTTATCTTATTTTTCTGCCTGATCTGAAACTGTTTTCCTTGTATATAGGTTTGAATTTCTGGATCCATTTTCTGTTCATTGTTGTTAACTTGCATTTGTTTTGTACTATAGCTTTAAAAATATGTGCTTGTTTGAATTATTGCATGCCTTTCAAGTTCACCCAAAAAGAAAATAAGCGCTTATGAGTTATGCCCACTGTATAGAAGCATGAAATACATGTTTCATGACTTTTTAACTGCATATACTCTTTAACTTTCCAAATAACACCCTGGAATCTTGTTATCGGGTCAAAAGTACGCGATATTCCAGAGCCTACTGGACTCCAACTAATCCGGGTTCGAGCTCGGGGAATATTTTATATTCCCCGAGCTCGAACCTGTGACCTCTTTTTAAGCTAGAACAACCCCTTACCAAAATGTGTACGAGTATTATTGTAAAAGTTATTATGTGATGGTCAAATTCAGTGACCTTGGAACAATTTGATTCCTTGAGACAGGAATTTTGTTCATTCTTTGGCTTATATCTATGTGTACATGGCATTGCTTTTTTTTTTGGTATGATGCTGATTGTTACTTGAAAATTTTTGTAGGGAAGAAATATAAATCAAAGTGATCGCATAAAGGATTGATTGTCGGATGGGCATATCATTTTCATGTCCCTTTGCCACTTATAACGATATCGAAAGTGGCTTGCATTCCATTATTGTAAAATCTGTGAGTTTGGGTGATGATGAAGTCAAGACCCCTGAAAGGTCTATCAGCTTCAAAGGCGAAGATGATTCAGAATCCATGATTCTTAAGAAATCTTTTGGTTCTGGAAAGATGATTATTGAAGGATCTTTTAGCTTTAAACAAAGAGAAAAGGACACATTGATCTCAGTGAATCCTAATCCTTCATTTACTGATAAATTGGAGGATTTGGATATCCAATCACTTAAATCCAATGCCGGTTTCTCTCCTCAATCGCCCGTTGCTCATTTTGGGAGCCCTAAAGATGAGGCTGCTGTGAAGTTGCAGAAAGTCTATAAAAGCTTCCGCACCAGGAGGAAGCTTGCAGATTGTGCAGTACTTGTTGAGCAAAGCTGGTGAGATTAATAGTTTATGATTGCAATGTGTACACTGAACATATTTTTACATTTATATAGCCTGGATTGAAATTGGGGTCTTAATGAGTGCTTTGGTTTGTCATTATAGGTGGAAGCTTATAGATTTTGCTGAGCTCAAGCATAGTTCGATATCATTTTTTGACATTGAACACCACGAGACTGCCTTGTCACGTTGGTCTAGAGCGAAAACCAGGGCTGCTAAGGTGAAAACGTCAACTTAATTCTGGATATTCTCATTCTTTTTCCCTGCATTGTATGTAAGTTTTTTTATTTTATTTTGGTGTCTCAAAGTGTTTGTTTTGAAACTGTAGGTTGGTAAAGGATTGTCAAAGAATAGCAAAGCTCAAAAACTCGCCTTACAACACTGGTTAGAGGCAGTAAGTATTATGCTGCTTCTTAGTGTAATTTTTGTTATTCCAATTTTTTGATAGTGACTTAGTGCTAACTGCTAAAATTTGATTTTGTGTTTACAGATTGACCCTCGACATCGCTATGGACATAATCTTCACTTCTACTATACGAAATGGCTCGAGTCTCAGAGCAGAGAACCCTTCTTTTATTGGTAAGATTGATTTAAATACCTTGCCACTTTTGAAATAGCTTAATATAGCTGTTTTTGGCATGATAAAAGTATCCTTTTTTCTGATATACGTCATATTGACTCAAACAGGCTTGATATTGGAGAAGGAAAAGAGGTTAATCTAGAGAAATGCCCCAGAGGGAAACTTCAGCAGCAATGCATCAAATATCTTGGACCGGTAAGCAATATATATACCTTACTAGTTTTTGTTTAATTTGATGAGTGAAGCTTTAAAACTTGTATAATATAAACAGCATGCTAACTGATTTCGTTATCTCAGTTGGAAAGAATGGCTTATGAAGTTACCCTTGAGGACGGGAAATTCTTCCACAAAGAAAGCGGGGAAATCCTTAACACCTCATCTGATCCCGATGCCAAATGGATCTTTGTGCTGAGTACATCCAGGAACTTGTATGTTGGAAAGAAGAAGAAAGGCACATTTCAGCACTCTAGCTTCCTGGCTGGAGGCGCCACATTGGCTGCTGGGAGATTAGTGGTCGAGAATGGCATCCTAAAGGTAACAGTCATGATCTGACTGCCCTTGTAAATTTTTTTGTTTCATATCTGTTAAAATATGGTTACTGATGAGCATGGTCTCTTGTTCTTTAACAGGCAGTATGGCCTCACAGTGGCCATTACAGGCCGACTGCAGAGAACTTTCAAGAATTCATTTCTTTCCTCGGAGAAAATAATGTGGATCTTACAGATGTTAAGGTAAGAAACAGCGCTATGCTACTATTCGTTGCGCTTTTGAAAGGAAAAAAAAAAAATCAAAAGACCACATGGACTAATACATCTTTTGAACTTGTTTTCTGTTGATCAGTTGGATCCAGTGGATGAGGATGAACAATCACTTGGAAAGCAAAGAAGCAGCCTACACTTCAGAAACAACTCCGAAGAAGAACTGGTAGCAGAAAACACAGTTGAGAGCAACGGTTTTGATATCGATAACACTGCAGTAAAACCTGATGTATTTGAACAGGAGACTGCAGTTGCAATCGATCAGCCAAGTCGAAGTGAATTCAGTAGAAAATTAACCAATCTCGAAATACCTAAAAGAGATGACTTGCTTGTAAAGATGCACAGTGAAAGTCTGGCTCTACAATCCACTGTAGATAACCTAAATATGGAAGATGGTTACGATTCAGCCTCTGAGCAGGATGAACAAGCGGAAAAACATGAAGGTATTGAAGAAGATGACGAAGAAGAAGTAGAAGTTATTCCAGCAGAATCAATCCTACAGAGGATTAATTCTCATAAAGAAATGAAGTCTTATCAGCTCGGAAAACAACTTTCATGTAAATGGACGACAGGAGCAGGGCCTCGGATAGGCTGTGTGAGGGATTATCCATCGGGACTTCAGTTCCGAGCTCTAGAGCAAGTGAATTTATCCCCGAGGAGTGCTTGTGCTCTGACAAAATCGGTGTTTTCTCCTGGGTATGCATCTGGGTCCTATCCAAAGGCATCAACACCGATACAGATACTGTCACGGAAAAGTATCGGGCACGGGCACTGCAGTGTGCAGTTGTCACCCCTGTCCATCAAAGGGAGAAAACCTACATTGTAGGTCTTGGTAGTGAATTAGGAGATAGTACTGACTAAACAATATTCTTTGTTTCATTCTTTCTGTACCTTGTGTATAGAGGATAGTAGATTGATAACTTTAGGCATTCTTTACATTCTTTTACCTTGATTCCAATCACATTATACATTCTTTCTGTACCTTGTGTATAGAGGATAGTAGTCTTTTGAACCCGATGACAAGTTTTGTAGATTTTTCGGGGTTGTCTCGATACCATACATATACAGGTAGAGAATGTAAGAACATGAATAGAAATAAATGAAAGTAAAGAAAGACAATATTTCTCAGTTATCTTGTGTTGATGTTCATACATTTCGTTGAATTTACTAGTCAATTTCAATCTTTATCTTTTGAAGGAGAATTTACTAGTGACTTTTCAGCAATTAGACCCTTGCCAAATCCTTGAATTCTTGCTACCCTGTCAAACGCTTGCAGCTCAGGCCTCAGTGTGATGTGTTTACTTCACTTCATTATTAATTACTCCCTCCGTCCCAAAATATAGTTCCCATTTTCATTTTGGGTGTCCCAAAAATATAGTTTCCATTTCCATATTTAGTTCCACATTTTTCCGTAATTTGTCTGGAAAAGCCGTGCCCTATCATTTATTTGCTTCTTGAATTTTGTTTTTTGCTTTGTTTATTCAACCCAAGTGTTACAATTAATTCTCTTTCACCAATTATTCTCCATTCTCTCTCTAAAATCATCTTTTTCCATACAACATTTATTTAAATAAACAAAAAATCTTCACTATTCATCTTAGATTCTACTTGCATAAATTACCGTGAAAAAAGGGAAATGAGAACTATATTTTGGGATGGAGGGAGTACTAATTAGGACTATAATCTATTATGGCACAAGTGATCTAATTATTGATTTTTAGTTTGTTGGTGTGAAAACAAGCTGGAGATATTAGTATTGGAGCAGAAAAGCAGAAAGGGAGTAGTTATTACTGCATGGGTGAGACTACGCGGAAAGACCTGGTCTATTTTATCATTCTTTTGGTATATTGTCTAAGTTTTGTGTCCTTCTACTCTGTTTAATTCCTTTTCTCCTTTCAAACAACTTGATAGTCAACTACCAATCCAAAACGCTTTCGATTGGTGAAAGATTGGGGGTTTAAGAGCAAAGTTTTACGTAAACGAGTACTCGAAGCTTGTTAATAATTTTGTTAACTGACTATTAATAAGTAATGTAGTTGTTAATCATTTCTTTATAGCAAAGTCCAGAGACATAACATGGCATGAAAGAAGTGGTGGGAGTGTTCACATTGAATGACATGTGAAAGTTTGGAGTTGTGATGATGATCTGATGAGTTAGATGCATTGTGAGGATGTTACATACACTAAACATTATGTTTGTTGTTGTAGATCTGCAGACACCAGGACTCTAGCAAGCAGTGTTACATAATTCCCTAATCTCCCCGCGAACCGCGATTCAAAAAAAGCGAATTATGGTCGGTGTTCACCTATTTTTTGCCCATTTTGCGCGAACCGCGAACCGAAAAAGCGAATTATATAGCGAATTATGTGACACTGCTAGCAAGTACAGGCAAATACACCAGAAAACCAGATTTTTATTTTCCTTTTCTTTGGAGCTTTATAACAACTTATGAACAAATTATAAGTGGTTGCATTTATATTAAGTAGGTCATGTCAGTTGTATTGGTAGAAGATTATCATCAACAACAACTAACTTCCCGCAATTATTGATCTAATGTGTTATATTAATATAGGTCAGTTTCGCATCAGATTTTGGTCTTACCGAGTAGATAAGCATGATCAAGGAAGGCTGGGATTTGGATGAAATAAATGGTTTTGTATATAGTTTTGATGCTCAATTAGGCAACACCTTTAGTTTTGTAATGCTATATTCGAAAAATTCCCTAAACAACTTGAAATGGTTAGCTTTTTCAATCGAGTATGATCTTGATGCATGAAGCACAACATTTGCTATTACATGTATGTTTAGTCTGAACATATCTTGGATTGGTATATACCCAAAAATATAATTTGAAAGAATCATGTATTGATTCAAGTAAATCTATTACATATATAGCCGGCAAATAGACTCGTACCCGTTGACCCGACCCGAGACCCGTTTCCACCCGAAATTAATGGCCCGAAAGGGAAACGAAACCCGAAAACCCGACCAGAAAGTAAATAAAATCGAATATAACCCGAACTCGAAGTGACCCGACCCGAGTTGACCCGATAATGATGACCCGAACCCGAACCAAAAAGTTGTTATATTAGTTATTTTTTAAACAAATTTAAGGAAAAAAATTGTCATGAAATACTATATATGACTTAGCCACCTCCCATTTATTATTTCACTTAGTTTTATTGGTCTTATATGTGTTTTTTTATTTGCTAGATTAAAAACACGACCTGATTTAACCCGACCCGATTTGACCCGAAATTTAATAGACCTGAGATTGACCCGTACCCGAACGTAACTCGAGCACAAAGCTGACCCGATTATAATCCGACCCGTAGCCGACCCGTATGACCCGTTTGCCACCTCTAATCACATATATATCTCTCAGCTAATATAAGCCTCTTTTTTTTTTTGTGTTTGGTAAAATCATATCATTTTGGCTATATCTTCTTCATTATTAATCTTTTAATTAGAGAAACATATGATCATATAAACTATAAAGTATAGATTAAGTTATGCATACAAAAAATAAATCGTGAATTTAAGAGGGTAATGTCGTGTTGGAATTATAAGAGATGTCTTGCATGCGCCGGTGGGACAAGTGCACACTCGTAGGCTCGTAGCGGGTGCACCTTGCTCTGTGCAGGTGGAACCAAAAATAATTTGTTTTCGTATATATATACATCCATTAGTGTAGGTTGGGAAAGAAAATATTTCCAACCTGGTTACTGAGGCAGTGCACTGCAAATGATGAATATAAGAAAGTTCTATGAAAGTTACCAGGTTGAGTTATAATGGAAAAAAACGGTGCATGATGGACTAAAGTCCAGATCTTGCAAACAAGGTCACTTGTTAGACAGGATAAGATTCACCAAGTTAATGAGTTCCCAGGATTCATTGTTATTCTTTCCTTTTTTATTTAATAGTATTTGTAGCTAGTATAAGCTATTATTGTACTGAGATGTTTGGGAATGTATAGAATATACTAATTATAAGCTGATGACAGCTTTACCAAAATACTACCAAACACATACGAGTAGAGTAATACAATCAGTGACTGGACTGATTTGGACTGTTCCACTACTAAATTCAAAATTTTAAAGAAGAAAGAATATCATACTATTCTTTTTGACTGGTAGAATATCATACTTAGCTTCTAGGAAGTTATACTTATTTGCTAAACAAGCGTCTTTACTCTTTACACCACAATCAAACCTCAGTTGCGACTTGCGAGTAGTGACATTGATGGTTGTTGGATAATCTCTTGATCAACTCTATTTTCTCAATTATTTGGTCTTTTTTATTTGAGAAATCATCGTTGACATACCCTTTATTTATTTTTCATGAATTCCTAGTGTTTTAGGGGAATGTACGTAGAATCCTTCTCTTTCTAGGAAGGTTTGAGGATTGGTATTTTCTAGGTCAGTCTTTTAATTGTAAAACAAAACCGCACGGTTCACCAATATGGAAAAAAATCTTACTCCAAAGATCTCTTCTGCAAAAGATATTCGGAGGAAAATAGGCGATGACTCCCAAATTCTTTTTTGGCTTCACAACTGGTGTGCTGATGAAAATTTAATGGAAAAACCTAAATTATCAGAAAACCAGGTTGATCTTAATATTCGTCTAAAAGAGTTCATTCTTCCTAATAGCACTTGGGATATTGACAAACTAAAGCTCTTGCTGTCGGATTGCATTATTAATTCCATCAAAGGCATTCCTCTGCCGGTAAACCCCTTTCCGGATGAGCCTATTTGGGGTCCTAGCTCTTCAGGCTTATTTACGGTTAAATCCACTAACTGGCTAGCTCATAATCTCTCACCAAGTCTAGAAAAATGGCCGCATCGTTGGATTTGGAAACTTGATATCCCACCTAAACCGAAAATTTTTATGTGGCAAATTTGTCACAACAGTCTTGGGGTTAGAGTTGTCCTTGCTAAGCGCAACATAATCCCTTTCAACCATTGTGTTATTTGTAACACTCACGAGGAATCTTTAGACCATTTTTTTGGGGGATGCCATCATCTCTTCCCCTTTGGTAGCTTCGGGATCTAAAGGAGTCGATACCTCACACCTTACATCGGGCCACTCTTCTGAATACAGTGTCCAAAATTAGACATGATAGGTCCTCCACTATCAAATTTGTTTTCCTTATATGGAGTATCTGGAAGGAAATAAATTCTATTATCTTTCATAATGCTTCTCTTAATGTTCACAAGAATAAAGCAAAATTTTTATTTTCAGAATGGAGTATGAGGAATGCAGTGGACTTCTGCAACTCCTTTGGTTCCCCGTTTTCCTCTTTCTCCCTTCCACCATCCTCTCCGGTGTATCCTTCCTCCATCCTCGTTGAGCCACCTCCCACCTTCTTCTTCAAACTCAACTTCGACGGCTAGATTCGCAGTGCTTCTGTAGCAGCAGGTATTATCATTAGAGATGTTGATGGCCATCTCCTTAAAGCTGCAGCTTTCAACCTTTGATCTTCTTCCATGTTCATTGCCGAGGCTACTGCTCTTCAACAAGAGCTTCGCCTAGCTATCCAGAACAATATTCGTCAGCTCCAAATTAAAGGTGATAATCTTATGGTCATCAACTCAATAAAAGGTATCTGGTCTCCTCCTTGGCAGATTGCTTATATCATCCAGGATATCCAAGCTCTTCTTCGTCCTTTCTCCTCGTGGGCTATTCGTCATGTCTACCGGGAAGCAAATAAAGCAGCAGATTGGATCGCCAACGTCGGTCATTTAGTTGATTCTCAGTTTAATATAGATGAATGTACTCATTCTGCTCTTCATTCTATTCTTGTAAACGATAAGGTTGGAGCTCCCCTCGTGCGGAGGGTCTTTTAACCTTCTTTTCTCCTTACCTTATTAAATTTTTTTTTTTTTCTTCTTATTCCTTTCTACTGATGTTTTTAGGTTCGCTAATATAGTCAGCTAGAAATAGAAGATTAATTGATTATTTTATGAACATGTCACAATTGATCACTCTTAATGTTGTTTATGTAAAAAATAATATTATAGTAATTTTAGTCACACTTTCTTTATGTCTTTGATTCTTACCCCAGTATTGAAATTTATATTTATATAGAAGTCGAAATTGAATAATTTGAGTGAAGAGCTATGTATTAAATCAAGACAAAATTGGCTCAACCCCACAAACTATAGCGTTGGTGCATTAAGTTCCACCAACTTCGACTAGTAGCCAAACACCACAAACTATTGGCCTCTGTGCAGTGAGTGTCATAATGCAATGATGTTGGAGATAACTTTTCTCGGAACATTTTCACTTGACTTAGACTTCTAATCAATGAAAAAATAGGATAAATGAAAGAAAAAGGGGAAAATGGAAAAAAAAACTAATACGGATTCCCCGTCATCGGCAAGAAAAGTTAGCTCTGGTGTCATTTATGACACTCGCTGCATCCAGACCAATAGTTTGGGGTGTTTTGGCTACTAGTCAAAGTTGGTGGTGCTGGGTGGCGGGTGCACCCGCGTCACATTCTATAGTGTTGAGGCCAATTTTACCTTAAATCAATTGCTAAGACCATGTAAGCTACAAGGACAAGTAAACCACAACATATTAAATGAATGTATGCCACAAGCTTCTTTCACATGAACATTTGCAACATAACTAATATGTCACAATTGCGTTATTCTCTAAACAGTGTAAGAACCGCCACAATTGTCTGTTTAATTTGTACTTCTATGTATTTTCTTGTTCTTCATGTTTCGTATCTTGTGATTAAAGAATCAAAAAAGTAAACCATATATCTATAAGAAAAAAAATATTGTACAGTCATGCAAGATCTGGTTTAATTCTCACCAATTTATATTTACTAATAATCCAACTTTAAGAATTCTTATCTAGCAAGTAGGTAATCAAAGTTATCAATGATTAAAGATGTGTATTGAAAGCTATTCTAAAACAAATTATAACATATGGTACGGTATAGTGAAAATATTTTGAAATATGATTAAAGATGTTTAATTTATGGCTGGGTGACTACTGGGTATGTTGTTTGTCTCGTGGTGTGGACATATACCTACAGAATAGTATATAACTAGTTTTAGGCTCGGGCTACGCACGGATAATTATATTATATCTTTCATTTATTAATATTTTACTTTAAAATGGTAACATCAAGTATCACTTGGTTTAATTGTTAAGACTTTAGTAATTAGTATTATATGCTTGTGATCACTGGGTCGAATCTTGTACAATGTATTTTCTATGTTTTTTATTGTATGTTGATTACATAGAGTTAAACAATCTAAGGGAAAGCGCCACTTTTAGTATAGATAGATTCTCTGATACGATATTACTGAATAGATATGGTATTAGCGCATAGCTCCAGAACGAGGAAACTGGGAAAGTGAATTTTGTTCCCCACTAAAAAAATATAAATCATGATTTTTTCGAGTAAATTCAATACTTTAATTATGAAACCCATCTGACTACTAACTTTTCTTCAATATTTATGCATGCACCATGTTAATTGTAAATCTTTACTTAGGATTCTTTCCCACTTCAGGTTGCTGTAGTTTCTGCAGAAGTGCCAAAGGCAACTTCTTCACCAACATCTATTCATTCGTCTTCTTTTTTCTTATGTTTGAAATTGTCTTGAGGTGCGTTGTGAATCTTGAAGAACATCATGTTACAGCTCATTATTAGATTTATGTGATGAACCATTAAAATAACACCCCTAGTTTGTAGTTTTAGTATATTTATCTAGGTTTTGTCCCTAACTAACACAGAAAAATGTTTGGTTGACTCTGATATTAAAACCCTTCTAAGGGCCACAAAGTAAAAATGGACCATAAAACGATAAAAATGTTACTCAATGTTATGATGCTCAAGCATAATGCTGTTTTTCTTATTAAACCAAGAATATGCATGCAGGTGTGATTCCTTATTTCCATGAGTAGTTCTGAATACTCCTCTTAAAATCAGCAAAAGCTTATTAAAATAAGCAAAGAATGTTAAAGATGACAAAGAAAAAGAACATAAAATGAGTAAAAAGTCTTTAAAATAAGCGAAAAGAGAATGATTCTCAAAGTTCTAACTATAATGGTAGTAATAAAAAGAACATGAAAATCTGAGCTCTAGAGCGTAGGAACTAAATTGCATTAACTTCCCTTAATACTCAAAATTTCCTAACTTATATGATAGACTCGTCTTAAAACAAAAGGTCTAACTCAAGTTTCAAGACCATAATTACATCAAACAAAAAAGAAATCTCAAAACAGGCCGGGAAAATAAAATAATAAATACATAAAGTGTAAAAGATTGGTAATTTGGGCCCTTTTACCATTGAGTGATCGTACTTTTTTTTTTTTTGAAATTAAAAATTAATTCATTGATTCAAAGTCATACGACATCTACAATAGAAGTCAAAACTAAACAAATGCATATCAGAATGAAATAAATACAATTCTAATATGACAAAACCACGATCGTTGAGTAGATCTAACACTTCTGAAAACCCTCGTCTTTCACACCGCTGTCTGATGCAGCCTTCTACAAGGGGGTCTATCGATCTTTTGTAGTTTTGAAGTAGAACTGGATTCAATTCAAGTGATTGTAAACGAAGTATCGACATCTGTTGCAACCCCGCACAAATTTCATTCAACAAATCAACCTCTTGAATCACATAAAAACCCAAAAACAAAGTCTCCAAACTCTCACATGGAGAGAGATAAAACCCAATATATGGGTAGATATAACCCAATAAATGGGTAGAAAAACTCTCCATTAGAGAGGCGGAGTTTATTAAACATTATCATAAAACTAGTAACAAAAGGAGAAAAGGGGCTTACCACCGCCCAAAAGGGTGGCGGTAGCCCCTAGGTTGAAAATTAGGGTTTTGTGGGAGATGAGAGAGAAAAGAGAAAAATAAGGGAGATATTGAGTGATCGTACTTAGCACATGCATGATGCAACCCTTGTCTACAAAAGTTAGTCTAAGGCCCATAATAATCTTTCTAAAGTAAACTTCAAATTGTTTACCAAATTATACAATGTTGTGGAGAGAATGCAAGTTGGCAGAAGGTTGCATAACTTGCATTGGACAATTATACATTTATACGGTGGTTCCTTGTAGAAGAATGATTGTATTATCATGTGTACACATGCAAAATACATATACTGATTAGGAGGAATTAATTAAGATGTAAGCCTATGCGTACATAGAAGCATTGTCGTTCATATATGATTAGAGTTTAGCCTTATCAAGTTTAGCATACTTATAAACATAAAAGTATAATTGTAATTAATTAATCATGTTTGTTTTCTTTCCGTTTAGATTTGGCATCTCTCTCCATTAAATCTTCTTAACTCTGGCTTGAGAATGCACCATAGGTCGACAACAACTGATTATCAAACAAGGCCTATATTCGTATCTGATTCGGATTAAGTCGATGTTAGATTAGTGCTAAAAAAAGACAAATGGCAGAAAGTATAGGCTCTCTCTCTTTTATGCCATACCCACTGAATACAAATATACAATTATACAAGTATGCTAGATTACTAGTTGCAGAAAGGATGCAGAAAGTGTACAAATGTTGCTTTTGGAATTTTGTATGTTTGATAGTAATAGTTGTTTTTAGTTTGTCCCAGACAAAACCCAAACTGGAATAAGCGGCCCATGCAGATCCAGTTTCACGTGTTTTACAGGCCCATGTGTGGTTGATACTACACACAATTTCAATTTATACAAGGCTTCAACAGTTCAACTTAAAGCTAATTTATACAGTAGCCAATTAACTTTTTTTTTTTTTTTTTGAAAGGAACAGTAGCCAATTAACTAAGTACATAAATCGTTAAGAATTAAGGTTGGCCGAGTTAGTTAATAGTGTAGAATTAATGGTATAAAACTTCATAACATCATTTAGAAGATAAATCAAACTCTTTGAAAGCGACAATACCTTAAAAAGTAGAGCACTTAGTGGCAGAAAACTAACAAACAAAGATAAAATAAAGCTTTCAAAAGCTCTCATTTTCTACCTCAAAAGGGTGTGAACTTTGTTTGTTCTTCTGGTTGAAGTCATTATTCCCCAAAGATTCAATTCAAAGTTCATTCATTTCCAAAAAGGAGACCAAAAAGGCTCACTCTAGTTACACACTCTACTGTCTCTTCCCTTTGTTTGCTCCACTTCACATGTCAAAATTAAGGAGTACTCTTATTCATCCCACCTTTACCTCAAAAGTATCTTCTTCTTGTTCTTGACTTTCTCTCTCATTAATTTTTTTTCACTCTGACTCAAAATGTTGGCAACTTTGTTGAATTTGCTCAACTATGGAAAACCCATTAAGCAGTTTGAAGGTAAGAGCTCCAAAGTTCAATCTTTTACAAGTTCAAATTCTTGTTTTATGGTGCTTTTATTAGCTGTATATATTTTGCTTGATTGCAGTATTTATGGGTTTTGTGAGGAAGTAAAAATGGTCTCAGTACCACTAGGTTTTGAGGTATCTGGGTTTCATAAAACTACTACTTGGGTATCCCAAAATGGGGTTTTTGCATTTGGATTCTTAGAAGGTGGTTATTTGAGAAGCATTTATGATGATAATGAAGATGGGGTTTTTGTTGGAATTAGATATAATTTAGGTAATAAAGTTGCTAATTTGCCTGTTTGGACTATTGGTGGGGGGCTTAGGGTATCTGAGAATTCTACATTTAGACTTTCTGAGGATGGTAGGCTGGTATTGTTTGAAAATACCAATGGTTTAATTCTTTGGAGTAGCAATACTTCTAAATTGGGTGTTCAAAAAGCCAGTCTTTTGGATAATGGTAATCTAGTCTTGCTTGACAGTGAGGATGAAGTGGTTTGGCAGAGTTTTAATAGCCCTACTAGCAGTCTACTTCCTGGCCAATCTTTTCATTTCCCTCAATCTCTTAGAGCACCTTCAACGAAGTCGATCTCGAGCTACTACAATTTCGTGATTCGCCCTTCTGGTGAGCTTGCTTTGGTGTGGGAGAGCAATGTGACTTATTGGAAGAGTGGTGGTGCTTTGACTTCCCCGCCTACTATTACTAAAGTAGTAGCAAGATTCAGTTCTGATGGTATTTTGGGAGTTTATGATGGTACTAACAAAAGCATTTGGGCTACAACAAGCAAGGATTTCCAGGACTCTTCAGTGAGTCTGAGGCATCTTAGGATTGATACTGATGGTAACTTGAGGATATACTCGTGGTACAATGGCCTTAAGATGTGGAAGGTGGGATGGCAAGCTGTTGAAAACCAATGCAATGTGTTTGGATCTTGTGGATTATATAGCTTATGTGGTTTCAATTCCAGTGGACCTACTTGTAGTTGTCTACATGAGGGCACCATAGATGGGGGTACTGATTCACCAGGGAGCGACTCGAGTATTTCTAGCTGCAAAAAATTGGTTGATTTAGATAACTGTAAAATGCGCACGAGCATGATGGTTTTGAAGAGCACTGTACTTTATGATCTTTATCCTCCACATGACTTTGATGTCATGTTAAATGAGGATGGTTGCAAAGCATATTGCTCTAATGATACTTCTTGCATAGCTGCAACCTCCAAAAATGATGGTTCAGGCTCCTGTACTATTAAAAGAACTAGTTTTATTAGTGGGTACAGTGATCCCTCTCTACCTTCAATTTCATTCTTGAAGATCTGTTTGGTTCCCCAGGCAGTTTCAGCTCGAAAAGCTCATCCTCAAGATGGAGGTAGAGAAACTCCTCTGTCTTCTGGAAGGTTCATTTCCCATCCAAATGCTGGTAAGTTTGTGACGGCTCTTACCTTGATTGGGTTGGCGACTGCTCTGGTGTTTCTCACAGTAGAGATTCTTGTTGTTTGGATTGTTTATCAGAGACGGAAAACAGCTGATAGAGTGAGGAATCCCTTTGACAAAGATACTCAGAAGAATCCCCATTACAGTGCTCTAGTTAAGTTGTCCTTCGAAGAGATAAAGGAGCTGACTTCGGACTTTGCAACTCAACTTGGACTGTCTATTTTCAAAGGCATACTTCCTAACCAAACTCCCATTATTGTAAAATTGCTGACTAACGTTGTTGTATCTGAGAAGGATTTCAGAACAGCAGTCTCTATCTTGGGTGGAACTCATCACCGGAATCTTGTTGCTGTAAAGGGTTTTTGTTGTGACCAGAAGCATAAATTCCTTGTCTATGAGTTTGTACCATGTGGCTCTCTAGATAAGTGGCTATTTGATCAAGAGAGGAACCCAAATGAGCTACAATGGCAGGAGAGGCTCGACGTTGCTCTTGGTGTGGCACGGGCTCTTGCCTATCTCCACTTGGAGTGTCAAAGCTGTGTTGCTCACGGAAATCTGAAGCTCGAAAATGTTATGCTCGATCAAAATTTGGTCCCGAAGCTGATGGATTTTGGACTACAGGGCCTTCTTCAGGAGGAAGCAGGATCTTCTTTATCAGAGTCAGCATCTGAGAGAGATATATACAAATTTGGAGAACTTCTGCTTCAGATTGCAAGGCTCAAAAGGGAGCCTCCACGAGATGATGATGATGTTAACCATTTGATCAGCGACATAATGGAAACGCAGAGATTAGAAGGGCGCGAGGGGTATGAGAAAGTAGAAAGAGTTGTAAGAATAGCTCTTTGGTGTGTGCAAACTCAACCATTTCTGCGGCCTTCAATCGGCGAAGTTGTTAAGGTGCTAGAAGGTACAGTTTCTGTAGATAGACCTCCCTCAAGTTTTGCCTTTAAAACAAGGCAACAAGTAGATGAAGAGGAGTGCACTGAAATTCAAGAACATCCATAGTGGAAGAAGATGAATTTTGGCTAGGATTTTTGACTTTTATTAGTCTGGTGTCTTGGAGTTTGACATGTTCTTGTTGTATTTTTTGCAAGACTGAACTTCAATTACACCTTTGTTAATGTATGAGCAACCATGACCATTAGCAGTTAAGTAATGCAATCTTCTGTAAAGCTAAATGAATCTCTAGTAGATAAGTTGCATATTGTCATTGTCAAAGCAAGCAAGTATGTTGGTTTAAGCCTGAAAAGTGAGTTGCATCTAATTGTATCATTTACTAATTTTGACAGTAACTTAATTATATATTTGGCATATTAGCCGGATTTGGAAAAACCCTCATATTAATACTAGTAACATCTTTGAGATACGCACTAGATGCATTTGGCAAGAAAGCAGGGTGAAACATTACTTTGCCATCAGCTTATAAAGATTGAAATAGTTTCAACATTTAGATTTTAATAAAGTCCAACTAATCAATGACCACTTGGCTGTTGTGTTTTGCTTAACTGAAGAAAAGCTTCTTTTATCTGGGTGCTCACAATTAAAGAGCAAGTCTTTACTCTTAATATATGATGAATAAGTTCAATTAGTGAAGAATTGACCTAAACTAAAGGCTAAAAGTTAACAACACGAGATTGTCCAGTAATTATTATTTTTTAAAAACTTAAGATCGTAGTCAATGGAAAAGCATGATGTAGAGTTTGTGCCTTGAAATCTGGTCAGAAGACGGTGTTTGTCGGCTCGCCCGATTTGGTCGGGCGGTCTCGCCCGATCGGGCGGAGCAGCGTTTCATCAGCAGATGTGGAAGTTGGGCGCCCGATGCCATCGGGCAGCTTCGCCCGATCGGGCGTCGTAGCGAACTACGACTCGGGCGTTGGTCGCCCGATCGGGCCCGCAACAGGTTTTGGCTGGGCAATTACCGCCCGATCGGGCGGATTCCGCCCGACCCGATCGGGCGGCAGTTTAATGACGCGGGTTGGCGATTTTTCGGGGTTTGCATATAAATAGGTTTTTTAACCTAGTTTATTAGTGACGTTTTCTCCCATTAATCATCTCTGTAATTCTGGTTATTCTCTCATCAATAATATTATTCTCTCCTCTGCCCGTGGATGTAGCCAACACTCCGTTGGTGAACCACGTTAAATCTGTGTCTGTTTATTTTCAATTTTGCATTCAATATTTGTTCTTTCTCACATCTGTCATAACACATGAATACTCCAAAAAACGAGTAATCCATATTTTACCAATTAGATTAGTGATAGCCATTGATAAATAAGAGTATCATAATAGTTACGGATAGTTTTTTTTTTTTTTTAATAAGGTAAGGAGAAACCTTGACAAGTTGGGGGGAACAAAGGGGATCCCAACTTACCAAGGGTGAAAATCGATCCCAGGACCTCCTGGAACCGGGAGGGAAGCTCTAACCACTAGGCTATCCCTCACTCTCATAGTTACGGATAGTTGGGTATTTCTTTTTGGTAGGGAGAACTGCTCTACTGGATTGGAATGGTAAGGGAATCCCTCCTAAAGTGCCTCTAAGCCTTTCCACTGAACCAAGTGCTACTTGGTAGTCAGGTATTTTTAATTGCATATTCAACAACAAATGTTATACTACTATATTGCATTAGATGTTGTGATTTGTGAAGTATATGGAGATTAAATTATTCATCAATCATTTATGATAGAATATTTTATCAAAAATTATATAAAAAAAATGTTCATGTCAGTTATACTCACTTGGATTTTTTTTTTTAACATTTCAGATTGAAAATAAATGAATCCGAACTAAAAATAATTGTTTAATTGATAGTATTAGGTAAATAGTCAAGTGTTTAACTAAAATGTACGGGTCAAATCAAAAGACAAATGTAAACTGAACTGAATTGAAAATTGAATTACCTGTATGGATTGAAACTGAAACTGAAACCGAAAAAATTTAAACTGAATCAATTAAATTTGGAAAAACGAACTGAATTAACTGAACGGAAGTCAACTGAACTGTTTGGTTTGAACCAGAATTGAACTGGTTAACCGAATTGACACCACTACTCACTTGCATATTATTATTCTCTAATCTCTCCCACGCTTATAGCAACGTCTGGAATATTGGAAACTACTAGTTTCCTATTCATTGTCAATTCTTCATTATTCTCTCTAACTATAATTGGTTATTAAAAGCTTTTTCTCCAGCTAATACTATTCTTTTTACTCCTATTCTCTATTTCTCTCCATACAGATTGAAAATTTCATTTAAGATTGAGTTCTGTTCACCTGAACTTATCTAACTAAACTTATTAATCCTGATCAACTCTAAAAGCACTTTATATATACACCTGATCACATGATTCCCTTTAAATAGAAATTAACTACTTGTCTAAAGGTGACATATTTAACCTAGAAGTGATACGACAATACTCATACAGTCTTAATCAGAGGTGTTATTGATCAAAGCTTGATTCGCAAGTTTAAAAAAAATAGAGGTGATCAACTCGTGCAAACTTAGCTTGTACTAGTTGTAGTTTGTACTAGTTAAAATTGATTTGAACTTGACTCAAATTTGACTTGAGATCACCCTGAATTGAACTTGAACACATACTTCTTTTTTATCAATTAAATTTTTTAAAAAATATATTACGAAATTGAAAAGTGCATATTAAACAAAATCAGAAAAAAGTTGAAAATTATAAGTACAAGTTTAAAAGATTTTAAGAAGTTACATACTTCCTCCGTTCTGTTTTAAATAAAACGTAGGGTCTTAACACGGGGATTTAGAAGAGTAGAGAGATAGAGAGAAAGAAAAAGAGAGACCCATGTGATGAGGAGAGAGATAGAGAGAAGTGAATACCAAATAAGGTAACGTTTCATTTATTTTGGAACGACCTAAAATGGTAAGTATTTCATTTAATTTAGAATGGAGGAAGTATAAGATAATCTCACGTCTCCCGCGATCACCTAATACAGAAACCATGCACGGAGTATAATGATCAAAATAAACTCAAACTATGTATAATGTACTTATGTCGTAACTAACTTCTTTAACAGAGTATAAACTCACAAAAACCTTTGACATAACTTCAAGTCTCAACCATGGGTAAACGTTCAAACACAAACCCAAAAAACTCTTTGGCTCCAACTACTAGGTTCGAATTTATTCTTAATATTTCTAAAATAGTAGTATTTTTTAGAAGACTACATCTGCTTCATATAATCCTCATTTCTTAGAATGAGTGACTTAGCTTATACTAACTTTATATTTTGTTCATGTAATCAGTTTTGGTGTACAAAGGAAAAATTGGAGAAAAACCTAGGTTTAATGATAATGACATGTGTTTAGAATATGTGCATCAATCGCATATAAAAGTATATAACTTATACTACTGAAAAATTAAAAATACATGTGTGCATAACATGAGATTCAAAACTAGTTATTCTGATTTCTTAAATTACATTTTGAAGTTTTTCGGTCTGAAATTTTCAAGTCTTGAATTACATTTTGAAGTTTTACGGTCTGAAATTTTCAAGTTTTTCGGTTTGAAATTTTCAAGTTTTTTGGTCTGAATTTTCAAGTTTTTCGGTCCTTGTTCATACATGTAGAAGATAATTCAAGAAATCAGAAGAACTAGTTTTGAATCTCATCCTATGCACACATGTATTTTTAATTTTTCGGTAGTATAGATTATATACTTTTATATGCGATTGATGCACATATTCTAAACACATATCATTATCATTAAACCTAGCTTCTCCAATTTTTCCTTTGTACACCAAAACTAATTACATGAACAAAACATAAAGTTAGTACAAGCTAAGTCACTCATTCTAAAAAATGAGGATTACATGAAGCAGATGTAGTCTTCTCAAAAATACTACTATATTAGAAATATTAAGAATAAATTCGGACCTAGTAGTTGGAGCCAAATAGTTTTTTTGGGTTTGTGTTTGAACATTTGCCCATGGTTGAAACTTAAGAAAACAACAAGAAATACTGAAAAAGAAGAATGAGAGAAAAAAAAGTAGGTTTAATCTCAAACCGAAGTTTTGTCAAAGGTTTTTGTACGTAAGTGTATTTTATGTTAAAGAAGTTAATCACAACATAGTACATGAGAGGTGTTTATATAGTTTGAATTGGTTGCTGGGTTTAGTGGGAAGCCAAATAGTCTTTTTGGGTTTGTGCTTGAATGTTTACCCATGTTTAAAACTTAAGAAAATAACAAGAAATACTGAAGAAAAAGAAGAATGATAGAAAAAGAGTGGGTTTAATAACATAAGTTATGTCAAAAGTTTTTGTGGGTTTATACTCTGTTAAAGAAGTTAGTTACGACATAGGTACATTATACATAGTTTGAGTTTATTTTGATCATTATACTCCGTGCATGGTTTCTATATTAGGTGATCGCGAGAGACGTGAGATTATTTTATACTTCCTCAATTCTAAATTAAATGAAATACTAACCAATTTAGGCCGTTCCAAAATAAATGAAACGTTACCTTATTTGGTATTCACTTCTCTCTATCTTTCTCCT
Organism: Beta lomatogona; assembly: GCA_947646795.1. Taxonomy (NCBI): domain Eukaryota; kingdom Viridiplantae; phylum Streptophyta; class Magnoliopsida; order Caryophyllales; family Amaranthaceae; genus Beta; species Beta lomatogona. The sequence goes on from CANSNZ010001447.1 coordinate 65,003, forward strand.
CATCACATGGGTCTCTTTTTTTCTTTCTCTCTATCTCTCTTCTCTTCTAAATCCCCGTGCCAAGACCCTACATTTCATTTAAAACAGAACATAAAATTTTTTAAATTTGTACTTATAATTTTCAACTTTTTTCTGATTTTGTGTAATATACTATATAAGGCACTTTTCAATTTCGTAATATATTTTTAAAAAAAAATTAATTGATAAATGAGAAGTATGTGTTCAAGTTCAATTCAGGGTGATCTCAAGTCAAATTTGAGTCAAGTTCAAATCAATTTTAACTAGTACAAGCTACAACTAGTACAAGCTAAGTTTGCACGAGTTGATTACCTCAACTCTTAATTCTCCCTTCAGCGCAACTTGATGTCTACTTACGAGTGGCCGATTTTATTCTCCCTAACGCCTCTTGGGAATATCAACAAACTCAAGCTATTCCTACCCCCGGATTTAGTCAACATCATCAAGGGTATCCTTCTCCCTTCTCACCCTATGGTTGATACTCCCGTATGGGGTCCCACCTCAAATGGACTTTTCTCTATTAAATCAGCCACCTAGCTGGTACATAATCTACCTAAGTCCGACCCTTGGCCTTTCAAATGGATTAGGCAACTCGATCTTCCACCAAAGATTCTTATTTCCCTATGGCAAATCTGTCACCAAAGTCTACCCATTCGTCAAACTTTGCATACTCGGCAAATCATCCCCTTTGCTCATTGTCCATTATGTAAAAATGATATCGAATCCTTGGACCATTTATTCCTCTCCTATCCCACCTCCAGCTCCCTCTGGCATATTCCACAAGTCCAGAAATGCCTTGCCTTCCCAACGCTACAAAATTCACTTCTTGACCAACTTGCCCTTTTCAAACAGAAAAAAGTTACCATCACTAGATTTGTTTGTCTACTTTGGCATTTATGGAAGGAACGAAACGAGATCATTTTTCACAATTCGTCTTGGAACCCTCTTCATGTGTTTCACAAATCTACTTTCGCCCACAATGAATGGGTTATTCGGACTAGCCTAGATATTAGGCTTGGCTCGGATACTCCTCATCAAGGAGCACCATCCCCTCCCCCTAACCCCCCTTCTCATATCCTGGTGGCCTGGGAGCCACCCCACTCCACCTCATTCATTCAAACTCAATTTTGATGGCTCCGTCACCAACTCTTCAGCAGCCAGAGGAGTCATCATCCGTAACCATTCAGGCGACATCCAGCAAGCCTTCTCCTACAATTTCGGTCACACTTCGGTTCTCATTGCGGAGGCTTCAGCCCTTCATCACGGTGTTCTTATTGCTCATTAAAGCGGCATTCAAGATCTCATCATTGAAGGTGACAACCTCCAAGTCATCAATTCACTTAACGATATTTGGTCTACCCCGTGGCAGGTTGATCATATCATAAAAGATACAAGAATTCTTCTTCAACACTTTGTTACTTGGAAGCTCGTCACATCTACCGTGAAGCAAACTCAGCAGCAGACTGGATTGCAAATGTTGGTCATTTAGTTGATTCCGTTTTTCAAATTACACCTTGTAACAATTCCTCCCTTCATACTATCCTAGTATCCTTGTAAATGATGCCTTAGGAGTTCCCCTCGTGAGGAGGGTCTCCTAAGCTTTCTTTTTCCTTACCTTATAAAAAAAAGTTTTCAAACTTGTGAATCAAGCTTTGATCAATAACACCTCTGATTAAGACTGTATGAGTATTGTCGTATCACTTCTAAGTTAAATATGTCACCTTTAGATAAGTAGTTAATTTCTATTTGAAGGGAATCATGTGATCAGGTGCAAATATAAAGTGCTTTTAGAGTTGATCAGGACTAATAGTTTAGCTAGATAAGTTCAGGTGAACAGAACGCAATCTTAAATGAAATTTTCAATCTATATAGTGAGAAATAGAGAATAGGAATAAAAAGAATAGTATTAGCTGGAGAAAAAGCTTTTAATAACCAATTACGGTTAGAGAGAATAATGAAGAATTGGCAATGAATAGGAAACTAGTAGTTTCCAATATTCTAGACGTTGCTATAAGCGTGGGAGAGATTAGACGATAATAATATGCAAGTGAGTAGTGGTGTCAATTCGGTTAACCAGTTCAGTTCTAGTTCAAACCAAGCAGTTTAGTTGACTTCAGTTCAGTTAATTCAGTTCGTTTTTCCAAATTAAATTGATTCAGTTTAAATTTTTTCGGTTTCAGTTTCAATCCATACAATTAATTCAATTTTCAGTTCAGTTCAGTTCAACTTACATTTGTCTTTTGGTTTGACTCGTAAAGCTGTGTTAAATACAGTTGACTATTTACCTATTGTTTTGGATAAATTTCACCAAGGAGGATCAATCTATCAATATCGTTAGGCAATCATTTTAAGTGCTTAAGAAATAGGTAAGAAGGCTTGAAATTGTATTATTGCGAGCATAATTGAAAAAGAATACAAGAATATTGAGTAAGAGTAGGGAAGTTTTGCTAATGAGAACTGATGCCTTATAGTTGGCTATATGAGATCTATTTATAATAAGAAATCTGATTAAAGTTACCGTTATTGGTTGTTACAAATGACAAATATTCTAGCTAAATATCTCTTGGACTTATGGCGAGCTTTCCCTTGTTTATCTCAACTGCTCCAACGGGCTATGACTTGGTTCAACGCTGGATTCTGCCACGTGCTTGCCGGTCATGCAGATGAAATCAGGACATGTCCTCAGCTCTGGTCATGTCACTAAATCTGGCCAGGTACAAGTTAATTTTTACCGCACAACACCTATTACTATCGGTTAAACAGTTATTTTCAGTTCGGATCACCTCTACTAGTATATAGAAATGTATTTATTCGTTTATCCTTTTATACCCTGGAAATTTGGGAGTTCTGGATTGAGCGGCCGTTATACACTGAAAATGGGTGGAGATAAAACAGACAAGTAACAAGAAAAAGCAAACTCCCTTTAATTAGATATTTTACTTGAAATAATAATAATACCTTAAAATTTTTGCAATGTTTATTTGAGAAAAATCAAAATTCAGAAATCAGAAATCAATCCATGGCTGCTGTGCTTAATCTATTGGCACTCCAACCATGTAAAGTGAGAGTTGATAAAACCCAATTCTCATTTGGAATTGGAAACCCACTTTCTTCTATCTCTCCATTATCAAAAACAAAAAAAACAAAAACAAAAACCCCTGCAAAATCCAAGCTTTGTATTTCAGCAACATCAGCAACAACAACAACAACAACAACTGAAACAGTTTCAGGCAACCCAAAAACTGAAAACGATGAAAAAGATGGGAACTTTGATTGGTATTCAGAGTGGTACCCAGTTGCCCCTGTGTGTGACCTGGATAAGAGGGTCCCACATGGTAAGAGAGTGATAGGCCTTGATGTAGTGGTTTGGTGGGACCCAAATGAGATGAGCTGGAAGGTATTTGATGACCGTTGTCCACATCGGTTGGCACCTTTGTCTGAGGGAAGGATTGATCAATGGGGAAGATTGCAGTGTGTGTACCATGGTTGGTGTTTTAATGGTTCTGGTCATTGTAAGCTCATTCCTCAAGCTCCTCTTGATGGACCTCCGGTATTCATTTCTTATTATTTATATCTCTTTCCATTTTAATATAAGTATATAACACCGTTACATTTAAGCGCATCATGCTCAATCCGTAGATTGTGCACACGTTCGTATGGTGAGGATTTGAGGAAGGTGCGTACGATGAACATTTAGCACTAGGTTATGAACATAAAGACCAATACTAATGAACACATGTTCATGGCTAATAAGTCAAATGAACATATGTACATCTTGTTGGTATGTTCATAACCTAATGCTTGATGTTCATCGTGCGCACCTTCCTCACCATACGGACGTGTGCACCTACTAATTCTCACATCATGCTCCTAGTTGCATGTTCTTTTTATAGTACGCTGAACATGCAAATATAAAAAAAAAAAATATAGTTATTTTCGGTAACGGAGAGAACTTGGAAATATGATGAGAATAATATACAATTGGTATCATGCTCCCGTGTGTAATATGTAAATTACTTTTGTTTAATATTAGTATTTGCAGATTAAGGATTTGGTAGTTATTGCATTGATTTTCTAAATCGATCAATCAACTAATCAAGGATGCATGCTTTGGTACTATGATATGACTAGTAATTTTTACATCAAGGGAGTAACTTTAAGTATTAGTTTGAAGTAGTGGTACTATTAGATTTTGTAATTTCTCACTCTTGAATTTCTTATGGTGGAGATTGTCATTCATCCAAAAAGGCCAATTACTAATCTACTTTTATTTAACAAGTAGCTATTTAGGATAACATATATATCACACAATATTTTCAACATGCCATTTGCCAAGATACCAAATATATTGTCTTCTCTATTTTAGGCACAATGCCTAATGGAGTAATGGTCTCTCTTCTTATTACTTAGTACTACAGCTACTTGTTCTGATAAATAAACTACTTTTCATTTCTTTTGGTTGATTACAAAAGGCATGATATATATTTTTTGACTGAGTAGAATTTTGGCTCAACAAATGGTTTCTATGTTAACATTCTCATGTTTGTTCATCAAGTATATATGCAGTAAAATTACATATAATAGGCACAAGATTTTGCTTTTAATGGTTTGCATTGATGATCTGGCCAGCTTAGTAATATACTAGCCTATATGCCTCCAACGCCCCCATTTTTCCTGAAGTTAGCTTCTCTAATCAAGAAATACTATTGCCATAAACTCTTGCAGGTTCACACATCCAAGAAAGCATGTGTAGCTTCTTACCCTTGCACAGTCCAAAATGACATTCTCTGGTTCTGGCCAAATAGTGATCCTCAATATCAAGACATTCTTACCAAGAAACAACCTCCTTACATTGCTGAAATTGATGACCCGTCATATGCCAAATCCATGGGAACTAGGGATATTCCTTACGGGTATGTATTCATGCGCCCATTATACTTTTTAGCTTCGAGGGGGAAAAGCCGAATCACATTATTCCAGGAGAAGAGATAACTGTATCATATAGGAAAAATGAGAGAAGTGGCTTATTCTGGCAAAAAATAGAAAGTATGCTGCTGATTTTTGGTGGTAACATTTTTTTCAGATATGAGGTTCTGGCTGAAAACCTTATGGATCCAGCTCATGTTCCTTATGCACATTATGGAATAATGCGAATTCCAAGTGACAAAAACAGATAAGAACATCTCTGCATCACATGTATTTAGCTATTATGTCCTATACCTTTGTAGCTTCAGCCTTCAGGTATTTATGTTGGGGGTTATTTTCACACCCAAAGCAGATAGAGAAGGCGGGAGACCATTGGAGATCAATGTCCAAAAACTAGACAAAAGTGGTTTTTCTGCTCAGCAAGAGAGAGGCATCAGCGAGTTTATTCCACCCTGTGTCTTTTATGCTCTTCCAAAGTCTACAATGAATGAAGGTCAATCACTTTCTAGTCCCCAAAAGGTAATCAGTTGGTGTAGCAATGATTGGTAGATTTCTGCAGTTGACTGCTTCTTTATTCTCTAATCATGTGGGGATGGATAATAATATAGTGCTCTCTTCTTTCTTTTGCTAAACTTAGTATTAGGATATGGATAAGCAGTTAAAAGTAGCAAAACCATTCATTTTATTCATAGAAAAAGCAAACTGAATTAAGTAAGAGAACTAGCTAGGCAAGAGAAAGTAGACTGTGACCTTTTAATTCCAGGTAACCTGGGGAAGTTATATCACATCATGAACATATCCATAACCTGATGCCCTGATCCATGACTCATGAGATGTAGCAAAATTATTGACCGTTATGACAGGCAATTGGATTACTAGTGCAAATTGGGACACACCAAAAATGTACAAGAGGGGGAGGTAGCCCTTTAACTTAGGATGCTTAAGCCATCTTTTGATATGTTTATGAGAATGACCTCCTTAAGATTACAGCTCAATTCAAACATCTCTTTGTCTTGGTTATTTTACTGATGACGTCCTCTCTATATTTCGATCCTTCATGGACTAATCTATAGTATTCCATACATATCAGCCGCTTCCCTATCTGAAGTAGCTAAGCACTAAGCAGGAAGGATGTATTTATCTAAATCTCCCAAATCCCATAAAAGAGCAGGATCCACACTTGTTCACATTATGTTGCTTCAATTTTTCGATGTTCCAGCTGTTAATATTTTTTCTGTCACTTCAATGATCCAGGAGTCGGAAGGCAAACAGAGAAGATTTCTCTTGATTTTTTTCTGTATTCCTGTCAGTCCTGGAAAGAGTCGATTAATATGGACCTTTCCTCGAAATTTTGCGGTCTGGCTTGATCAAATTGTGCCTCGATGGGTGTTTCATATAGATCAAAATCTGATCTTGGATTCAGACTTGTATCTGTTGCATGTTGAGGTACTTCTCTGCTCCTCCCAACACTTGTCTAAATGATACTCCCTCCGTTTCACAAAAATGGTTACCGTCTTTGTACTTTATACGTAAGGAAAAATATAGTCATGTAGGTCGTATTTGATTTGTCTCAATGTATTTTTGAAATATCAACATTTCATGGTTTTAACAGATACATTATTTGAGATATCAATGCTCAAAGTTTTACATTGGCAAGCTTGAAAAGTACAAGTGAGTAGATGTTTGTGAAATTGAGGGAGTATATTAGTAGGGAGATCAAGCTGTGGTGCTTGGACACTCTGAACTGTCACTTTTATTTGTGGAACACTGATTTCAGCCTGCAAATTGATAAAGAAATCTCTGAATACAGAAATTAACAGTTTTACAAAGCTGAGTGTGCTGTTCCCCCTGTAATCTGCTTGCATCTGAGTGTGTTGTTGCATCTTACATGTTGTAAGAAACTACTGCTCTCTTTGGACATCTTTTCAGCCGTCTCATTCGATTCCTGCAGGAGCACAAGATAATGGAAAATGGACCTACCAATTGGCAGAAAGCCTGCTTTGTTCCAACCAAAGCAGATGCCCTTGTAGTTGCCTTCAGAAAATGGATGAAGAAGTATTCTGGAGGTCAAGTTGATTGGAGGATGAAATTTGATGGATCACTTCCTCCAACACCGCCTCGTGAACAACTAATGGATAGGTGAGTCGCTTTGAGCAATTCCTGTGATTGATGTCAGCTGCCAAGGTTCTCAATGATGGACATAGCTGCTGAAAATGTTTCAGGTACCAGAGTCACGTGGTGAACTGCACCAGCTGTAGTGCTGCATACAAGGGGCTCAACATCGCTGAAACAACACTGCAAATCGCGTCTTTTATTCTAATTGGGATAGCTGGAGTAACTAGGCAGGGAGCACTGACCACTTTACAAAGAAGTGCCGTCTTTTCAGCCGCATTGATATGTTTTGCAGTATCGAAATGGTTGTCTCATTTCATATACAAGAATTTCCATTTTCATGACTACAACCATGCTTTTAAATGAGCAACTTTCAAGCCATTTGAGCTACTTTATTCTTAGATATATGCCAATGGCCCAATGTACATACTCAGTGGTTCACGGTGATATCACCTAGAAAGTTACATACTATAGCCTTTTGTTATCTTTATAAGACAATTTGTTACCTTTAATTGGTGGTTTTCGTGCACTTGATATTGAGTATACTTGCTTTAATTGTGTCATGTTAGGTGTTCCATATAGGCCACACATATGCCCGTTAAACATGCAGTAAAATGGCAAGAATAAAAAAGGAAATATTATTAGTATATAAATTAACATAAACACATGCATGCATTAAGTACGGGTGAAATGCCTTCATATTTAAGATTGCAGAATCTATTATTATTATTAATTATCTTATGAAGGAGTATATGATAAACTTTGATACTTCCTCCGTTCTAAAATAAGTGAAACACTTGTCTCAAAAAGCTCTCACATAAATGACAGAAGTGTTTCACTTATTTTGGAACGGAGGAAGTATATATTATGTGAACCACCAATAATTCTAGTGGAGGAGCTATTATACTTGATTCAATGAACACAATTGTGACAGCTATGATCCGATCCTGAGCATGTGGGCCGTGTAATTATTACTTGGATATCTTCTGTTAGTTTAGCCACGAGTTCTGTGCTCTCATCAAACTTGTGATTTTCAGTGGATTATTTTTCTTGGTTAGAAAAACAGAAAAAGAAAAGGGAAGAGAATCATAGTTCTTAAGAATTAGCAGCAGCTAGCAGGTGCAGCCACTAGAGGTAGCTATGTCTGCTCACCTCACAATGTTGTCAACAAGAATCCCAAAACTGTTTGTTTCAAACTATGAAAAGCTGTCATTTACAAGTAGAATCAGTAGTTGCCAGTTGAAATCGCAACCTCAATCATCTACTTGGATACTTTCTCATCATCAATGCAACAGGAACAGAATTACAGGTAAGCCAAATGCTCCCAATCCCAGTACACGTATGTCTGTTGCTGCTGCTTCTACTGTATCCATTGATGAAAGCATTGACTCGACATATCAAACGGAAAACGAGAAGGTGCCAGAGAACTTTGATTGGTATGCACAGTGGTATGCGGTGATGCCAGTGTGTGATTTAGATAAAAGGAAGCCTCATGGTAAAAGGGTGATTGGTCTTGATGTGGTGGTTTGGTGGGATAAGACTGAATCTCAGTGGAAAGTTTTCAGTGATATGTGTCCGCATCGCTTGGCTCCTCTATCTGAGGGACGTATTGATCAATCAGGAAGGCTTCAGTGTGTGTACCATGGTTGGTGTTTCAACGGCTCCGGAGCTTGTAAACTCATTCCTCAAGCACCTACTGATGGCGCTCCTGTAATCTCCACTTTGCAACTTCTATCAGCAAATGTTTATCTATTTATCTGTTGTTTTTATGCAGCCTGATTGAACTTTATAGAGAAATGTTTTTACAGGTGCATACATCAAAGAAAGCTTGTGTAGCTGTATATCCAAGCACGGTTCAGAACAAAATGGTTTGGTTTTGGCCAAATTCAGATCCTGAATTCAAAGACATCCTTCAGAAGAAAAAGCCTCCCTTCATACCAGAGCTCGATGATCCTTCTTACGCCAACTTACTCTCTAATAGAGAGATAAATTATGGGTATGAAATGTATTTGGTACCCTTATAACTTGGTCATGTTTAAAGAGTATCAATTTTATTTTACTGGTTAATGATCTCACTACTCACAAGGTCACAACTGCCTTCTTGTTGCAATATTTGAGTTTACACGCTTGCCAATGCATAACTTTAACAATTAATATCTTTAATTACCTTTTAGTATAAATTATAAAAAGTTGATATATTGGAAGTATTTATGCAGACGGATCTAACAAGATCCCACTTAACTATATTTTTCCGTGTGTAAAAATTGTGATAGGGTTGTGTGAATAGTGTAAAAATCCAAGTGTTGCAATTAATAAAGAACATAGGAAGCATATAATATGAATCAGTTTTAATCAGTAACAATCAGTTTAATCAGTTAAAATCAATGATCTGCATAAGAGAACATCAGTAGAGAATTAACAAAAATCAGTTTTCATCAGAAACAAAAAATGATTGAGTCAGAAAAGAAAAAGAAATGAATTCAGCGTAAATCGCAGGTGCAGTGAAGAAGGCTTAATGTGTTGCGGAAAATAACAAAGAATTTTGATCTTGTATGTCTTACCTAATTTTTCTTGCTTCTTATGATTCACACCTTTTGATCTGGTTATAACTTATAATTGCTTCTTTTATGTCCAGGTATGAGGTTCTTATTGAAAATTTAATGGACCCTGCTCATGTTCCTTATGCACACTATGGTATATTGAAAACACCAGCTCCCAAAACGAAGGTTGTTGATAGAGAAGGTGGTAGACCTCTAAACTTGAGTGTAAAAGATATGGACATCAATGGTTTTTCTACGAAGCAAGAATGGGGTTCCGGCAATTTCTTTGCACCTTGTGTCTACTATGTTTACCCAAACCCGCCTCCTGACAGTGGCAATGGATCACAATCATCAGCAGTGCCTAATAAGGTAATTTGATATAGATGAACTTTTCTTCATTTATGCTTTAAAATTTCTTGTTGGGCATTGAAACATATGCAGAGTGGTTGGTTGTCAGGTGTCATCAAGCCAGAAAAGGGCTGTTCTTGTATTCATCTGTATTCCTGTCAGTCCAGGCAAAAGCCGATTGATATGGTCATTTCCAAGAAATTTCACGGTTTGGATAGACCGAATCATCCCAAGATGGGTATTTCATCTCAATCAAAACCTGGTTCTTGATTCTGATCTTTATCTTCTTCACGTTCAGGTATTCGCTACTTCTTGGATGCTGTAACTTTCTTTATAATGTGTAAGGTTATACTGTCTGTAGAGGTATGCATAGTGCTACTATCTAAGCTTTTCTCGCTCATTAGGAACAAAAGATAAAGGAGTTTGGCCCAAGCAACTGGCATAAAGTATGTTTTGTGCCAACAAAGTCAGATGCTGTTGTTTCCGGGTACAGAAGGTGGTTGAACAAATACTCACAAGGCCAAGTGGACTGGCGCTCCAAATTCAGTGGAGGAGCTCTACCCCCTACTCCTCCACGCAGAGAGCTACTGGACAGGTGTGCATACAACAGAATTTGACTTCTGACCATCAAGTGTTCACAATTCTCCATTCTTTTGTAGCTATTGATCAGTATATCAACTTAATGCCACAGATCAGTCAGTATAAGTATTGGGATTGAATTAATGTTTTAGGTACTGCCTAACAAGTGAGGGCAATGTTTCAGGTACTGGACCCATGTGGTGAACTGTTCCAGTTGTAATGCTGCTTATAAAGGATTGAACATAGCTGAGATCGTGCTTCAGGTTATTGCTTTCGGTTTGATCGGGGTGGTCGGAATAGCTAAGCAGGGAATGATGACCACGATTCAACGGACAGCCATATTCTCATTGGCTATCCTATGCTTTGCAGCGTCAAAATGGCTGTCTCACTTCATTTACAAAAAATTTCATTTTCATGACTATAGCCATGCACTAAGATAAGCATTCAGGATCAATACATAGTATGTCATTGCAAATAATATGGTGATCGTATATATCACACTCTATAACAAGCACGCAATGAAAAGCTCTTGTGTTTTTAACATACTTTCAAACTTGTTTCAAGCACGAATATTATCAAGCATGACAACTGAGCAACCATAGGACCTTAATCATTGTATTCAAGCTATGTTTCAAAAAAGATATAAATAACAAGGGGGTTTACTAATTTTGACAAACAAGGACGAAAAAACGAGAACAGCATATAGTCTATAATCTCAATCATCATCAGGCTCCTGATATGGTAGATCCCAAATAGAAGTTGCTGCTACTGCTACTGCTACTTGTTGGTTCAAGCCTTCTTCGAGGGGACAATGATTGAGGTCCACATTCCCCCTGTGCACTTGATAGGCTACATCCAAACCCAGATCTGCAACAGCAGTTTCCCAATATTGTGTTTGATCTCCAACTACACTATATACTTGTGGCTGTGGATGACAGTGCCTGTAAGTCTCGTCGCTAGGCATCACACTCGAATCAGCCAAGTGAAGATTCACTGGTAGTGGTAAGGAAGCAGTTCTGTGTTGTAAGTCAAGGTAATCATGGTACTCTGCTGCTAGTTGTGCATATACAGCTTCTGGACTGCTACTCTGAGCGACAGAATTGCATTCAGGCCCCTGCTTACTTCTAGTATGCTTCTCCATTAACCCCCAACCTGCCTCATTTTGTAGGCCCTCCAAGTTTCCACAATTATATTGCAACGCCATCTCTGTTTCAATATCTTGATCGAAAGCAACCGCTTTCCTCTTGTTGTGTTGATGTTCAGTATCACTATCTTGGTCTTTACCTGTTTTGCAAAGGTGGGTGAGCCGCAAGAGAGCCTCTTCTTGATCTACGACCTTGGACCAGGTAGCTGTATCCTTAGCCGTCATCTTAGCCTGCAGGCACTTGGACTTCTTGACCAGACGCATCATTCGGTTCAAGTCAGGGGACATGTGCTTGATCACTGCAGATAAAACACTCACCTTCCACGCCTTCTTAAGATCATGAGGCTTCTTGTAAGGCGGTGGGCCTTGCTCCACCGCCACAACCCCTTGCTGTCCCCACCAAACCTCATCTCCTGTAGGCCACCATGGAGGGTGTAAACCCCTCTCAAGTGGAAACCTTCTCTGCGGAGGGATACAGTGCTGCATAAGTGCAGATAAGAGGGACCCTAGAGTAGTATCTTGAAGGTCCTGCAACATATGCAAGAAGGAGGCAGAGTTTTCACCATTAAATGCACCTGCACATCGTAGGATTGCAGGAACAATCAAGTGCTGCAATGCTTGGGGTGCACTTTGTTCGAACTTAACGGATCCCCTCCACCACTCTCGCAGGCTGTCAGAGGATCCCGTCACAGGCTTCCCTTTCTCCGGGATAATACCATACACAAAGCCTTGGGCTTTGCAGACTTCCATGACTTTCACCATGTACTTTAAGATGGCATCTTGGGATCTCAGCATCTTCTTTCTTCTTGATTTTTCCTCTCTGCTTGCTGTTGCTGCTACAGTTGAGTTGTCAATGGTTGATGTCCCTCCAATCTTATAGGTTTCTGTTGCCGCCTTTGATGCATGCTTCGTTGCTATGAGCTTCTTCATGCGCATCTGATCCTTCCACATACGTCTCTTAAGCTCTGCATAGCTTATGTCTTCTCCTTCACTTTCCTCTGACATTTCTCCGCTGCTCAAAGTATCCATCAACTCCTCATATATTTCCACCATGATTACTGATACTGATACCTTGCAGGCTTGCACAAAAGTTTTTGCTGCTACTACTATAAGCTTGCTATGCTATCCAAGGAAACACTCTAAAGATTTAAACAATCTAAAGGGAAGTACTCAAAATATAATACTACCGGCCTAACATATATATACGTGTATATATATATATATATATATACACACACGACATTTCTAAATCAAGAAATTCTGAACGAAGCAATTAATTTTAAGCAATGACTAAGGAAGACAGGATTTATATTATTATTGGGGAAAGAATTACTTCACATTCTCTAAATATATAATAGCCCTAGGAGTTTACGAGTAGTCAGGACTGATTACTGATGTTGGCCATGTGACACTGATGCACAGAGACAATAACACACAAGTTTATGTTGTAAATTGTGCGCCGAGAATATTACTATTTACAAACAAAAGCCGTTCAAGGTATTTCTCCTATGCATTCATATTTACATAAGACGTGACACAAGCAGCAATACCATGCTGACTGTCTTGCTCCCCTGCAATCTGCATGAATGCCACTTAATAACCCTTTCCCCCTAATTTCTGCCCCTTCAGAGTTTGCCTTCCTTACTCTCAAGGAATCATATATTTCCTCTTTTCTTTTTATCTTTCCATCATTTTCTAGTAGCAGGATAAAATAACCACCTCAATTCCTGCAACTTTGTTTTTTATTTTTTAGGAAAAGAAACATATATTACGTTTAGAGGACTGTATTGATGAATACTTGTTTAGCAAAGAAATTCGGTCTAACCAGATAGGCCGAACTAGATTTTCATCAAATATCAGCAGCTCTTGTTGCACCAGCACAACAGTGCAGAGTTCTGGAAGAGCAAAATCTGCCTAGCTCTCTGGTTGCATCACGAGCCATTCGGGAAGTTTCCGTTAGTGTTCCCTGTGTATACATATTTATACTTCTATATAACAACAAACACTTCTGAATTTCAACATCCTTTCGCATTCTCCTATTCAAGAAATAGGTACAAACATATGGAGCATTACAACATGTATAATTGAGCTACTGTAACTACTGTATACTGATGAGTGAAAAAAGAGCTTGAATCTATCTCTCATCATTCTTCAACTAAAGTATTCTTTCTTTCGTTCTATAATACATGCAACATTAGACTTGTTTTGTCAATTTTAGTACAAGTCATGATAACTTGAATCTCCCATCAAGATAAAAAAAAAAATTTTGATAAATGTGTCCCCATAATTTTAATTTTTTGGTAAACTAAACTATGCTGTTTGAACACAAGCTCTGCCAACTGTATGCTTCGCTAATCCAAGCTCAGAAAATACAGCCTCCACTGACCTAAATACCTCTTCGATGGGTTTCTCAGCATTAATCTGATTAACAGGAAAAGAAAAAGTAAGAACAAGTCATATTAGTAAAAAGACCTCAAAAACAGTTTGCTGTCAAGTAGTTTTACCTTTCGAACTTTCCCCTTCCTGGTGAAGTAATCAATCACAGGCAATGTTGATTCTTTGTAGACTTTGAGACGTTTCTTTATCGTGTCCATGTTATCATCAACCCTTCCCTACTTACACAAGCAGAAACACATAATGCCTAATACACGGAAAACTAACAAGAACTTGACAAAGCTTATGAAATACCAGACCTGATTTCTGTGCATAACACGCCTGATTGTCTCCTCTTCAGAACAATCAAATACTAATACTATAGTTGGATGAATATTCAACTGTATGATTAAGTAAGGAACAATATTAGTACAGCAACTAACATTGTATAAGAAAGGGAGGCACCGTTAATATGGTTGATCTAGATTATAGTGAAATTTAAAATGTACTACAAATCAACAAATGATAAAGAGTACCATTTTCTCAGCAGCCACACGATTTTCTTCATTGCGTGGGAAACCGTCAATAAGAAAGCTCCTGTTCCCACTTTTCTGCATTGCCTGCTGTAGAAGCTTGACGACAACCTCAGATGGTACTAGTTTTCCTTCCTTCTTGAATTCCTGAATCATTTTTCTGTTGGGAAATACTCAAGAGAAAATGATCACCATGATGCCAAAGAAAATATAGCTATATTTAAATGAAGGAAACAATCCAAAAAGGTTAGCAATCTGCAAAAAGAGAACTTATCTATCCTAATTATTTCCTCAAAAAGAGTTCAGTTAATTCAATCAAACCACTAAGGCACTAACCCAGTTTCAGATCCGCTCTTAACTTCTGTTTCAAGGAGTTCTCCGGCACTAAGATGAGTAAAACCAAAGTGTTCAACAATCTTTGAGCATTGGGTTCCCTTTCCACTACCAGGACCACCTGACGAGATCATTACCCGAACTGTAACTTAATATCAACTGGAAATAGACAACCAGAATACTTGAGAGGAACAAGGGCCACAAACCCGCAACAAGGTCTGAATACTGAACAAAAAGGGCTCACCTAGAACATATACAATAATGTCACGATTTGAAAACTTTTCCATTGAATCCTGCCAGCCATATTGATGAACGAAGAATCAAGTGAATGCAATACACAGACATATTTACAAGGCCAAAGCTCATGCCTAACCAAGGTAAACCACAAAGAAGACTGTGGAGCACTACTGCAACTTTTAGGATTGAAGCCCAGGGTTCTCTTTCTCCAACTAATAATACATAGCATAAATATAAGCTTTAAACCCCTGATAAAATTATACTGGACATCAATTAACTAACATGAACGTTTTCAGTGGAAAAAAAAATGCAGTGTCCTAAACAACAACAGCGCAAGTACCAAATGTAACTGATCTGATTGAAATCTACCTGCTTTTTCTTCTTGCACAGAGGTAACCACTGAACACAACTTGGGCATTTCTTACGACAGTGAGATGCCTACAGTATTAAGTGCAATCCGTCATGAACTAAGCTAGAAATGAACACTTTAAAAATAGTCAGTAAGCACAAACATCTTTTTTTCATAATAATTCTGAAACTTGTATGTATATGTGATTCATCCTTTCAAAAGATTTCATCATATTCGAGAATGATAATTTCAAAACTTGCACATATACTATGTGATATAGTGATTCATCCTCTCAAAAGAGTTCACCATATTCAAGAATGTGGTGGGAGCAACAAGATTCGTGTGTTTTGTCAAAGGGAATGAATTCAAACTCTTCACTTATTAATTTGTATTGAAATTTTGATATAATAAGACTCAGTTCTTAGAAATCTTTTGTGACTTTGCTAATTCAATCCTTGGACATAATTCATTCCCATAATTCCATCCTTTGCCCATCACTCAATCCAATCATAAATGACTACTATATTACTGTTTGTTATAAAGGTGACAATTTTTTCCATACATGCTAAAATTTGTAGTAGTATCAGTATGTGACTGTTGTCTTTGGAGGGAGTGCTCAAATTTCTGACATTGAACTAATGAATTCTACACCTAATAACAAGCTTATTTATCACGTTATCATATTGTGAAAACCACATACCTCTTTAAAAAAATACTACCTCTGTTTCTTTTTAATAGTTACACTTTCACTTTCGACACTATTCACAAATTTCCCTTTGACTATCATTTGTGAATTATAGTTAAGAGAAAATATAGTCATGTGGGATCTTGTTTGATTCGTCTCGATATGAAGTTTTAGAATATCGACTTTTTATATTTTTTACAAATACAAAACTAGAGATATAAAGGCTCAAAGTAGTGCATCGGCATGCGTAAAAAGTGTAAGGGTAACTATTAAAAAGAAACGGAGGTAGTATACACTTAAGCAGAGGATTAATAAAAAATCAAAAGGTATAAGTTAATCAGAAAAAGTAATTAAATAGCTCATCGATAGATAGATAGATAGATAGATAGACAGAAAGATAGAGCACGGATCCCATGATAAGATGAGCAATAAATTAGTAAGAGCTTTTTGTGCACATGGGATGAGAGTGAAGCTTAAGCAAAATAATTACATAATCCATGAAAAAGGAGACATGATATCAACCTGGTTACGGTTGGCAACATCAGCGCCTCCAGATTTCATAGTAATACACTCTACAACTCGTTGAAGCTTCTATTGGGTTTCCTAATTCCTCACCTGAATTTATATAGCAGCCCAAATCAAGAAGTGAATGATACAAATAGAATTACAAAAATTCAAATAATAACAAAGAAGAAGAAATGATGAATAAACTTACACTTACAAGGTGAAGGCGAGGAATTGACAAGGCTTGGATGTTGTAGGCTTTAGTAGAAACTAGAAAGGACAGAAAATAGAATTGGTGGTATTTTTTGACTCACTAATCACTATTGTGTCTTACTGTCTTGTGTGCTTATGCCTTATGGCAAGCAAAGCAACCATATTACCATAGTAACGTCTGGAAAGTTGGAAACTTGTTTGTCACACATCTCACTTTGCATATTATTCTCTAATCTCTCCTACCTTTATAGACTTTTTAGTTATAGCAACGTCTCGAATATTGGAAATTACTAGTTTCCTATTCATTGTCAATTCTTCATTTTATTCTCTCTAAACGTAATTGGTTATTAAAAGCTTTTACTCCAGCTAATACCATTCTTGACATTCTTATTCCGATTCTCTCCGTACAGATTGAAAATTCCATTTAAGATTGCGTTATATTCACCTGAACTTATCTAAATGAGCTTATTAGTCCTAATCAACTCTGAAAGCACTTTATGTTGAAACCTGATCACACGATTCCCTTCAAATAGAAATTAACTACTTGTCTAAAGGTGACATATTTAACTTAGAAGTGATAGGACAAAACTCATACAGTCTTAATGAATATTATTGTAAGGCGGGTTAAGTGATAATTTTAATTGTTTTGGTTATTACTCTATTAGTGAATAGTATCACTATCACTCTATTAACATTCTTAGTGCACTATAACGTTGATTTATTATAACTAACCAACTGGCTAGACATCAAGCTGTACTTGTTTAAAATATCATTGATGATAGTACAATTTTGGTGAGAAGCTTAAGCAAAAATCATTCGATCATTACACAACTGTCAAAAATGGATGTTATTGCATGCCTCGCTTGAGGTTTTCAGGTTAATAATCCCCCATAATGATGTATGGTGTTATAAATGATTTCATATTAATGTATTAACCGGAAAATCAAATTATGTTTGGTGTTATAAATGATTTCAAACTTATATACTACCGGTGTCCTATAGTGCCTAATAAAGTTCAGATAAACTAGATTACTAGGGGCATGCACGCACACAATATGGAAAGTGTGCACAGACCAAATCGCTGAAAAATTATAAAATGAAACACGCACTTTAGTAAAGTGGGATAAAATAATAGAATATCAAGCTTTTAAAATATACATATGGTATTAGACATTAAACATTGTATATTTGTTAAAGAACGTGTGTTACTACGCTGATTATTATAGTGTTGAATTGAAGAGTACATCTTATCTTAGTTTTGAACATTATGTCTTATACTCTTATATAAAAGAACATATGTTGTACAACTGATTATTATAGTGTTAAGTTGTTTACTCAGGTGAATTATGTAAATAGGAACAAAAAGTTATTTTGAAATGAACATTTAGAAGAATATAAAAGAACATCATATTCGTGTTCTCGTATCAAAAAACTAAAATGTTCTTTTTTCATTGGTTGAACATAATGCTATTATTAGTTGAACATAAGGTTGTTTTGAAATGAAGATCTTGAAATTTACGCTATTATATGGTTGAACACAACGCTATTTTAAAATAAACATTTTAAAAGATTTGTTGGATTATATCATTAAAAATTAAAATGTTCATTTTATTAAAAGAAATGTTCATTTACAATGTTTACATGTTAGATTTATTTATTTTTTGGTTAAAATGGCATGTTATTAAAAACGTTAATCAGAGTTATGGCTTGGAGGCCTACAACAATCCGACAATAAAAATGTTAATTCACCCCGCCGTGTTATATTCTTATTTTGACTACTCTCCTTACAGTGCTTGCGTGTGCAGAGTGCAGTATCTAGGTGTTGAGTGTAGTAGAGTAGACACATCCCACATCCAAGCTTTACTTCATTTGCAGTCTGCAGACATTTTATTTTCTGCACACTGAAATTGGGAATTCTGAAGGTGAAGTGAAGTTGATTCATTTTTATTCAACGGCGTTGGAGGAGCACAAGCGACGAGATTGAGAGAATTTCTGGATCCAAGTTTCTGGTGCTTCTTCAACTAATTGTAAGTGTATACTTGAATCAATCAATTCTCTTCCAAAGTTATCTCTTCTCTCTATAGTCTAGAATCTAGATCCAGTGTTTTGAGCTTCACTGCACTGCACTGCATTGGTTATTTAGGAATAAGAATTGAATCACATCACATCACATGTTCTGAAGAGAAACCCTAGATCAATTTAGGAAGGAAAGATCTGGGAATTTGGATGATGAAAGAGCCGCTGAATTCAGCTGAACCAATAGGGCAAAACCTAATAAAGCTAATCAGCAATGTATGTTTCTCTGTGTTTGTATTTGCTGTTTTAATCATCACTGTAATTGCAATTACCTACCAACCCCCAGATCCATGGCTGCAATCAGCTCCTGCTCTTACCAAACTCTTCACTCAGGTGGAGAATGCCACTTTCAAGGACGACACTTCCGTCCTCAAAACTGGCGAGGATTTTGTCCTTGCCCCTGCCCTTGCCCCTTTTGCTGTCGCTAAACCCATCACCGAGGTTGTCATCGCGACTTTCGAGAAAAATCTCACCACTAATGCCACCTTCAGCCCCTCGGTTTGTGCGGAGGAGCTCAAGGTCGTCAATTGTTCTGATCCTCGAGTTTTGATCGCTATTGAGCGCTTCAATTTGAGGTTTTTTAAGTCTATTGTGTTCTTGGAGTATGCTACTCCTGTTAATGGTTCCAAGCCTAATGAGTGTGATGTAGCTTGGAAGTTTAGGAATCGCAAGGAGAAGTCTTGGAGGAAATACCGTGATTTTCGTCGTTTTAGGATTGGCCTTGGGGATGATTGTGCTTATAAAGTCATTGGTGCTAGTGGTTGGCATTCCGGTATCCATGCTAGACGCCCTAGACCCCGTCCTGGTGCTGCCAATCGTAATCCCAAACTTGTTGCTCCTTACCGGGATAATCAGATCAATGATACCATTCCCAAGATTAGCTCAGATACAGCTTTTAGGAGAGGGAGATACTTGTATTATTCCCGCGGTGGGGATTATTGCAAAGGGATGAATCATTATATTTGGGGCTTCTTGTGTGCTTTGGGGGAAGCTCAGTATTTGAACAGGACGTTTGTGATGGATTTGAGTGTCTGTTTAGGTGCACAGTATAACCCTAGCGGAAAGGAGGTGGAGGGGAAGGATTTCAGGTTCTATTTTGACTTTGAGCATCTAAAGGAGGAGGCTTCTATTGTCGAGGAGCGAGAATTCCTTAGGGACTGGAAAAGATGGGACAAAAACCATAAGAGAAAGATTCCTGTGAGGAAGGTGGCAAGTTATAAGACCACACCTATGCAGCTGAAGAAGGAGAGGAGCACTGTCATATGGAGGCACTTTGATGCTCCAGAACCTGAAAATTATTGGTATAGGGTGTGTGAGGGATCAGCTGCAAAGCACATTCAAAGACCGTGGCATGCACTGTGGAAATCAAAGAGGCTGATGAATATAGTTTCTGAAATTAGTGGGAAAATGGATTGGGATTTTGATGCAGTTCATGTGGTACGAGGAGAAAAGGCTCAAAATAAGCAGCTCTGGCCTCACCTGGATGCCGACACATCTCCTGAAGCTATTGTCTCGAAGCTTCAAGGAGTGATACAGCCATGGAGGGACTTGTACATTGCCACAAACGAGCCTTTCTATAACTACTTTGATAAATTAAGGTCACACTACAAGGTGCATTTGCTAGATGACTACAAGGAGTTGTGGGGTAACACAAGTGATTGGTATAACGAAACAACGGCTTTAAATGGTGGTCGACCAGTCGATTTTGATGGTTACATGAGGGTTGAGGTGGATACAGAGGTTTTTTTCAGGGCAAAAACACGGGTGGAGACATTTTACAATTTAACTAGCGACTGCAAGGATGGCATCAATTCATGTTGATCAGGTCTGGGCAGCATTCACTAAGTTCTTACTATATGAGTTTCTTACGCAGCACTATTAATTTGCCTCTTTATCAGCATTGCACGTGCTAGTGAAATATTCTCATTCCCGACTTGTCATTGTTGTGGCTCTTGTTCTTCAATGACGATTGTGATATTGCCTTTGGATACAACACTTCTATTTTAATGTTTTGTTTGTACCATATTATTCCATCTTGTGCATTTCTTGATGATTATTGTTTTTGTACTGAAAAATAGATAATACCTTCGCACATGAACTATTTCTAGTTTCTGGTTCACCGTTCAACTTCTTGATGGAAAGCGTTCTATGATTCCACGATGAAAATGCACATCTACTTGAGACAAGTAGACATCTACTCGAGATTAAGTATATGCAAGTAGCAGACATTTCAACACCTTTAAAAATTTCTTCCAATATGTTTCCTATGTGCTGTTCATATATCTCCTTGTAAATTTCTCCTACTTTGATTTTGAAATGAGATATACACTAGTAAAACTCATAAGCTAGGTTCATTTTTGGCCAATCTTGTCAAACACATGCGTTCGGTTCTTTTGATGTTCAGAAAGTTTTGTACTTCTGTTACAAGTTATGCTATGTAAGTAGTTTCTACTAGGTAATACTGATTGACTTCGACACTAATGAAACTAATGAAGTTCCATGAAATGTGGAAATTAAGCGGAATTAAGTTTGTAATAAACAAAAGAAACTTGTTAATGTTGTTTATACTAGGTAGTACTCGTGAGTCGTTAAAGTCGTGGTCAACGGAGAGTAATAACATTGACACCCTCCTTGTTATCATTTAGCATGCGGAGACACGGAGTATGTCATCAATAAAACGGATTGAATAATTGACTTGATCGAATGGGAAGTTCAAGATTGCACGCAGAACTCTTATATGAATAATTATCCAATAGTTGTACATATTATTTACGCAAAAATTAGTTCCTCTTGATACATAACTTTTTATCATGTCTAAATTAATGTAATGTCCATCTCCAAATAGCAATAAAACATAACTTTGCTCCTAAAGCATTGTAATGTCTATCTTCAGATGGCAATAAACATATTATTTAATCCTTTCAAAGAAAATAAAAAATAATAAACATATTATTTAAAGCAAAAATATACTCCTAGGCTATTGTAATGGGCATTTGGGTGAGGGTCCTAATAAGCCTTTTTATTTTAGCACCTCAATAAGAAACTTTTTATATTATTTTTCCAATCTAATGTGGCAGATTATTACTCTTACGTCAGTGTCATCTAGCTTGTCAGCTGGAGGTATCCAAAAGTTATCAGAATTTATTGTTTCATAAATAATGTAAGTTAAAAAAAGTACCTTCATATGTTAAGAAAAGCCTATACTAAATTGTTGAAATTTATTTTTAATGTTACGTTTTTCAATTTTTGTTTTTTTGTTTCCCTTAAGACAGCACAAAAAGCTATTTACATCACTGACTATTTTGGTTGAACTTGATATTGGATCAAATATGAAGGATAAATGTAATTAATTTGGGCCACAAGGTATGTATAAACGAAACTGGTGTGGATCTACACTTGTTTAAAGTGCGAAAAGATAAGGGAGTTGGCCTATAATGGGCTTATTCTTTATTGTAATTGTTAGACTGGAAAGCTGAATATAAACCTGCACCAACTTGATGAGATTTGACGGATATAACTAGAGAAGCTTGATGAGCTCTAATAGTTGTTTTGGAATGTTGAAGATGTGGCTCCGTAACTTAAAGTCTCAAGTCTACTTACAGGTGTATTCTCAAAACAATTTAGTTACCTAAAATAATTAAAGAAAAGGAGTAGTTCATTACAAATTTGTAATAAACAAAAAGAAACTTGTAAATGTTGTTTTATTGCAAAAAAGTAGAATTGGTATACTGATAATCTATTAGAGCAATTAACATCTAGAAACGTAGGTTTACAAAAGATCTAATTTTGTGGATGATCATCAAAAAAATAACCAACTACGACCTAATCTACTCATATAAAAGTAAAGGTATAAAAATCAATGAAGGAGAAAAAGCACCACATCATAAATGGCATGTCTCTCAAACACCCACTCCAAATCCCCGTCCCAAAAATACTCCTCACTCATATTTCCGAAAAATCTCGCAGTACGTTCAGCCAACAGGTGAGTAGGGTGATAATCTCACCAACTAGAACCGACTCTTCCACCACATAATCAGAGTATGCAACTCTGATATCCCTAGCAAAGTGCTCCCAACTCTCTGCATCTTGCACCACAACTAGACATAGAATCTCCTCGTCAATGATACGGGTCATGCGATCATCATCTATCTCCAGTCGAATTTCCGAAAGCTCATACCTTACCATCGCCCAAGGATCATCCGGCTAGGACAACCTGTGCTCTTGACCTCCAAGTACATGCCAGAAGGTAACTACTCGGGGTGCCAACAAATGTAAGGTGTAATATGCATGTCATCAGGTGCTTCGATGCCCAAAAGATCATAATACCCCCAACCATATGCGATGGGCTAACTCATGTCAATCCTGACACTCATAATCCAATAGCTAACCAATGTGTTGTCGCTCATTCTGTGGGCCCATAACACTAATGATCAAAGATGCTTGATTATTATCAATAACAACTTCTTTCTCCACTACCCATTGTTCCACTTCCACCACCACCTCCTCCAAATCACCACCATCACCATCATCATCGTCATCGCCATCACCATCATCAAGAGATCAAAATTAGAACTAAAAAAATTAAAAATAAATTTGTGCATAGCATGAGATTCAAAATTAGTTCTTTTGATTTCTTGAATTATCTTCTAAACATGTGAACAATGACCAATTCACCGGATTAAGGACCGAAAAACTTAAAATTTTCAGACCGAAGATTAGAACGCTGAATATAAACCCGTGAAATTAATGAGATCTGACGCAGATAATAACTAGAGCAGCTTGATGAGCTCTAATAGTTGTTTTGGGTTGTTGGAGATGTGGCTCCGCAACTCAAAGTCTTAAGTCTAATAAAATGTGTATTATCAAAACAATTTATATCAGTTACCCAAAATAATTAAAGAAAAGGAGTTGTTCATTACAAATTTGTAATAAACAAAAAGAATCTTGTAAATGTTGTTTTATTGCAAAAAAGTATAATTGGTATACTGATAATTTATTAGAGCAATTAACATCTAGAGATGTAGGTTTACAAAATATTTAATTTTGTGGATGATCATCAAAAAAATAATCAACTACGACCTAATCAACTCATATCAAAGTGACAAAGAGAATGTATAAAATTAATGAGGGAGAAAAAGCACCACATCATAAATGGCATGTCTCATAAAGACCCACTCCAAATTCCCGTCCCAAAAATACTCCTCACCCATATCCCCGAAGAATCTCACAGTACGTCCGGCCAACAGGTGAGTGGGGTGATAATCTCACCAACTGGAACCGACTCCTCCCCCATATAATCAGAGTATGCAACTCTGATATCTCTAGCTAGCAAAGTGCTCCCAACTCTATGCATCTTGCACCACAACTAGACATAGAATCTCCTCGTCAATGATACGGATCATGCGATCCTCATCTATCTCCAGTCGAATTTCTGAAAGCTCATACCTTACCATCGCCCAAGGATCATCCGGCCAGGACAAGCCGTGCTCTTCACCTCCAACTACATGCCAGAAGGTAACTACTCGGGGTGGCCAACAAAAGTACAGTTGTTTTGATGCCCAAAAGGTCATGATACCCCCAACCATATGCGATAGGCTAACTCATGTCAATCCTGACACTCATAAGCCAGTAGCTGACCAATGTGTTGTCGCTCATTCTATGGGCCCATAACACTAATGATCAAAGATGCTTGATTATTATCAATTACAAGTTCTTTCTCCACTGCCCATTGTTCCACTTCCACTACCACCTCCTCCCAATCACCACTATCACCATCACCATCGTCATCGCCATCACCATCATCAAGAGATCAAAAGAAGATAATACAAGAGATCAAAATTAGAACTGAAAAAATTAAAAATAAATTTGTGCATAGCATGAGATTCAAAACTAGTTCTTTTGATTTCTTGAATTATCTTCTAACCATGTAAACAATGACCAATTCACCGGATCAAGGACCGAAAAACTTGAAATTTTCAGACCGAAAAACTTGAAATTTTCAGACCGATGATTAGAACGCTGTATATAAACCCGTGAACTTAATGAGATCTGACGCAGATAACTAGAGCAGCTTGATGAGCTCTAATAGTTGTTTTGGGTTGTTGGAGATGTGGCTCCGCAACTCAAAGTCTTAAGTCTAATTAAGGGTGTATTATCAAAACCATTTAGTTACCCAAAATAATTAAAGAAAAGGAGTAGTTCATTACAAATTTGTAATAAACAAAAAGAAACTTGTAAATGTTGTTTTATTGCAAAAAAGTAGAATTGGTATACTGATAATTTATTAGAGCAATTAACATCTAGAGATGTAGGTTTACAAAATATTTAATTTTGTGGATGATCATCAAAAAAATAATCAACTACGACCTAATCAACTCATATCAAAGTGACAAAGAGAAGGTATAAAATCAATGACGGAGAAAAAGCACCACATCATAAATGGCATATCTCACAAATACCCACTCCAAATCCCCGTCCCAAAAATACTCCTCACCCATATCCCCGAAGAATCTCACAGTACGTCCGGCCAACAGGTGAGTGGGGTGATAATCTCACCAACTGGAACCGATTCCTCCCCCATATAATCAGAGTATGCAACTCGATATCTCTAGCAAAGTACTCCCAACTCTCTGAATCTTGCACCACAACTAGACATAGAATCTCCTCGGATCATGCAATCCTCATCTATCTCCAGTCGAATTTCTAAAAGCTCATACTTTACCATCGCCCAAGGATCATCTGGCCAGGACAACTCGTGCTCTTCACCTCCAACTACATGCCAGAAGGTAACTACTCGGGGTGGCCAACAAATGTAAGGTGTAATATGCATGTCATCAGGTGCTTCGATCCCCAAAAGGTCATGATACCCCAACCATATGTGATGGGCTAACTCATGTCAATCTTGACACTCATAAGTCAGTAGCTGACCAATGTGTTGTCGCTCATTCTGTGGGCCCATAACACTAATGATCAAAGATGCTTGATTATTATCAATAACAACTTCTTTCTCCACTGCCCATTGTTCCACTTCCATCACCACCTCCTCCCAATCACCACCATCACCATCATCATCGTCATCGCCATCACCATTATCAAGAGATCAAAACAAGATAATTCAAGAGATCAAAATTAAAACTGGAAAAATTAAAAATAAATTTGTGCATAGCATGATATTCAAAACTAGTTCTTTTGATTTCTTGAATTATCTTCTAAACATGTAAACAATGACCAATTCACCGGATCAAGGACCGAAAAACTTGAAATTTTCAGACCGAAGATTAGAACGGGGAAAATAGATAGTAAAATTAAATTTTATGAAGACTACGAGATGAAATAGATTATGTTTCTTTCTATTCCTCGTGAGCCACTTATTTCTTAGAAACAAGATATCGAAGTGATTTTCTTCCTTTTTCCAAATAAGTTGACGGCCTGACACCACTGGGATACTTCGAATAAACTTGTGGATTATATTTGTTTGTAAGAAAAAATAAATCTATGTGACGAATCATTCAAATGATAAGTTATACTTCCTTCGTTCTGAAATAAATAAAATGTTTCTCTAAAAAAAAACTCTCAAATAAAAGTGAGAATTGTTTCATTTATTTCATAATGGATGAAGTATACTTTTATATGCGATTGATGTACATATTTTAAACAAATGTCATAATCATATTATATAATTGGTTTTGTTGGTTTATGCTTACCTCATTAAATAAATAAGTTTTTTTTTTTGTTTGAAATGACATTAAAAACATAGAGTTAAACTATACGGTTTTTTCACCAAGTACCCTTGTGGTATTTCAAAATTCAGGGGGTACCCCTATTGTTTCAAAAATGCACAAGGTAACCTTAATATTTCAATAAAATGCATGAAATTCCCTTGATGACTAACAGTGTCAAGTTTCCATTAGTCATTAACCCTAATTAACCCCTCTAATCCTAATTAAGCTCTATATCCCTAACCCCAAAACTCTAACCCTAACCCCTAACTCCCTAACATTTAACCCCCGCCCTAAACCCTAACCACCCAACCACCACAGCCCCTCCTGCCCTCCCCCGCTGCCCCCCTCTGTCCTCCCCCATAACCCCCTTTCTGCCCTAATTCTAACTTTCATGATTTAGGAGTCATATTGCTTCTACACTTTAAGAAAGAAGTGAAGGTATTGATCTATCACCTCCAGAGGTATCTCCTGGATTCCTTGACGTGAAAAGTTTCAAGGAAGAAAATCACTCATCACCTGAAGTTAAAGAAACCATTCTAAAGGATAATGAAGGTCGGGTCAAATCATTACATCAGGATCCCTATTCAACACCTCAAGATGAACCTGATGTAGAGGAAGCAACTGTTCTTGATTCTAACCTCCAGGTTTTAGGAGCCATTGCTTTTGCGCTCTTAGAGAAGAGTGAAAAAATAGGTCCATCTTTTCCACAGACATCTCCTGAAATGAAGGCTCTGCAATCACATGTACACTTAGCTAAAGAATCAGACTATGTTAATTGTAAAGCGGGGACTGATTTGAATCTATCGCCTGTTCCAATCGATAAGACGAAGGTTGTCTCCGCGGTTCTTGATATTGCAGTTATGAAGGACAATAATCTTGAAAAACCTAACCATGACGCTGAGTATGAACTTCAGGCTTTCTAAGTAATGAATTTGCTCTGATTTGGCTTGTCGTTTCATGATTGTGCATCAAATATCTGACTTGCCCTTTAGGCTTTGATTTCCCAGGCAGTGGCAGACGTGGGCCGCGGGGGAGGGAGAGAGGGAGGGCTGCGGGGGGGTGCGAGAAGGGGTTGCGGGGGAGGGCGGCGGTGGGGCTGCGGGGTGGGGGTGGGGGTGCTTGTGGGAGAGGGCGGAGGGGGTTGTGGTGGTTGGGTGGTTAGGGTTAGGGTTTAGGGTGGGGATTAGGTGTTAAGTGTTAGGGGGTTTGGGGTTAGGGTTAGGGTTAGGGTAAGGGTTTTGGGGTTAGGGTTAGAGGGGTTATTTCATGCATTTTGTTAAAATCATAAGGTTATCTGGTGCATTTTTTAAACAATAGGGATACCCCATAAATTTTAAAATATCACAGGGGTACCTGGTGAAAAAACCGTAAATTATAAGTCCTTATTTTATTTTCAGGGATAAAAATATTACTCATCATGAGACACTACTTTTGTCATAAAATCTCTACAATTGGGTGATTATTTAATAGATTTTTTTCATTTACTATTACACTTCAAACTATATTTAAAAATTTATCAAATTTTGAACTCTAGAAATATTAAAATATTTTCAAACATATTGATGTTACTCTGAATTTTGGCAAGTTAAACGCTTAAACAATATAATCCACTAAAAAATTGACACAAAAATTGAAAAAAAACACTAATACTACATTATACTTACCAATACTAATGCTACATAAAACTCATAAAATACTACAGAATTTCATTGTAAAAAAAAATACTACAGAATTCAAAATTGGACAAACAAGCATGTAAGACTTCCTTCATTCTTTATCTATTGCAACATAAGGGTTTGTCACAATTCTTTTTAAAGAAAATGAAATAAAGGGGTCAGTTTGTACTCGAGTATCCGTGTTATTAGCTAAAGAAGATAGAAAAAATGTCATTTGGATGTATTCTGATACCAAATAGGAAAATTTTGCAATTGATAACTTTCTAAAAAGGTATATGTTGCAATTAAAAAAGATTGGAGAAAGTAGATTTTTTTTAAAAAAAAAGGAAAATTCTACATGGTAACCCCAAGGTTTTTAAGTTTCTATATGGTAGCACTTTTCAAATGCAATTATATGTGGTGGCCCCAAGTCTTTTAACTATTCTATTATATAGCCTTATCTGGTGATTTAACGTAAAACGTGTGTTGTTTCACATTTAATTGCTTAACCAAGGTTAGTGCCTTAACCTAAGTTGTTGTGCTCTGCCCACTTTTATATATGTTCATGAATAGTGTTTGACCTTCTCGCCGGAAATAAGTTAAAGGCCGGAAATTTGACCTTCTCGCCGGAAATAGTGTTTTTGGTACCTTTTAACAAAACTTAAATTTAGTTTGGTATATCCCCACAAAAAAAATTTAGTGAGGTATAACCCGACAAAATGCCCTATTACCCTGGTATATCCCGGCAAAAGCTCTATATATATTTTCAATTTTTTTGTAAAAAGGAGCATTTGTTCATGTTAAATATTAAGTGTTTATACATAAAAATTTATCACTAGAGAAATATACAAAATAAAAATTAATTCGTCCCACCCAATACAAAATGTGTATGGGTCCGCCCCAAGGTATTTGCATCTTATTTGACAGCTAATCCCGTTCAGCTTGATCGAAGCAAACACATTACCATTGATTACCATTTCGTTCGCGAACGTGTTGCTCATGGCGATCTAGTTGTTAGATATGTATTCACTCATTTTTACTAAAAGTTTGTCTAGTCAGTGGTTTGAGTTTTTACGTACCAATTTGCGCATGGTTCCCCTGCACAGATTGAGAGGGTGTAATAGTGAATACCTAAAGGTATATATGTAATATGATGTAAATCTTATTTTAATATAAATAGAATGTTAGTCTACCTTTGAGGGTGAGCCGTCACATTATTTACACATAAAAGAAACTACCAGAGAAAGTACTTAGTATTAATTAAAATGTAGTAACAAGATTACCCATCCCCAAACCAACTGCATAGTAATTAGTTAAGCATGAAATTAGAATATGCACATAAGCATGCTATACAAAGTCTTAGACCTTTTGTTACCCACTATTTCAACTGTGCTCTGATCTGCAACATTGATCTGCACTAGCAAAGAAACCATCTTCGTGATCAACACAATGATTATTGATCGTTCTTTCACACCGATGATTCCAAAGGAACGTTGGCTCTGGTTCCAGAGTGGCGTTCCACAAATGACTCCACGCTGAAGAAGGAGAGGAGCACTGTCATATGGAGGCACTTTGATGCTCCAGAACCTGAAAATTATTGGTATAGGGTGTGTGAGGGATCAGCTGCAAAGCACATTCAAAGACCGTGGCATGCACTCTGGAAATCAAAGAGGCTGATGAACATAGTTTCTGAAATTAGTGGGAAAATGGATTGGGATTTTGATGCAGTTCATGTGGTACGAGGAGAAAAGGCTCAAAATAAGCAGCTCTGGCCTCACCTAGATGCCGACACATCTCCTGAAGCTATTGTCTCGAAGCTTCAAGGAGTGATACAGCCATGGAGGGACTTGTACATTGCCACAAACGAGCCTTTCTATAACTACTTTGATAAATTAAGGTGACACTACAAGGTGCATTTGCTTGATGATTACAAGGAGTTGTGGGGTAACACAAGTGATTGGTATAATGAAACGACGGCTTTAAATGGTGGTCGACCAGTCGATTTTGATGGTTACATGAGGGTTGAGGTGGATACAGAGGTTTTTTTCAGGGCAAAAACACGGGTGGAGACATTCTACAATTTGACCAGCGACTGCAAGGATGGCATCAATTCATGTTGATCAGGTCTGGACAGCATTCACTAAGTTCTTACTATATGAGTTTCTTACGCAGCACTACTGATGGGCCTCTTTATCAGCATTTCATGTAGGAACTAAAACTGGAAACAAAATTGATACACTTAACTGACCACCGTGGCGTGAGAAGATCACTGCCCTAAAGTTGAATTTGCCCCGTAACAACACACGGACTCACAGCAATCAACCTCCAGGGATACACGGTCTCTGCGTTTCCGGTGTTGACAGAAAAACAGATTGAGAATGATCTTGAGTATTGCCCAGAATAATCGAGGAGAAATAAAGAGAGAAGATGTAATTGTGTTTCTGTGTTTTTATCTCTTTGAGAATCTCCGAACACTGACATATATAGGGAGAGGAAAACCAACGAAATCAGAACGTGGCTGAGATCGTGGAAAAACGGTCACATCATGGGAGCGGAAATGGCAGAAAATAAGGAGAGAGTTTAGGGGAGAAAACGGCATTAAAAGAGAGATTAAGGGGAAAAACGGTAACTTAAGAACTGATAAAAACGGTCATAAAATGCCAACATATTTCTGACCCAAAACTATAGTTAAGTTAAGTTTATTCCCCAAAGCCCAAAGCCCAAGGCCCAAGGCCCATGGCCCTGTCCGGGAGGGCGGCGACGGCGCGCGCGTGTGGCAATCACACATCGCCACTTACCCACTAAAAGCCTCATTGCTACTCAACTCAAAGGGTAGAGGAAGAGTAATGGTTATAAACCTTACTCTTCCCTTATATTCTTTCAATGTGGGACAAAAGGAAAAAATGACTCTTCATATTCTTTTGAAGCAAACTTAAAGTTTCTAATAAAAACTCCAACAATCCCCCACATGATTCAAAAGAAGAAAACAGAAAGAAACGGGGCTGAAAAAGATGATATGGGCAATAAATACTAGGTTTTGAAGTATCAATGTCTTATGGACTTGAATTGACACTCAGTGCATACAAATATGTCTTGCTGTCATAATAGGTAGATTTCTATTTGAACCTTTCACGAGGTTAGCAAACCATAGATGCGCACTCAACCTTTTTCAAATCAAAAAACATTCTCGCAATTGTAATATCAATGCCCCACAATTTACCTGGATTCTCATGAATGCTCTAGAGAGCCTAAGCCTTTTGACTCTCATAGGGGATTGGGCGTAACCCCCACATTCACATAGGTAAGTTCATCAAGTTTGTACTGTCACAAACCACCTTAAGTAAGGCTATGAACTTATTAAGAGCTATAAGCTCAACCTCACACATATAACAGTATAATAAAACAAAATACTACATCACTTTTATTACTAGGAATGGTAGTAGTATCAACAACTTGAGTTCTTTTGTGATTTCGTTTGACCCTTTGAACTTAGGAATTCCTAAGAAGGGTATCCATCACAATTCACTCCACAATAGGCTTTAAACCCATTCCTTGTGCTGACTCCAGCACCATTTTTCTACAAAGGCCTTTGGTGAGAGGATCAGCAATATTCCTCTCTGACTTTACATACTCGAGTGACAACACATTATTTTTAACTAAATTTTTAACTATGGCATGCCTTAAGCGAATATGCCTTCTCTTTCCATTATAGGCTTGATTATTCGCTACCCCAATTGCTGCTTGCGAATCGCACCGCATAGAAACTGATGGAGCTGGCTTCCCCCACAATGGAATATCAACAAGCAAACTCCTTATCCATTCAGCTTCTTGTCCTGCCAATTCTAAATCAATAAATTCAGATTCCATGGTAGATTTGGCAATACATGTTTGCTTTGATGATTTCCATGATATAGCTCCACCAGCAAGAGTAAACACATAACCGCTAGTAGATTGAATTTCATCATTATCCGACACCCAATTGGCATCACAAAATCCTTCAAGAACACAAGGTGTCCTTTGATAATGTAGACCCCAATTGATAGTGCCTTTTAGATACTTCAACAATCTAATCAAGGCAACCCAATGCTCTCGATTAGGACTGTGAGTATACCTGCTCAATCTACTAACCGCATAAGCTATATCAGGTCTAGTATAATTCATCAAGAACATTACACTACCAATTATTTTTGCATATTGTTCTTGGGATATACTATCACCCTTATTCTTTTTCAAATGAATACTAGAATCATATGGGGTTTTCACGGGAATACAATCAAATTGATCAAACTTCTTTAATATTTTCTCAACATAATGAGA
The DNA here is from genome assembly GCA_947646795.1 of Beta lomatogona. Taxonomy (NCBI): domain Eukaryota; kingdom Viridiplantae; phylum Streptophyta; class Magnoliopsida; order Caryophyllales; family Amaranthaceae; genus Beta; species Beta lomatogona. Next base: position 97,666 of record CANSNZ010001447.1, read on the forward strand.
TTGATTTAAAGATATCCCATATGACGTTCTAGTAATCTTTATTCCAAGAATAACATCAGCCTCTCCTAAATCCTTCATCTCAAAACAAGAATTGAGGAAACTCTTAGTTGCATTTACTACGTCTATATTGGTCCCAAAGATTAACATATCATCCACATATAGACATATGAAAACGCAACCAAGCTCATCAAATTTGGAATAAACACAAGCATCAGAATCATTTACCAAAAAACCATTTGAAGTAATAGTTTGATGAAATTTATCATACCATTGTTTTGGTGCTTGTTTTAAACCATACAAAGATCTAATAAGCTTGTATACCTTGTCCTCTTGACCAGGAACCTCACATCCTTCAGGTTGCTTCATGTAGATCTCCTCATTTAACTCACCATTCAAAAATGCAGTTTTCACATCCAAATCATGAATAGATGCAAGTGCAATTAATGTTCTAATGGTGGCTACCTTAGTCACAGGAGAATAAGTATCAAAAAAGTCTAAACCGTGTTTTTGGCGATGCCCTCCAACTACAAGTCTAGCCTTATACTTGTCTAAAGACCCATCAGGCTTACATTTCTTTGTAAAGATCCATCTACTACTTAGGGCCTTACAACCTCTAGGAAGGTCTGACAAAATCCAAGTATTATTACTCATAATAGACTCGATTTCACTGTTAATAGCCTCTAACCAAAAACTTGAGTCTACAGATCTCATGGCCTCAGCATAGGTTCTCGGGTTCTCTTCCAATACAAGCACATTGACATCTTGCTCATCTAAACACTCTTTTTCAGCTAGAAAGGTAGTAATAAAATCAGGTCCGAAACTAGACTCAATTCTAGCTCTCTTACTCCTTCTAGGTTCTAAAGACTCACTAGATGATGCAATGTCATGATGCACAGAAGATGAAGATGCAGTAGGCAAGCATGATGGTACACTAACTTTCATAGGAAAAACATGTTCAAAGAATTCAACATCTCTTGACTCTCTAATTGGACCAAAACCAGAGGCATCCTTAAGAATGAGCCTATAAGCAGCACTGTTAGAAGCATAACCAATAAAAATTCCATCTACAGTCTTAGGTCCAATTTTACTCCTTTGAAAGTCAGGAAGTCCAATCTTACCCAAACACCCCCACACTTTGAGGTAACCCAAATTAGGCTTGAAGCCTTTCCACAACTCATAGGGAGTCTTATCTAACTTCTTATGGGGAACTCGGTTAAGAACATAGCAAGCAGATAAAATAGCCTCACCCCACATGTTAGTAGGCATACCAGAACTAATAAGCATTGCATTCATCATATCCTTAATAGTCCTATTTTTCCGCTCAGCTATTCCATTTTGTTCAGGTGTATAAGGAGTTGTAACCTCATGAATAATTCCATTAGACTCACAAAATTTCTTAAGGGAAAGTCCATCATATTCTCCACCCCTATCTGATCTTCTTAATCTTAAGGTCCAATTGGTTCTCAACTTCGGCTTTATAAATTAGAAATTTTTCTTCAGCCTCATCCTTTGAACTCAATAAATATACCTTAGTATAACGTGAGAAGTCATCAACAAATGTAATATAATACTTCTTTCCTCCCCTACTCATGGAATTCTTAAAGTCACCTAAATCACTATGGACTAACTCTAATAAAGAAGAGGAACGGGATACATTTTTGTTGAATGCTTTCTTAGGGTGCTTAGCTTCTACACATACTTCACATTTATCAAAAGATGTATTGCTAAAGTCAGGAATAAGACTAAGTTGTTTTAGCCTTTTAACAGATGCAACATTCACATGACCTAGTCTAGAATGCCATAAAGAAACAGACTCAGCAATATAAACGGAAGCATTAGAGTTCTTATTATCAATAACAACATCCAAAACAAAAAGTCCATCATTACAAAAGCCTTTACCCACAAAAACACCATTTCTGGTTAATACAAGTTTATCAGATTCAAAAGCTAACTTAATCCCAGCTTTGTTTAAAAGAGAACCAGAAATGAGGTTTCTGCGGATGTCGGGAACATGCAAAACATTCTGCAAAGCAATGGTTTTCCCGGAAGTTAATTTCAGGAAAACCTTTCCTTTGCCTAGAACACTCACAGTGCTTGAGTTGCCCATGAAGACGCAATCTCCTTCTGAAACTTTGTTGTAGTTCTGGAACATCTCCTTGTTGGCGCAGATGTGACGGGTTGCACCAGTATCAACGATCCATTCAGCAACATTGCTTACCAGATTGACCTCAGACACCACAGCAGCAATGATGTCGTCTTCAGCAAGGTTGGCTTGAGCTTCGTTGACTTTGGCTTTGTTTGGAACTTCCTTTCTTTGACGGCAATCCTTGGCAGAATGCCCAAACTTACCACAAACGAAGCAATTTCCCTTAAACTTGTTATAATTCTGCCTTGTACCATGAAACTGATTTGGACCCTTACCTTTTGGTCCTTTACCTGCAGCAGCTTTATTTTCCACAAGATTAGCAGAAGAGGAAGAATGATCAACTGATTTCCCATTGATTTGGATACGGTTTTGCTCCTCAATTTTAATGTGGGAAACTAATTCCTGAAGGGTAAAGTCTTTCTGCCTATGTTTCAAGGAATGAACAAAATTTTCCCAGGATGGTGGTAATTTCTCAAGTAAACAGTTGGCTTGGAACATAACAGGAATAGCCATACCCTCGGCCACAATATCAGCACACAAATGTTCATACTCATGAACTTGATCTAGTACAGGTTTATCATCAGACATAGAAAACTTCAACCAACGACTACATGCATATTTCTTAGTCCCAAAATCATCAGTACCATACTTAGCATTCAAAGCATCCCAAATATCCTTAGCATTTTTCGACTTACTATAAATCATGTAAAGGGCAGAAGTCATATAATGCAGTAACATCCCACGACAAGTTTTATTATCTTTCACAAAATCCCTAACAGAATTTTCAGGAGCAGCATCAACAGACAAACAGTAATCTACCCCAATTTGACCCAAAAAAAATTCCATCTTGTCAGACCACATTTTATAATTTTTCCCATGAAACGGATCTAACTTAGACATATCAGGAACAAAGGGATTGGTAATAGGGACAGCATTTAGAATACGCACAGGATCATTAGGAATTTCACTAGCCATAGTTCCGTAAAATAGATTAAACTAAATTCAACTTTAGAATGTAGGAACTAAAACTGGAAACAAAATTGATACACTTAACTGACCACCATGGCGTGAGAAGATCACTGCCCTAAAGTTGAATTTGCCCCGTAACAACACACGGACTCACAGTAATCAACCTCCAGGGATACACGGTCTATGCGTTTCCGGTGTTGACAGAAAAACAGATTGAGAATGATCTTGAGTATTGCCCAGAATAATCGAGGAGAAATAAAGAGAGAAGATGTAATTGTGTTTCTGTGTTTTTATCTCTTTGAGAATCTCCGAACACTGATATATATAGGGAGAGGAAAACCAACGAAATCAGAACGTGGCTGAGATCGTGGAAAAACGGTCACATCATGGGAAGGGAAATGGCAGAAAATAAGGAGAGAGTTTAGGGGAGAAAACGGCATTAAAAGAGAGATTAAGGGGAAAAACGGTAACTTAAGAACTGATAAAAACGGTCATATAATGCCAACATATTTCTGACCCAAAACTATAGTTAAGTTAAGTTTATTCCCCAAGGCCCAAGGCCCTGTCCAGGCGGGCGGCGGCGGCACGCGTGTGGCAATCACACATCACCACTTACCCACTAAAAGCCTCATTGCTACTCAACTCAAAGGGTAGAGGAAGAGTAATGGTTATAAACCTTACTCTTCCCTTATATTCTTTCAATGTGGGACAAAAGGAAAAAATGACTCTTCATATTCTTTTGAAGCAAACTTAAAGTTTCTAATAAAAACTCCAACATTTCACATGCTAGTTTATATATTGAGCTCATTCCCGACTTGTCATTGTTGTGCCTCTTGTTCTTCAATGACGATTGTGATATTGCCTTTGGATACAACACGTCTATTTTTATGTTTTGTTTGTACCATATTGTTCCATCTTGTGCAGTTCTTGATGATTATTGTTTTTGTACTGAAAAATAGATAATACCTTTGCACATGAACTATTTCTAGTTTCTGGTTCACCCATCAACTTCTTGATGGAAAGCGTTCTATGATGCCTCGATGAAAAAGCACATCCCGTCTTGCTAAAGTAGTTTCTATGACGCCTACTTGAGACAACTAGACATATACTCGAGATGAAGTATATGCAAGTAGCAGACATTTCAACACCTTTCAAATATTTCTTCCAATATGTTTCGTATCTGCTGTTCATATATCTCCTATAAATTTCTCCTACTTTGATTTTGAAATGAGATATACACTAGTAAAACTCATAAACTAGGTTCAGTTTTTGCCAATCTTGTCAAAACATGCGTTGGATTCTTTTGATGTTTAGTAAGTTTTGTAAGTAGTTTCTGTTAAATAATACCGATTGACTTCGACATTAATGAAGTTCCAAGAAATGTGGAAATTAAGCGGAATAAGTTAGTAATAAACAAAAGAAACCTGTTAATGTTGCTTTACTCCAAGAAGTAGAAGTAGAAATGATTTAACTTTATTTTAAGATAGGTAAGAATAAATTCTCTCTGGTTGCCCTCAAATAAGGCCTTCACCCAGAGGTCCATTACCATAGGAATATATTTTTGCTTTAAATAATTTATTGCTATTTGAAGATAGACAATTAGACATTATAATGCTTTAGGATTAGAGTTATGTTTTATTGCTATATGGAGATGGACATTACATTAATTTAGACATGATAAAAAGTTATGTATTAAGAGGAACTAAAGAACATTAATCTATCCCGTCAAAAAAAAAAAAAAAAAGAACATTAATCTAATTGTTACACTATGAATATATGATTATATTTTTGCGTAAAGTCAACTATTTAATCCATTTTATTGATATGACATACTCCAGTCTCCATGTCTCCGCATGCTATTTTTTTTTTTTTTTTGGGCCCCCTTTCGGGAACCCGTGGTAAGATGAATTACATCTGGGCTGCCCTCGCACAAGGCCACTCACCCAGAGGCCCAACAAGCCCCAAACCCCCCTCCCCCCAACAATATTGAAATTTTTGCTTCCACCAAGATTTGAACCTTGGTCTCCCATGTGGGAGATAGGAAGCCATACCATTGGACCCAAGGGTCCTTAGTGTCTCCGCATGCTAAATGATAAACAAGGACTCGAGGGTATTTATATGTTATTTTTTCCAATCTTATATAGGCGGATTATTACTCTTACGTCAGTGATCATTTAGCTTGTCAGCTGCAGGCATCCAAATGAGAAACTTGTAATTTTCAGATTAAGGGTAATTTTTTTTTTGTTATACCCTTCAACATAGAGATGGCCACTGGTGCGGGCTGGGCCGGCCAGTCCGTTGACTCTAGCTGGCCGGGCTGAGATTTTATGGCCCAGGACCGGACTGTGAAATTCACGGTATGGGCGGGCTGGTCCACGGGCTGAAAAATCTTGGCCCACACCGGTCTGTTACCCGTTTTCATGGTTCGGGGAGCGGTTTAGGCGGTTTGTGGGCCTAGCGGGCTGGGCCGGGCTGGTGGTCCGACATGAGAATTTTTTTTTTCAAAATTATTGAATCATTGAAATTATTTATTATTGTTACATAAATCCTTTAAAACTAATTAAAATATATATAATTATTAATATTAAAGAATAATTTTATTATTTTTGAATTTGATTGAATTATAATATATGCAATTTGATTAAAATATATACAATTTGATTAAAATATATACAATTTGATTAAGATATACATAATTTGGTTGAATAATTACTTGGGCTGGGCTGGACCGGTTTCGTGGACTGGGCTGGGCGGTTTTAGTAGCGGGCTTTCGTGGGTTGGGCTCAAAAAATTCGGTCCACGATCCACCCACCAATTTCACGGTTCAAGGCAGGCTGGACCGGGCTTTTCGCAGGCTCGACCCCACACGGCCCACGAGGTGGGCTGGCTGGATTGCCCGCACTATTGGCCATCTCTACTTCAACAAGACAAAAACAACAATAACTACAATCCATTTTGAATTAATTGATCGGTAGAGTTGTGAATCTTTTTCTTTTTTTGGGTGTTAAGGAGGCCAAAAGGGCAAGAGATGAGAATCGATCCCAAAATCTTCTGTAACCGGAAGAGAAGCTCTAACTAACTGAGCTAACCTTCACTCTCGAAGTTGTGAATCTTTACATAATGCAATCTTGAATCTAAATTGTAATAAGATCCTACTTGGAGTTGGTTGTGATATGTGGCTCCGCAACTCAAAGTCTCAAGTCTAATTAAGGGATGTATTCTCAAAACAATTTAATGATTCATAATGGGGGTTATAATTGAAGAAAAAGGAGTAGTCCATTACAAATTTGTAATAAATAAAAAGAAACTTGTAAATGTTTTTTATTGCAAAAAAGTAGGAATGGTATACTGATAATGTAGTAGAGCAATTAACATCTATATAATTAGATTAACATCTATATAATTACATCTATATAATTAACATCTAAAAAATAAACAACTACAACGTAATCTATTTATATCAAAGACACGAAGATAAAGTATAAAATCAGGGAGGGATAAAAGGAACACATCATACTTTGGCATGTCTCACAAACACCCACTCGAAATCCCCGTCTCAGAAATACTGCTCGCCCATCTCCTCGAAGAATCTCACAATATGTCCGGGCCAACATGTAAGATTGGTGATAATCTCACCAACTGTAATTGGTTCCTTCCCATATACTCAGAGTATGCAACTCTAATATCCCTAGCAAAGTGTTCCCAAGTCTCTGCATCATGCACCAAAATTACACCTAATAAAATCTCATTGTCAATGATACGGATCATGTGACTCTTGTCTATCTCTAGTCGAATCTCTAAAAGCACGTACATCACCAATCTGTCATGAAATTTTGAATCTGGAGTGAGTCTGAAGAATACTCCAATGCTTATAACCTTTTATAAAGAGTAAAAGAACGACAGTCTGAGAACTGAAAGATTCTTTGAGGGGAAGATAATACACCTAAATTTGATTGATCGAAGTTGAAATTCCAAGTCTTGGGATACCTATTTATGCAATTCAAACCTTTCAAATATGATCAATTTAAGAGCCATATGCTTTAAGCTTCTAATTAGCTCAACTTGTGACACTGGTAATTGATCATCAAAGAATTAAGGCCTTTCACCAACTTTAGAGCATGAGCAATGGGTTGGTTTTGGGTTGGTCTAGGAAAAAGTAAAGCTATTTTACTTAGTTTTACTATTGGGGCAATTGGCTCTTGGAGTTGGTTGGTCCTGTCTGCCAGACCAACACTCACCTCGGATGGTGTGCATCCGCCAATATTATATTGTAGTGTGTCTAAAAAGAGCTGGCCAAGTTTAACATTTTTTTCCTTTTACACGCTCAAAACGCGTCATTTAACAAGAAATGGTGAAACTTACGTGTCGTCTATTGCTCAAGTTCTACGTTTCACAGCATGTTGTATTGATTTGCTGCCACTGGCCCTGACGTGCATCAGAGGCCCACTGAGCAACAAATCAGTGGCTGCCGCGTGTAACAAGCTGGAAAAGTGTTGTTGAATTTTCCTTCTCCATATTACCACAAAGCCTATAAATACGGTAATTTAAAAAAATCATCTTATAATATTTTTTAAAAAATTACACCAATGGTTCTGAAATATTTGTATCTATCAATTGAGCACAAATTTGATATATTTTACCACACTTCTTCCTAACTTACGTAGTTACGTTAACTAATTAAATAATAAATTTTTAAAATACATAAATAATAATCAATATCGCACTAATTAAAATATGAATACAAATCATCTAGTCCATAAAAAAAAGATTTTGGGTAGGAGAGAGAATATATATGGTGGGATATAGCAAAAGTAAGAGAGAGACATAGAAAGACCAACTAAGACTAGCCCACCCATTGTGAGAAAATAAAGATAAGTTGGTGGGAGTTTAGTGAGATGTGAGGTGTAAGAAGGAGGGAAGGAGAGAGAATGACAAAAACTTAAAGACTAACAAAGACCAACCAAACCATTGTACATGCTCTTAGGGTGTCACCTTCAAAAGCAAATTTCAGGCCAGAAAAACTCGTGCTCATCACCTCCAAGAACATGCCAAAAGTTCACTACTTGGAGTGGTCAGCACATATGAGGTATAATCTGCATGAGATCATTTGCTACGATCTCCAAAACTTCATGGTACACCATCCATACGCGACCGGCTAAGTCATACCAACACTGGCACTCATAAGCGAGTACGTGGTCACTGTTATGTCGCTTGTTTTGGGGCCGTAAGACTAATAATGAAAGTATTTCAACATTGTAAGCTATATTAGGCTATGAGAAATAAATTCCAAAAATCGGTGGAACTATTTTTCAAATGGAACTCCTTCATGTTCAATATATATCAATACAATCATTATTTGAATAATTCGACTTATTTCAAATAAGGAAGAAAATCACTTTGATATCTTGTTTCGGAGAAATTAGTGGCTTGGGAGGAATGGAAAGAAACATCTTCTATTTGATCTAGTAGTCTTCATAAAATTTAATTTTACTATCTATATTTTCCAGTTCTAGTCTTCGGTCTGAAATTTTCAAGTTTTTCAGTCCTTGTTCATACGTTTAGAAGATAATTCAAGAAATCAGAAGAACTAGTTTTGAAGCTCATGCTATGCACATATGTATTTTTAGTTTTTCAGTAGTAAAAGTTAATATACTTTTATATGCGATTGATGCACAGATTTTAAACAAATGTCATAATCAGATTATATAATTGGTTTTGTTGATCCATTCTTATCTCATTAAATAGATAGATTTCTTTTTGTCTAAAATGACATGTAAAAGTGTAAAACATAGAGCTAAACTATACTACGTGTCCTTATAATCTTTTCTAAGATACAAATATTAGTTGTTATGAGACACTATTTTGACACAAAATCTCTACAAATAACTTGATTATTTTATAATTTTTTTCATTTACTATTACACTTCAAACTCTATTTAAAAATTTATCAAAAATTGAACTCTAAAAGTTCTATTAAAAAAATTTCAAACATATTAATGTTACTATAAATTTTGGCAGATTAAACGCTTAAAAAATATAATCCACTAAAAAATTGACAAAAAAAAACACTATATGTTTGAGAACATAAGTAGAAATAGAGCTCAAACTGATAAGGTAGCTAAAATGAGCTGAACTTATTAGGTATCTTAAAATTTCAGCACATTAAATTGAGATGTTTTATTTGATAGCAACTCAATTTCAAATTTTTGAGCTTAAACTTTGATTTAAACTCTTAGCCCAAACATGACTATTTATTTTAGGTGACTTAAACTTTTAGCACCTACATATTTAAGGTGACTTAAATGTTTGCCAAACAGAGCTTAATACTACATTAAACTTATCAATACTAATGCTACACAAAACTTATAATATGAATATTGTTATTAATATCATAAAATACTACAAAATTCAAAGTTAGACAAACAAAAATGTAATACTTCCTTCATTCTTTATCTATTGCAAGGGCTTGTCACACTTTTAAAAAAATGAAATAAAGGGGTCAATTTGTTCTTGAGTATCCATGTAATTAGCTAGAGAAGATAGAAAAATGTCTTTTGGATACATTTTGATACCAAATAGGAATTTTTTTTGCAATTGATATGAAACTTTCCAAAAAGGTATATGCTGCAATTGAAAAAATTGGAGAAAGTAGATTTCACAAAAAACAAAAATAAATTACCTAAGGTGAATAAAATTCCTTAAATCAACATGAACATGAATAATTAGAATTCCAAAATCGGTGTGAGCTCGCGGTCTGAAACCCATGCGACTCTCATCTATCTCTACAACCTAATCTACTCATATCAAAGCGACAAAGAGAAGGTATAAAATCAAAGAGGGAGAGAAAGCATACATCATAAATGGCATGTCTCACAAACACCCACTCTAAATCCCCGTCCCAAAAATGCTCCTCACCCATATCCCCGAAGAATCTCACAGTACGTCCTGACCAACAGGTGAGTGGGGTGATAGTCTCACAAACTGAAACCGGCTCCTCCCCCATATACTCAGTGTATGCAACTCTGATATTCCTAGCAAAGTGCTCTCAACTCTCTGCATCATGCACCACAACTACACCTAGAATCTCCTCGTTAGTGATACGGGTCATGCGACCCTCATCTATCTTCAATCGAATCTCCGAAAGCTCATGTCTCACCATCGCCCAAGGATCATCCAGTCAGGACAACCCGTGCTCTTCACCTCCAAGTATATGCCAGAAGGTAGCTACTCGGGGTGGCCAACATGTATAAGGTGTAATATGCATGTCATCAGGTGCTTCTATCCCCAAAAGGTCATGATACCCCATCCATATGCGATAGGCTAACTCATGCCAATCCTAACACTCATAAGTCAATCGCTGACCAATGTGTTGTCGCTCATTTTGGTCCCATAAGACTAATGATCAAAGATCCTTGATTATTATCAACAACAACTTCTTCCTTGACTGCCCATTGTTCCACTTCCACCACCACCTGCTCCCCATCATCATCATCGCCATCACCATCATCGTCATCGTCATCATCATTATCATCATCATCACTATCCTCATGACCATCCCCATGATCATCTTCTCTCTGATCTTCCCCACCCTCATCATCCTCATTTATCGTTTCTATATCCAAAAGGCCTATCTGATCCATAGGAGCACAACATGTATTATAAAAACAAGTGAATAAACTCTTCCACAAGTCCTATCTGATCCATATGCGATGGGCTAAGTCATGCCAATCTTGGCATTCATAAACGAGTGTCTGACCAATGTGTCGTCGCTCATTTTAAATACTCAAAATCTTTATAAAAAACACTTTTAAAAGTTTTTAAAAAAAGAAATAACAAGTTTTTAATAAATAATAGTCTTTTTAATAACTAAAACATTTCTAAACATATAAATATAAACTTACTAAAAATACGAAGTATTACAAGGTAAGCCTCTAAACATATTAACCTTTTTATTTATTAAATGAACAGTAAAATTAAATTTTATGAGACCACGAGATGAAATAGATCATGTTTCTTTACATTCCTAGTGAGCTAAGCCACTTATTTCTTATATCAAAGTGATTTTCTTCTTTTTTCCAAATAAGTTGACGGCCTAACACTACGGGATACTTCGTATAAACTTGTGGATTATATTTGTTTGGAAGAAAAAATAAATTTATGACAAATTATTCAAATGATAATAAGTTATACTTCCTCTGCTCTGAAATAAATAAAATGTTTCTCTCATAAAGCTCTCACATAAAAGGGAGAAGTGTTTTATTTATTTGGAGAAAGTATACTTTTATATGCGATTGATGTACATATTTTAAACAAATGTCATAATCAGATTATATAATTGGTTTTGGTGGTTTATTCTTACCTCATTAAATAAATAAGCTTTTTTTGTTTGAAATGACATTAAAAACATAGAATTAACCTATAATATGAGTCTTATTTTCTTTTCAGTGATAAAAATATTAAAGACACTATTATTGTCACAAAGTCTCTACAATTGAGTGATTATTTAATAGATTTTTTTAAGTTACTATCACACTTCAAACTATATTTAAAAATTAATCAAGATTTAAACTCTAGAAGTTATATTAAAAGATTTCCAAACATATTGATGTAAATCTTATTTTAATATAAATAGAAATATCAGGGCTATATCTCTCGCTCTACTACTGGCTATGTTGTATTCCTAGGTGATAATTTGATTTCTTGGCATTCTACGAAACAACCTACGGTGTCTAAGTCTTCCACTAAAGCACAATATCATGTTGTTGCTTATATAGTACAAGATACTATTTGGATACATTCTAATCTTGCAGAGATGGGTTTCGTCATTCGTTCCCCTATTCGATTGTTTTGTGATAATGTGTTTGCATCTTATTTGACAGCTAACCCCGTTCAGCATGATCGAAGCAAACACATTACCATTGATTACCATTTTGTTCGCGAATGTGTTGGTCATGGCAATCTAGTTGTTAAATATGTAATCACTCATTTAAAAATTGTTGACATTTTTACTAAAAGTTTGTCTAGTCAGTGGTTTGAGTTTTTACGTTCCAATCTACACGTGGTTCCCCCTACACAGATATAGAGGGTGTAATAGTGGATACCTAAAGGTATATATGTAATATGATATAATCTTATTTTAATATAAATAGAATGTTAGGGCTTCCTTTGAGGGTGAGGCGTCACATTATTTACAAATAAAACAAACTACCGGAGAAGGTACTAAGTATTTATAAAAATATAGTGACAAGATTACCCTATTCCCCAAACCCACTGCATAATAATCAGGAGCATGAAACTAGACCTTTTGCTACCCACTATTATAACTGTGCTCTGATCTGCAACATTGATCTGCACTAGCAAAGAAACCATCTTCGTGATCAACACAATGATTAATGATCGTTCTTTAACACCAATGATTCCAAACGAACGTTGACTCTGGTTCCAGAGTGGTGTTCCACAAATGACTCCACCAACGGATTCACAAGATCAGGTGCCTCGTCCTGTAAGACGAACACCATAGGTTATAAAACCAAACTGCAAACCATAGAATCCTACTTGTTCACACTTACAAAAATTAACAAGACTTGATGCAAACCGCAAAATGCTACTAGTTCACCACTTATAAAAATTAACAAGACTTGAGAAGCTCTGTGAAAAGAATACAGTTGGAAGCCAAGGATTTATGAAGCTTTTTCAAAGTGAATGAAGCAAGAAAGAGAGAAAACAACCTGAGGGCAGTGGCCTACGCCAGGCAAGACGATAAAATCTTCAACAGATTCAAAATTTCCATAAGCTCTTCCAAGCTCAATTGGTTCCCATTAAGGATGGCAATCCAGTCCGGATCCGACCCTAGTCCGACTCCGAGTCCGGGAAAAAATCCGAGCCGACTCCGAGAAAAAAAAAATCCGCATCCGACTCCGTTTAAAAAATCCGACTCCGAGTCGGAGTAGGGTCGGAGTCGGATCTCATAAAAAATCCGACACCTCCGATCCGACTCCGACGGATGTCCGACTCCGACTCCGACTCCGACATAATCCGACTCGACATCCGACTCCGACTCCGACTTTGAGGCAATTAGTCTTATTTTTTATATATTAATGTATTACATATGTATACTCTAACTTTGATTTTGACTTTCAAAGCAATTGGTCTTAGTTTATATTCAAAGACGTTTCTATCAAAGGAAAGATGGGTTGGTGGCACATGACATGACACTCTCCAATATAGTATGTATGTGTCATACTATCATATACTCATATGACAGTTGACACTCTTATCAAACTTATAATACATATGCTTATGAATTATGATATCATTTAAAAATATTGTATACTTTTATTAGACAAGATCTAACCTATATATACTCAATTCGATGATGGGCCATCCTAATAGTCTAATACGGTAATACCCTATAAACCTTATGAGTTATGGACTTTTGTTTTTAATCATGTATTTGCTTATTTGATTTTATGTGCTTAGTTAAACTTAAATTATTGCTTAGATTTTTTGTATTATACAAGTTTTTTTTTTACAATATAAAATTGTGCAAAAAAAAAAAAAGTCGGATGTTCGGATTATCTGGAGTCGGATGTCGGAGTCGGATCGGAGTCGGATCGGAGTCGGATGTCCGGATTTTAAGTCGGATCGGATTCGGATTATCGGAGTCGGATGTCGGAGTCGGAGTCGGAGTCAGATTTAAAATCCGACTTCTTGTAGGGTCGGAGTCGGATTATGCATAATCCGGTCCAAGTCCGACCCGTTGCCATTCCTAGTTCCCATGGATCTTTGTCACCCCAACCAATCAATACAGAGCACTGCAGATGGGAACATAACTTATATATGTTCACATCTAGTGGCGTAACCAAATTAACTTCTTTCATTGATTACCAATCATGGGAGAAATTCAAAGAATACAAAGTACACAATATTTTCATACAATCACCCTTGCCCTGACCTTGACTTGAGGCAATAACATCTCAGGAAGAGGGCCATCCGAGTAACAAACGAACTCCAGAAACACATCAACGGCACCAGGTTGTAGCCCTGGAAGAAGGATTTTCTCAACTAATTCCTCTGTTACCTGAGAGGTATCATGGTAACACTGAAATAACATCTTGTTAATCATTATTTGAATAATTCGACTTATTTCAAATAAGGAAGAAAATCACTTTGATATCTTGTTTCGGAAAAATTAGTGACTTGGGAGGAATGGAAGGAAACATTTGATCTCATACTCTTCATAAAATTTAATTTTACTATCTATATTTTCCGGTTATAGTCTCCGGTCTGAAATTTTCAAGTTTTTCAATCCTTGTTCATACATGTAGAAGATAATTCAAGAAATAAGAAGAACCAGTTTTGAAGCTCATGCTATGCACATATGTATTTTTAATTTTTCAGTAGTAAAAGTTATATACTTTTATATGCGATTGATGCATAGATTTTAAACTAATGTCATAATCAGATTATATATAATTGGTTTTGTTGATCCATTCTTACCTCATTAAATTGATAGATTTCTTTTTGTCTAAAATGACATGTAAAAGTGTAAAACATAGAGCTAAACTATACTACGAGTTCTTATAATCTTTTCAGGGATACAAATATTAGTTGTTATGAGACACTATTTTTGACACAAAATCTTTACAAATAACTTGATTATTTTAGATTTTTTTCATTTACTATTAAACTTCAAACTATATTTAAAAATTTATCAAAATTTGAACTCTAAAAGTTCTATTAAAAAATTCTCAAACATATTAATGTTACTATAAATTTTGGCAAATTAAACGCTTAAAAAATATAATCCACTAAAAAATTGACAAAAAAAATTGAATAAAAAAACACTATATGTTTGAGAACATAAGCAGAATTAGAGCTCAAACTGATAAGGTAGCTAAAATGAGCTGATAAGGTAGCTTAAAATTTCAGCACATTAAATTGAGATGGTTTATTTGATAGCAACTCAATTTCAAATTTTTGAGCTTAAATTTTATTTAAACTCTTACCCCAAACATGACTATTTATTTTAGGTGACTTAAACTTTTAGCACATATTCATTTAAGGTGACTTAAATGTTTGTCAAACAGAGCCTAATACTACATTAAACTTATCAATACTAATGCTACACAAAACTTATAATATGAATATTGTTATTGATATTATAAAATACTATACTTCCTTCATTCTTTATCTATTGCAAGGGTTTGTCACACTTTTTAAAAATGAAATAAAGGGGTCAATTTGTTCTTGAGTATCCATGTAATTAGGTAGAGAAGAATAGAAGATAAAAAAAAGTCTTTTGGGTACATTTTGATACCAAATAGGAAATTTTCTGCAATTGATATGGAACTTTCCGAAAAGATATATGCTGCAATTGAAAAAAATTGGAGAAAGTAGATTTCACAAAAAACAAAAAAAATTACCTAAGGTGAATAGAATTCCTTAAATCAACATGAACATGAATAATTACAAGTATATGCGCAATTTATATTGGACCAAAATCTGGACCAAAATTTGGACTAAAATTTGGACCAAAATCTGGACCAAAACCCGTGTGATCTCGGGGTCTAAAACCCATACGACCCTCATCTATAACCTTATCTACTCATATCAAAGTGACAAAGAGAAGGTATAAAATCAAAGAGGGAGAAAAAGCATACATCATAAATGGCATGTCTCACAAACACCCAGTCTAAATCCCCGTCCCAAAATTACTCCTCACCCATACCCCCGAAGAATCTCACAGTACGTCCTGGCCAACAGGTGAGTGGGGTGATAATCTCACAAACTGGAACCAACTCCTCCCCCATATACTCGGAGTATGCAACTCGATATTCCTAGCAAAGTGCTCTCAACTCTCTGCATCATGCACCACAACTACACCTAGAATCTCCTCGTTAGTGATACGGGTCATGCGACCCTCATCTATCTTCAATCGAATCTCCGAAAGCTCATGTCTCACCATCACCCAAGGATCATCCAGTCAGGACAACCAGTGCTCTTCACCTCCAAGTATATGCCAGAATGTAGCTACTCGGGGTGGCCAACAGGTATAAGGTGTAATATGCATGTCATCATGTGCTTCTATCCCCAAAAGGTCATGATACCCCATCCATATGCGATAGGCTAACTCATGCCAATCCTGACACTCATAAGTCAATCGCTGACCAATGTGTTGTCGCTCATTTTGGTCTCATAAGACTAATGATCAAAGATCCTTGATTATTATCAACAACAACTTCTTCCTTGACTGCCCATTGTTCCACTTCCACCACCACCTGCTCCCCATCATCATCATCGCCATCACCATCATCGTCGTCGTCATCATCATTATCATCATCATCACTATCCTTATGACCATCCCCATGATCATCTTCTCTCTGATCTTCCCCACCCTCATCATCCTCATTTATCGTTTCTATATCCAAAAGGCCTATCTGATCCATAGGAGCACAACATGTATTATAAAAACAAGTGAATAAACTCTTCCACAAGTCCTATCTGATCCATATGCGATGGGCTAAGTCATGCCAATCTTGGCATTCATAAACGAGTGCCTGACCAATGTGTCGTCGCTCATTTTAAATACCCAAAATCTTTATAAATAACACTTTTAAAAGTTTTTTAAAAAAGAAATAACAAGTGTTTAATAAATAATAGTCTTTTTAATAACTAAAACCTTTCTAAACATATAAATATAAACTTACTAAAAATACGAAGTATTACAAGGTAAGCCTCTAAACATATTAACCTTTTTATTTATTAAATGAACAGTAAAATTAAATTTTATGAGACCACGAGATGAAATAGATCATGTTTCATTACATTCCTAGTGAGCTAAGCCACTTATTTCTTATATCAAAGTGATTTTCTTCTTTTTTCCAAATAAGTTGACGGCCTAACACTACGGGATACTTCGTATAAACTTGTGGATTATATTTGTTTGGAAGAAAAAATAAATTTATGACGAATTATTCAAATGATAATAAGTTATACTTCCTCTGCTCTGAAATAAATAAAATGTTTCTCTCATAAAGCTCTCACATAAAAGAGAGAAGTGTTTTATTTATTTAGAGAAAGTATACTTTTATATGCGATTGATGTACATATTTTAAACAAATGTCATAATCAGATTATATAATTGGTTTTGGTGGTTTATTCTTACCTCATTAAATAAATAAGCTTTTTTTGTTTTAAATGACATTAAAAATATAGAATTAACCTATAATATGAGTCTTATTTTCTTTTCAGTGATAAAAATATTAAAGACACTATTATTGTCATAAAGTCTCTACAATTGAGTGATTATTTAATAGATTTTTTTAAGTTACTATCACACTTCAAACTATATTTAAAAATTAATCAAGATTTAAACTCTAGAAGTTATATTAAAAGATTTCCAAACATATTGATGTAAATCTTATTTTAATATAAATAGAAATATCAGGGCTATATCTCTCGCTCTACTACTGGCTATGTTGTATTCCTAGGTGATAATTTGATTTCTTGGCATTCTACGAAACAACCTACGGTGTCTAAGTCTTCCACTGAAGCACAATATCATGTTGTTGCTTATATAATACAAGATACTATTTGGATACATTCTAATCTTGCAGAGATGGGTTTCGTCATTCGTTCCCCTATTCGATTGTCTTGTGATAATGTGTTTGCATCTTATTTGACAGCTAACCCCGTTCAGCATGATCGAAGCGAACACATTACCATTGATTACCATTTCGTTCGCGAACGTGTTGCTCATGGCAATCTAGTTGTTAAATATGTAATCACTCATTTAAAAATTGTTGACATTTTTACTAAAAGTTTGTCTAGTCAGTGGTTTGAGTTTTTACGTTCCAATCTACACGTGGTTCCCCCTACACAGATATAGAGGGTGTAATAGTGGATACCTAAAGGTATATATGTAATATGATATAATCTTATTTTAATATAAATAGAATGTTAGGGCTTCCTTTGAGGGTGAGGCGTCACATTATTTACAAATAAAACAAACTACCGGAGAAGGTACTAAGTATTTATAAAAATATAGTGACAAGATTACCCTATTCCCCAAACCCACTGCATAATAATCAGGAGCATGAAACTAGATCTTTTGCTACCCACTATTATAACTGTGCTCTGATCTGCAACATTGATCTGCACTAGCAAAGAAACCATCTTCGTGATCAACACAATGATTAATGATCGTTCTTTCACACCAATGATTCCAAAGGAACGTTGGCTCTGGTTCCAGAGTGGTGTTCCACAAATGACTCCACCAACGGATTCACAAGATCAGGTGCCTCGTCCTGCAAGTCGAACACCATAGGTTATAAAACCAAACTGCAAACCATAGAATCCTACTTGTTCACACTTACAAAAATTAACAAGACTTGATGCAAACCGCAAAATGCTACTAGTTTACCACTTATAAAAATTAACAAGACTTGAGAAGCTCTGTAAAAAGAATACAGTTGGAAGCCAAGGATTTATGAAGCTTTTTCAAAGTGAATGAAGCAAGAAAGAGAGAAAACAACCTGAGGGCAGTGGCCTACGCCAGGCAAGACGATAAAATCTTCAACAGATTCAAAATTTCCATAAGCTCTTCCAAGCTCAATTGGTTCCCATGGATCTTTGTCACCCCAACCAATCAATACAGGGCACTGCAGATGGGAACATAACTTCTATATGTTCACATCTAGTGGCGTAACCAAATTAACTTCTTTCATTGATTACCAATCATGGGAGAAATTCAAAGAATACAAAGTACACAATATTTTCATACAATCACCCTTGCCCTGACCTTGACTTGAGGCAATAACATCTCAGGAAGAGGGTCATCCGAGTAACAAACGAACTCCAGAAACACATCAACGGCACCAGGTTGTAGCCCTGGAAGAAGGATTTTCTCAACTAATTCCTCTGTTACCTGAGAGGTATCATGGTAACACTGAAATAACATCTTGTTAATCATTATTTGAATAATTCGACTTATTTCAAATAAGGAAGAAAATCACTTTGATATCTTGTTTCGGAAAAATTAGTGACTTGGGAGGAATGGAAGGAAACATTTGATCTCATACTCTTCATAAAATTTAATTTTACTATCTATATTTTCCGGTTATAGTCTCCGGTCTGAAATTTTCAAGTTTTTCAATCCTTGTTCATACATGTAGAAGATAATTCAAGAAATCAGAAGAACCAGTTTTGAAGCTCATGCTATGCACATATGTATTTTTAATTTTTCAGTAGTAAAAGTTATATACTTTTATATGCGATTGATGCATAGATTTTAAACTAATGTCATAATCAGATTATATATAATTGGTTTTGTTGATCCATTCTTACCTCATTAAATTGATTGATTTCTTTTTGTCTAAAATGACATGTAAAAGTGTAAAACATAGAGCTAAACTATACTACGAGTTCTTATAATCTTTTCAGGGATACAAATATTAGTTGTTATGAGACACTATTTTTGACACAAAATCTTTACAAATAACTTGATTATTTTAGATTTTTTTCATTTACTATTAAACTTCAAACTATATTTAAAAATTTATCAAAATTTGAACTCTAAAAGTTCTATTAAAAAATTCTCAAACATATTAATGTTACTATAAATTTTGGCAAATTAAACGCTTAAAAGTATAATCCACTAAAAATTTATGAAAAAAACACTATATGTTTGAAAACATAAGCAGAAATAGAGCTCAAACTGATAAGGTAGCAAAAATGAGCTGAACTGATAAGGTAGCTTAAAATTTTAACACATCAAATTGAGATGTTTTATTTGATAGCAACTCAATTTCAAATTTTTGAGCTTAAATTTTATTTAAACTCTTACCCCAAACATAACTATTTATTTTAAGTGACTTAAACTTTTAGCACCTACTCATTTAAGGTGACTTTAAATGTCTGCCAAATAGAGCCTAATACTACATACACAAAACTTATAATATGAATATTGTTATTAATATCATAAAATACTACAGAATTCAAAGTTGGACAAACAAGAATGTAATACTTCATTCTTTATCTATTGCAAGGGTTTGTCACACTTTTTTAAAAATGAAATAAATGGGTCAATTTGTTCTTGAGTATCCATGTAATTACCTAGAGAAGATAAAAAAAAGTCTTTTGGGTACATTTTGATACCAAATAGGAAAATTTCTGCAATTGATATGGAACTTTCCGAAAAGGGCAATTGAAAAATTTTGGAGAAAGTAGATTTCACAAAAAACAAAAAAAAAATACCTAAAGTGAATAGAATTCCTTAAATCAACATGAACCTGAATAATTATAAGTATATGCACAATTTATATTGGACCAAAATCTGGACCAAAACCGGTGTGATCTCGGGGTCTAAAACCCATGCGACCCTCATCTACAACCTTATCTACTCATATCAAAGTGACAAAGAGAAGGTATAAAATCAAAGAGGGAGAAAAAGCATACATCATAAATGGCATGTCTCACAAACACCCAGTCCAAATCCCCGTCCCAAAAATACTCCTCACCCATACCCCCGAATAATCTCACAGTACGTCCTGGCCAACAGGTGAGTGGGGTGATAATCTCACAAACTGGAACCGACTCCTCCCCTATATACTCAGAGTATGCAACTCTGATATTCCTAGCAAAGTGCTCCCAACTCTCTGCATCATGCACCACAACTACACATAGAATCTTCTCATTAGTGATACGAGCCATGCGACCCTGATCTATCTCCAATTGAATCTCCGAAAGCCCATACCTCACCATCGCCCAAGGATCATCCGGCCAGGACAACCCGTGCTCTTCACCTCCAAGTACATGCCATAAGGTAGCTACTCGGGGTGGCCAACAAGTATAAGGTGTAATATGCATGTCATCAGGTGCTTCAATCCCCAAAAGGTCATAATAACACATCCATATGCAATAGGCTAACTCATGCCAACCCTGACACTCATAAGCCAATAGCTGACCAATGTATTGTCGCTCATTTTGGGGCCCATAAGACTAATGATCAAAGATGCTTGATTATTATCAACAACAACTTCTTCTTTCACTGCCCATTGTTCCACTTCCACCACCACCTCCTCCTCATCATCACCATCATCGCCATCGCCATCGCCATCATCATCATTACCATCATCATCACTATCCTCATGACCATCCCCATGATCATCTCCTCCCTGATCTTCCCCACCCTCATCATCCTCATTTATCGTTTCTATATTCAAAAGGCCTAATCCATAGGAGCACAACTTGTATTATAAAAACAAGTGAATAAACTCCTCCAAAAGGCTTATTTGATCCATATGCGATGAGCTAAGTCATACCAATCTTGGCACTCATAAGCGATTACCTGACCAATGTGTTGTCGCTGATTTTAAATACCCAAAATCTTTCTAAAAAAACTCTTTTAAAAGTTTTTAAAAAAAAAATAAATAACAAGTCTTTTTAATAATAATAGTCTTTTTAATAACTAAAACCTTTCTAAAAATATAAATATTAATTTACTAAAAATACGAAGTGTTACAAGGTAAGCCTCTAAACATATTAACTTTTTTTTATTAAATAGATAGTAAAATTAAATTTTATGAGGACCACGAGATGAAATAGATCATGTTTCTTTCCATTCCTCGTGAGCCACTTATTTCTTGTATCAAAGCGATTTTCTTCTTTTTTTCCAAAAAAGTCGATGGCCTAACACCACTGGGATACTTCGTATAAACTTGTGGATTATATTTATTTGGAAGAAAAAATAAATATATGACGAATTATTCAAATGATAATAAGTTATAAATCCTCCGTTCTGAAATAAATAAAATGTTTCTCTCACAAAGCTCTCACATAAAAGAGAGAAGTGTTTTATTTATTTGGAGGAAGTATATTTTTATATACGATTGATGTACATATTTTAAACAAATGTCATAATCAGATTATATAATTGGTTTTGGTGGTTTATTTTTACCTCATTAAATAAATAAGCTTTTTTTTATTTGAAATGATATTAAAAACATAGAGTTAAACTATACTATGAGTCTTATTTTCTTTTCAGGGATAAAAATATTAAAGACACTATCATTGTCACAAAGTCTCTACAATTGAGTGATTATTTAATAGATTTTTTTTAAGTTACTATTACACTTCAAACTATATACAGTATAAAAATTAATCAAGATTTAAACTCTAGAAGTTATATTAAAGATTTCCAAACATATTGATGTTACTCTAAATTTTTGCAAGTTAAACGCTTAAACAATATAATCCACTAAAAAATTGACACAAAATTGAAAAAAAAACACTAATACTACATTATACTTATCAATACTAATGCTACACAAAATTCATTATATGAATATAATTAATATCATAAAATACTACAGAATTCCATTGTAAAAAAAATACCACATAATTCAAAGTTCGACAAACAAGCATGTAATACTTCCTTCATTCTTTATCTATTGCAACATAAGGGTTTGTCACAATTCTTTTTTTAAAAAATGAAATAAAGGGGCCGGTTTGTACTCGAGTATCCATGTTATTAGCTAAAGAAGATAGAATAAATGTCTTTTGGATGCATTCTGATACCAAATAGGAAATTTTTGCAATTGATACTTTTCAAGAAGGTATATGTTGCAATTAAAAAAGATTGGATAAAGTAGATTTAAAAAAATAATTACCAAAGGTGATAGAATTCCTTACATCAACGTGAACATGAATAATTGTAAGTATATGCACAATCTATATCAGACCAAAATTTGGATCAAAACCGGTCTAATCTCTGGGTCATGAAAACCAAGATTTCGGTTTTCCCATTCAATACAAATTCGAGTGACTCAGTTTCCTTTAAAAATATCGTACTTCGGTGAAAGTTTATATTAAAACCTTATGTATTTATACTTATAATTGTAAAATATTAAATGTTAATAAATGGGCGGATATTTCGAAAAGCAATAACTAAACTCTGTTAGTTACACTACCGTGCATTGCAGTGGAATTGATAGATAACTTCCTTAGGTAAAGTGTCGTTAGAAGGCTCACGAGTCTCGAGTTCATATCTCGCTAATCCACTAAACCTCCGCTGCTTTTTTTTCGGTCTCTAACTTTCAAGCTTTAATTTTTTTAACGGTTTTTTCACCTGATACCCCCGAGTTTTCAAAAAATTCACCTGGTACCCTCCATGTTTTCAAAATTCACCAGGTACCCCTCAGTTTCAAACTAATACACTCAGATACCCTTAATGACTAACGGCGTTAACCGACGTTAGTCTTAACCCCAATTAACCCCTAAATAAACCCTAATAAGCCTAATTAAATATTAATTAGCCTAATTAAACCCTAAAACCTAACTAACCCTAACTTAACTTCTAAATCTAACTCTAAACCTAACACCCCTCCCCCACCTCGCCACCACCCCCGCAACCCCCACCCCGGCAGCCCCCCCCCCCCCCCACCCCCCCCTGCGGCCCTCGTCGCGAGCCCAACCCCCCCCCGTCGCCAAGCCGCCCCCCAACCCTCGTCGTGAGCCCGGAACTCCACCCCTCCTCCTACCCCCCGTCGCTAGCCTAGAACCCCACCCTCCGCCCCACCCCTCGTCGCGAGCCCGGATCCCCACCCCCTCCCCCCACTCCTCGTCGTGAGCCCCGGAATCCCACCCTCCCTTACCCCCCGTCGTATTGACCTTGTTCGGGTTACTCGGCTTGTTCGGGTTACTTTCGGGGTGGTGTTGTGGCGGGCGCAAGAAGTGGGGGGAAGGGGGGTTGTTTCGAAAGTGAGGGGGCGATGGTGTGGGAGGGTGGGAACTGGATTTGGGCTGCGGCGCGGGGGTGGGGAGGAGGGCTGCGGGGGGGCTGGGGTAGAGAGGAGGCTGCAGGGGGTTGTTGGAAGGGTGGGGGAGGGGTGGTTAGGGTTAGGTTTAGGGTTTAAGGTTAGGATTAGGGTAAGGGTTATGATTAGGATTAGAATTATAGGTTAATTAGGGTTTAAAGCAGAAAATTAGGGTTAATGACTAACGGCGGTTAACGCCGTTAGTAATTAAGGGTATTTGAGGGTACCACGTGAATTAGTTTTTAAACTTAGGGGTACATGGTGAATTTTGAAAACATGGAGGGTACCATGTGAATTTTTTGAAAACTCGGGGGTATCAGGTGAAAAAACCGTTTTTTTAACAATATTGTATATATTTTTTCAACTTTTTTTTTGTAAAAAAATAGTATTTGTTTATGTTAAATATTAAGTGTTTATACATAAAAATTCATCACTAGAGAAATATACAAAATAAAAATAAATTCGTCCCACCCAATACAAAATGTGTACGGGTCCGCCACTACCTTATATATCATATATACTTCCTATGTTTTTTTATTGCAATATTGGAGCATGGCACGAGAATTTAAAAATGAGAGAGATAGAGATTAGACAGAAACTTATGTCATAATCTTTTTGAATTCATTTCACCGTAGTTTGAGAAAATCAATTTTACATAATGTTTACTAATAACTCAAATTAACCAAAAATAAAATTGATCAAAGATAATAGTGGATACCTAAGGGTATATATGTAATATGATGTAAATCTTATTTTAATATAAATAGAATCTCAGGGCTACATCTCTCGCTCTACTACTGGCTATGTTGTATTCCTAGGTGATAATTTGATTTCCTGGCATTCTACGAAACAACCTACGGTGTCTAAGTCTTCCACTGAAGCACGATATCGTGTTGTTGCTTATATAGTACAAGAGACTATTTTGATACGTTCTAATCTTGCAGAGATGGGTTTCGGCATTCATCCTCTATTCGATTGTTTTGTGATAATGTGTATGCATCTTATTTGACAACCAACCCCGTTCAGCATGATCGAAGCAAACACATTACCATTGATTACCATTTCGTTCGCGAACGTGTTGCTCATGGCAATCTAGTTGTTAAATATGTAATCACTCATTTAAAAATTGCTGACATTTTTACTAAAAGTTTGTCTAGTCAGTGGATTGAGTTTTTACGTTCCAATCTGCACGTGGTTCCCTCTGCACAGATAAAGAGGGTGTAATAGTGGATACCTAAAGGTATATGTAATATGATGTAATCTTATTTTAATATAAATAGAATGTCAGGGTTACCTTTGAGGGTGAGTCGTCACATTATTTACACATAAAACAAACTACCGGAGAAAGTACTAAGTATTTATAGAAATGTAGTGACAAGATTACCCATACTCCCCAAACCAATTGCATAGTAATCAGGAGCATGAAATTAGACCTTTTGCTACCCACTATTATAAATGTGCTCTGATCTGCAACATTGATCTGCACTAGCAAAGAAACCATCTTCGTGATCAACACAATGATTATCGATCGTTCTTTCACACCAATGATTCCGAAGGAACGTTGGCTCTGGTTCCAGAGTGGCGTTCCACAAATGACTCCACCAATGGATTCACAAGATCAGGTGCCTCGTCCTGCAACACGAACACTATAGGTTATAAAACCAAACTGCAAACCATAGAATCCTACTAGTTCACACTTACAAAAATTAACAAGACTTGATGCAAACTGCAAACCATAGAATCCTACTAGTTCACACTTACAAAAATTAACAAGACTTGATGCAAACCGCAAAATGCTACTAGTTTACCACTTATAAAAATTAACAAGACTTGAGAAGCTCTGTGAAAAGAATACAGTTGGAAGCCAAGGATTTGTGAAGCTTTTTCAAAGTGAATGAAGCAAGAAAGAGAGAAAACAACCTGAGGGCAGTGGCCTACGCCAGGCAAGACGATAAAATCTTCAACAGATTCAAAATTTCCATAAGCTCTTCCAAGCTCAATTGGTTCCCATGGATCTTTGTCACCCCAACCAATCAATACAGGGCACTGCAAATGGGAACATAACTTCTATATGTTCACATCTAGTGGCGTAACCAAATCAACTTCTTTCATTGATTACCAATCATGGGAGAAATTCAAAGAATACAAAGTACACAATATCATCATACAATCACCCTTGCCCTGACCTTGACTTGAGGCAATAACTCCTCAGGAAGAGGGCCATCCGAGTAACAAATGAACTCCAGAAACACGTCAACGGCACCAGGTTGTAGCCCTGGAAGAAGGATTTTCTCAACTAATTCCTCTGTTACCTGAGAGGTATCATGGTAACACTGAAATAACATCTTGTTAGTCTAAGTAAGCGAAGGCAAAGCCCTGTCTTTCTCGGTTATGCAACAACATGCTATTTCTCTTCACAAGTTATCTGGTTAAGGCACCTATAAGGCTATAACTAGGTCTCTACATTCAACACCAAATAAACACCAAGATTCTGCTTTTCAGAGTGCAATTACAAATTCAGACAATATGTACCTGGCACAGAATATTCCTGACAGATTGAGGTGTGGCTACTGTTCCGAAAAACAGTTTACCGAGACCAGTATTCCTGCCACCAGCCAAAGCAATTAAGCAATATATGTTATAGGTTGAGGTAAAAACAAGAAAGCAGCTATCAGTTGCGGGTTAACTCTATTACCGTAACAAATTCTGAAAACCTTTTATTAGAGGTCTGCCAAGTTGAGGTTGCTTTTTAATGTGAAGCATACGAAGAGATATGTTTAGAAGGACGAGACCCTTGCAAATCTGTGGCTCCATCACTGCCGCCTGAAGTCCCACAAGACCTACAAGGAATAATCACATACTTAGGCAAGGTTAAAATCTGAGAGCTTACTTTGTCCAGTGCTGCTTCGAGAAACAGCAAGTAACTGATTAAGACTTCCATTGAGGAAAAGCATAACAACATTGGAATTTACTTTTTCCACAGTTTTCAAATGGGAGATTGAAAACCAAACAGTTGGCTAACAAGTGGAAACGAACACAAGAAGCACGTGTCATAATTTGATACAGTATGCAATACAGATAATAGTGAAAGAAAGGGGAGCCACCTCCAATAGAATTGCATATAAAGAACGCCTCGTCTTTGACTACCTCTAGACAGAAGTCATTAAGTTGAGATGCCCATGTCTCAAAGGTATAGAAAGGAGTAAGGCCAAAATCGCGGGGGTTGGGTTTGTCGGAGTAACCATAGCCAATGAGATCAATGGAGTAGACCCTGTGTGACATTCCCAAAACTGGTAGATTTTTCCTCCAATGATCACTGTTAAGAAGAAAGGGCAAAAACCAAAATAAAGAAATGAACCAACCTCTTTGTATTTTCGCCTAGACACAATAATCAGAAATGCTACGTTTCAAAGTGGACGACATTATATAGTATTGTGCATGAAACTCCATATATAATTTGGTAATAAAGCAATAATACAGAATTACAAGATTAAAGATTACCCCGCAATGACCTCCGAAAGCTTGGTCCGAGGCAAGGTAAGGGATCCAATATACACAGCCAACTCAGGCACCACAACCTTACCCCTAAATCCTAATCCCCTAAAGTAAATGGAGAGGCTATTAGAAGAACGATCCTTCTAACGGGTGCCTGGGGGCTCTGGATAAGAAACTTATTTTACCACAAAAGTTATTTATATAAAATAACTTTGGGAGAGAAATATATAAATATAAGTTCCTTATCCGCTCCTTAGTCCTTAGGGGCACCCGTTAGCATTTGCCTTAGAATAACTTGCAAGCTTTAAAATCTACTTCCTAAATAAGCTGAATAAGCATAGTTACACTAAAATAGCCAAATCTTTGCTCTAATGTATCTTTTTAATCTGTCCCAACTCCCAATATAAGGCTCCATTCCATTATTTGCAGATCATATTTTAACAGCTTACACCCACCAATCAAGTTTTGAACCCATTAAAATGCGTGTAACAAGCAAATTAGTAAAAAACAAACATTGAATGATGAAAAGAAGACAAGACAAGAAAACCTGTTAGCTCCAAAGCCATGGATGAGAAGCAGTGCAGGGCCAGTATTTCCACAGCATTGATAACGAATTGAATAACCCCTCCATTTCCATATGCTTTGCTTAACAATAATTATTATCAAAATTAGTTTATCAAAAACGTGAACTTGAAAATGAAAGGAAAAGAAGAGAAATTTACCAAGAACGCACAGATGGTTGTGAGGTTTCATCTTCAACAGTGTTTAAAGGATGATCACCAGAAAAAGAACTGACTTGAAATTTGGAATTTGCAGCAAATAAAGATGTTGGAAATTGGAAGAATGAGGATTTATGGAGACTAAAAAAGGGTTGTGACTGTGAAAAAGAAAGACAACTTCTTGTGACATTGATACTCAACCACTTTCTTCTGTTATGAAAAGGAAAATGAAAATGGAGGTCTGGTTTGCAGGCACTAAATGTTGTGCTCACCATTTTCATCAATTATGATTTAGAAAAGCATATTTTCATCTGTATCATGGTGTATCACAAAAACCAACAAATTTAGTATTTTGGATTTTTGGTGGTCACAGTTGCCCCAAATCCCTTTCTTCTGCTCCTCTTCCTTCTCCATCTTCGAGCCTCTTCTTTTTCCATCACTTTTTTTTTCTTTTTATTAACTTATCCTGTGTAAGCCAACATTATTTAAGACTTTCATCATTTGGGCCTGGGAGAAAGAGTTTATGGTTTAGAGGCTAGAGAGTCACTTTTAAATTGTATTACTCGTTTTTCTTTTTGGAGCCTTGTATATGCACTTTGTGATATGCCACATATGATTTTTTCCATTGTGGTAAAAAAAGAGAGAGAATAAGTTATTGAGTAATAAGAACCGGAAAGAAAGGTAGCTTAATGGTAAGATCATGAAATTTGAAATAAGAGGTAAAGGGGGTTCTAAACTCCTCACGCAAATTCCTTAATCATTTTCAAGGGCAATGTCATGTTAGTAAAAAAATAATTGAAAATTAGTCATTTGAATCATAATATGCTTTCGTAACATTATAACTTAACTCTTGGTTTTGATTAAAAATCCATGACATTATTATTAATTTTGATAAAATAAGTAATAAGAATATCTCTTTCTTTCATACTTGAGGTCGTGGATTTAAGACTTTACAATTGACAATAGTCCAAATGAATACCAAGCTAAGTCAGTTGAGAGAGAGGGTACATGTTGCCGCCTAGTCGCCTACATCATCATTATTATTACTTCCTCCGTTCCAAATTAAGCGCAACAATTTGGAAGGCACGGACTCCTAGTTGAAATTTCTTAAGGGGTGATTAGAAAAAGGGAGGGGTATGTGATTAATTTTAAGTGGAGAGAGAAAGTGGGCCCAAAAAGAAAAAATCTGTCAGCAACCATCACCAACAATCAGCAACCACCACTTACACCGTCATCGGCACCCACCACTGCCAACCACCGGCCTTACATCCACCCAGAAAAAAACCACCACCACCGCCCCTTTGCCAAGAACCACACACCGCCACCGCCACCGCCAGCACCCACACTAAAAAACCACCACACACCGCCACCGCCACCGCCAACCACCCACCTTACATCCACCCACAAAAAAAAGATCAACCACCACCACAACAAAACCCCAACTGAAAACCACCACTCCTACCACCGTCAACAGCAGATCAAGTCCCAAAAACGCCCATCACCGTCAACCCCCCAACGGCCCAACCCCCAACCAACACCACCAAAATCCACCGCCAACACCACCAAAATCCACCGCCAACACCACCTAAATCCAACCAAATCCCGAATCGACCACGGATATTAAAACTCACTCCACCTCCACAAGAACTTGAAGACCAGAGAAAGGGATAGGATAGATAGAGATGCAGATCGAGAAGAGAGAGAAATCGAGGAGAGAGAACGAAGGAAGATGGAGCGCCGGCGGTTTTCAGTTGGAACGAAGGACAGAGGACGGACGCCGGCGGTGGGGGCGTGATGGCAATGGTGGGGACGAATTCCGACGTGGGTGGGAGTGAGGAGAGAGAAAGTGGTGTTGGGTGGGAGTGAGGAGAGAGAAACTTAAGGGGGATGATGATGGAGGTTTAGATGATCATTAGGTAAAATTAAGTGTGGTTTAATTTTTTAGTAAGGGTATTCTAGTAAATTCACACCTAAAAAAACTTACCAAAAGTAGAAAATTTGAAATTGTTGCATTTAATTTGAAACTTCCCACAATGAAAACTGTTGCGTTTAATTTGGAACGGAGGTAGTATTAGATTTGTTGGCTCTCTCCCTATTTTTTCAATGATTCATTAAAGGAAAGTAGTAAAGATGATATTCATATGTCATTTTTAGTATTTTTTAGCGATATTATAGTATTTTCTTAATGTTTATCACATTGTACAAGTATAATTTCTACACAATATGAATGTTTAAAAAAAATATATATTGGTTATCTATTACCATCAAGATGTAAGTATATATGGTAACTCAAAAAATTTCATACTACTAATACTAAATTTATTACTTAGTATAAAAAAGGTACATTTTGGAGAAATTATCTACCACTTAACACCGATAGAAATGAGGACAATAATATGAGAATTCTATATATATTTGTTATTATCTTTTAAATTAATTATAATTATGTATTTCTTTAAATGCACATATCACGTACATATAAAACTAATAGAACAATAATAATACCAAAATCGTCTTGGGTGAACTGGGTTCACAATAATTTAGTGTGCACCCAAATTGACTTTATTACACAAAAAACTGATTATATTAGAAAAAAAAATCCGACTATATCATACAAAAATTGCTATATAAAAGGTGATTATATCATACAAAAAAGTAATTATATAAAACGATAACGGATTATATCAAATGAAAACTGATTATATCATATGATTTTCAGTACACAATAAGATATTATGAAGCTGATGTATTCAAATTTTTCTAATAATATCAATGCCTTCGCCCGCCATTTGCATCAAAAAGATACTAAACTACGCCGGGTATATAAATCAACACCCTCCCAAAAGTGAATTTTAGAAACCTCTCAGTCTCATCTTCCCTCACTCTGTCACTCATACGGAATTCTGAGGCTCCAATTGATCTTCAAAGGTCGTTCCAGGTTCTTCTTAGTTGAATCATCTTGTTTAGACGATCCTTTGTTGCGATTTTTCATTTCATTTTAAGGTCTACTCCATGCGACTATTCATGCGATTGTTTTTATGCGATTGTCATTGTTTGCTTCATGAATTCGATTTCATTTTTCTTATCTCATGTTTTTAGGGATTATTTACATGTTATGAATTTATGATTCGAATTTTTGGTATAAGTTCTTAATTAATGTTTGTTTCATGTAATCAAATGATAATAATATTTGTGTTTCCAATTACTATGCGATTATTCAGTTGTCCTTGTTTGTTCATCAAATCAATTTATGAAATATTGTGACTGGAAATCTGGAATGAATGACATGTTATCTCTGGTCCCACCCCCTCCTGCCCTGGTTCAGGGAAGGGCCTGATTCAATTTTTGCAGTCAGACTAAGATGAGTTATTGTCGAAGTTCTGCGTACAATGATCATCCATGTAGTCAACCCCAGAAGATGTCCATTGGGATAGTGGTAGAGTCGTTTGCTAAACCTCGTTGTGGATCTAAAGAGGAAGCTGATGTTTCGATCACGGGCTTAGAGAAGGAAGCATCAAAGGTAGAGGTAAAGCATAATGTACACAGAGATAGTGTAACTATGTGTAAAAATGATGTCCAGGAGGGTTCAGTAAGGGTCACAGCTGGGTCTCTTGCTGCCAACTTGGTAATGAAAGACCTTGAACATATTGAAAACCAAGCATCTAAACCAGCTAAAAGCATTTTACATGGAGACCAGTCAGTGCATACAATGAAGTCTTTTGTGAGTCAAACACTCTTAGAACCTGGTGTTGCCAAGAAGACCGAAGCTGACGGGGCTTATGGGAAGGAAAGCAGGAAGGTTATTATAAAGGAAACATCCAAAATATTTTCATGTGAACCCAAAGAGAAAGTGTGCATCCAAGTAAAAGAGGTGCTGCAAGAGAAGATGAATGAAATGGAGAACAGAAGCAAAGAAGCCCTGAGGATGAAGTTGCGTGAGATATTAGGAACTGCTCATTCTGACGGGATGTTTGGTAATGCAAAGACTTTTGAAAAGAATGCTAATGAGATGACGATGGAGAAAATTATAAAAGGGGATGCCCATTTCAAGCCTCGGCAGAATTCTGATTCTATAGAAACTGATTCTGAGAATGCAGACATGACAATAAAAAGACCAGTGACTCGTTCTCTTGCCAGAAGGAGGGCTCCTGCTAGGATGCGGCCAAGGAACTTAAAGCCCAAGTCGTGTGATAAAGAGGAACCCGAACGTCAAAGTAGTGACATATTCTCTTTTGGTGAAAGATGTGCACCTTCACCACCTCGTGCAGTAAATTGTGGCCGTGCCAAAAGGAGTTGCGGAATCAAACGAGGGGTTATCTTATGTCCTGCAACAAACTCTAAAAACATCCAACCTGAGATATCTGGGTGTGAAAAGGCACCGCCTATTGAGGATTTATCATTAGGCGGTGGAGCAACGTATGCTAAGTATGGTTGTTTTGATGAGAATCTTGAACCTGAGGCAGCGATGCAGAATTCTAATATCAACCACTCCCCTGTAGTCAGAGAGAGAAGTCAGCTGCCCAATGCAGAGACTCCAGCTCCGCAGGAGAAGTTAGAAGATCCTCGATCCGTTGGTGGCCAATCTCCGGTGCACCATGCTAATGATCTGAACTGTCAATGGTTTAAAGTGATAAAACCTGTGCTGAATTCTCCAACAGGCTCATGTCCACTAACCAATGAGAAGCAGCACATCCATGGATTTGAACAACCAGATGGAGGAGCTGTTTCTAAAGCTAAATGTCTATCCAAAAGCAGTACAGCTTCAGAGAAGGGCAATTCTGAATCATCTGTGAGAACAAATCAACTATTCTCTTTAAGGGTTTATTGTTAATAATCTTTCTTTTATACATGCATCAATTGCTTCTTATAATAGTAGGCCCTATTCTGCAATTTTCAGGATGATGATGAAAACAAACATTTTGTTACCCCAGAGCCATCTACAGAAGACAAGGATGCTGCAAACAGGCTGTTCAACCCTGTGAGAGGATATTGCACTGACGAGATTTCATCTGCTATGAAAGGTTCCCCCCCCAAACAAAAAACAAAAAAAAAAAAAAATCCTCTTATGCTTGCACTTGCTTATTCACATATTAAGCTGACCCTAAATTGTGATACTAAATAGGCAGGTTCCAAGAGCCCAAGATAACCCCAAAGCACAGCACCCTGTGCTTAATAGTAACTCATTAGTGTTTAAGAGAGCAGCTCTCCAAGCCTCCTATTTTGTGAGTCTATATGCCTGATAAATCTGCTCGTATCTTTCACAAATGCCAAAAGGAGACTAGCAGTAAACCCTAGTGAGACTGATGTAACTAGTATCTAGATTCTAGAAAGGGTAGATTATTGGGACACTTAACATAAGGTGTCTACTCCGTGGCTCATCATCCGTTATGCGACTCTGGTTCTGAATCCTAGTTCTTTGTCTAGGAACCTTGAATTCCATGAAGGCATCGCCAAGTTTCATAATTGCTATAATGAAATCGGAATATGCATTCAACACTTTGTTAGGTTAAATTTTACATGGCACAGTATGTATTTATCTTTATTTGTAACCTCAACATCGAATGCCTCATTATTCATGAAAAATGGACATTCTTGAGCAGTCTATCGAGAAGTAGAAGATGTTTACACATCTCCGGAGATCAGTCTTGTGGGGAAACCTATGCTCTTCCGAAGCAAACGACATTGCAGCCATGGTGTTGACTTTAGTGATTTCAGTCCTACCTTGCATACTCCAAGAGGTACATCTCACTAAATATCTCTGTGCTTCCGTGTTCCGTGTGTTTAGGGTCTTTTGATGTGGGTGGGAATGTGAGATCTACCTTTTGGACATTGCTGAATTTGTTACTTTCTTTATGGTTGTCAGCAACTGGGAATGCTGATGATGTATTAACAGAGTGCCTGGATGAAAGTCCAAAGGATGAATTGGCAAGGTTATTTTTCTCATTCTGAAACTGGAGAAAACAAAAAAAAAAGTCTGTATATTACAGAACTCCTCCTTCCATGATCTCCAATTATCTATTGATGCTGCTTTTGTTTGTTGGTATTTCAGAGTGGTTTCTCTATTAGTTTTGGCTTTAAAAAAGGTTAAGAGCAAAATGATATCAGTGACAAACAAAAAATGCTCAGAAATACTGGTGTCTGCTGCCGAAGAAATACATTCACATCTGCGGAGTGTTGAGTCTCAGATTCAGACAGATTTGTGAGCACTTTTACTTGTGGACTTTTTTATGAACATTTTCTTAAGTCTTAATGTCATCTGTACTTGTGTTTCAGAGGAAAACTAACGAGCCTCAAGGCATCTAAAAGAAAACATATGGAGACAAGACTTCAAGGTAATGGTCCCTTTGATGAGTATATGAGATGTCAATGAGCTCTTATGGTTACCATTTTTTCGAGGCTAACTCTCATGATGCAATTGATTTTGTAATGCTCTTACTTGTTTTTCAACCTTTGTTAGGTGATTAACTTTGCAAAGGTACATGAATATAACATTAGTGACTTAGAATTTATGACAAATACTGTGAACATGGGGGAGATTGGGGCATAGAGATCTCCACCTAAGTATCTTATTTGTTCATGGTATATACTATAGGATCATAAGCTTCATAAATTTATTCTTTAGATTTGGTTTTGTTGTGAGCCATATCTATCTGTTCTCGAAGGCTGAGTCCCCTTCTTTTGTGAGGATTTTGCATAAGGATACTCGACAGTATAAGTTATACTCACTTCATTTCTATATATTTCTCGGTTTTCAATATCATTTTTTAACTATGGATTTCTCTCGAAATCTGTAAGAACAATGGGAGAGCCTTAATCCTAGGAAATAAGATAGGGTTCACTACATGACGAAGAATCTAACTCATATGCTCATCCACAAAGACCCTCTTCTTCCATTCATTTCTATATAGTGGTATATGCTTTTGCGAACACAATTTCTTCATATCATTATTAAGTTCTGGTGCATCTTAGACAGTATGTATCTAGCACTATATTTTTTTTATTGTATTACTACGAGTAACTTTCCGTCAAAGTTTTACCTCGAAAAGTGAAGATTACAACTCAATTAAAAGAAGGGTGTAATTCTCTACTAAGTGTCATTTTAAGTAAAAAATGAAATAAAAAGAATAGCGAGGTTTCCATATTACTCTTCATTTTTATCTTCCCGTAGGTCATGAAGAGAGGGATGTGTGGGGGCCTTGGGGGGAGGTGTTAGTGAACTTCATCTGGAGCAGGCTTAGTGAGCTAACTGAGGGATTAATCCATGTGTATACAAAATTTCTGTGGCAAGTGGTAATTTAATGGCAAACTGGTAATAGACATGTGAAGGACATTAAAGTTTGAAACGAGTGGAATTTAACACTTTCATATACTTTTAATGCACATTTTAGGAGTTGTGAAGTGCAAATGCGCAATAATTTTAGTATCAATTATCAAACCTGTTCCTCGCAGAATTGGAAATTTTGCCAAACTAAGTTCCATGTAAAAACATATTTTCAAATGAATTGGATATGTCTGACTTATCTTATTTAAAAGTTGGTTTTTTGCTGCTGTAACGATAATTAACTGGGTATAATACACTGGAATCCATGTATCCCACATCTCTGAACTCTAGGAACTTAGGGGGTAAGTAAGCCATTCTGGATCAACCAGCTTAGAAACAAGTGGAAGATTCTACTTATCAAGCAGCAAAATTTGCCCAAAGTTCTTCTGCAGTTGACTTTTCAGTATCGATTAACTGGGAGCAATTTCAACTGACCCTCCATTCTTAGGAAACAACCTCGTCCCAAGCTCCCAGTTCCAGAATCCTTGCACATTCAGTGCTGTCTTTAAGTTTCTAGGTTGCTTATCATTTTCTGTATGATAATTTGTACTTCATTTCTTATTTGGTTAATTTAACTATGAGTCAACTTGCTTATTTATTTAATATTCTGTAAATCTATTTTATCTTTCTCGTACCATGAGAAAAATATGTTATATGATGGGAATAGGGCCAATCACTAGATGAATTTGATGAGCTAAAAAACATCTTTTGTTTTTATGCTGGTAAATGTAATTTTCAGGATACTTCTTTAATTATTGAAATACAAGTTGGTCAATCTTTCTTAAAAGAACGAAACAAGACTTGAATTCTTACTTTCTTCTGTCAAATTAGTAGAGGCATCTGGGTAGGATACATCTCCCCTTCCTCTTACTTGTGTGTATTGTAAGAGTATTTGTCTATCCCCTGTTTGACTTAGTTTCTTCACTACTTTCTGTTTTTAATATTTACTGCTACTAAATATTTTGTCAACATATTTGCAATGCTTCTACAACTAATTTATTTTCCCTAAGGTGAGATCTATCTCCTTTCAAGAAAATGCTTTCCTAGCCCCTAGGTTCTTCAAGATACTGTCTTCCTACGAGTCAAACCTAGCTGACTTAGGTTGCATAATTATGGATTATGGACCTTCCTTCATCGCTATTGGTATTTTTGTATACTGGGTTAATCATTGTTGTCATCTATCCTTGCAAGTTTCCTAGCATGTCTGACAATGGATTGTAATGCAGAACAACAGGAACACTTGAAGGTTATGCATGAAAAGTTCAAGAAAGAGATCTATCAATACCTTCAAGAGTGCAAAGGTGCAATGGAAGGACTGGAATCACAGCATATAGAGCTACAAGAAGCTATAGAAAGGCAAAGTATGACAACTTTATCTTATCACTCTTATTCGAATTTTAAAATCCCCTTCTATGTAAATGTAGTGAGCTCTTCTTTAGGATTATTGCTTCTTATTTAATCAAAATCCGTCACTTCATATGATAATTTCATATAATATGATGCTAATAATTCATTGGTCTCCTTAGCTTGTACGTAATTTGACAATGCTGCTCTGTTTAAAGTAGATTACAGTCCTGAAATTTGGACTATATACTAAAACATTCCAACAAGTGCGGTTGCTTGTCATAAGTGTTGGGTGGGAAGGTCAAGGTATGAGCTGCCAAACCTGGATGTTCCAACCAGTAGAGAGGCTTTATATCAATTAACACATTTTAAAAAAAAAAAAAAAATCTAGCTTTTCTCTCTTAGGGATGATTTCAGGATCTCTCTTTGTTTGGTGTTTCTCAGAATGCTCACATACACACAGCGAATGAGGCAGCGAGTCCACAAGGCTACAAGCCTGCTACTATATTTCCCTAAGGCACACGCTAACACAGATATACCAATCTTGGAGTTATTGAGCTATACGCTCTTCAACAGCGTTTAAGACTTTTAGTGCCCGTGCTTAGTACTTCATTTTCTATAGCATTTTCACATTCAAAATATTTAAGGAGCATTGTGTTTGGACTATGGTGTTAGCATACTGGCTATTGAAATGCTTTACTTGACAAACCATAAAGAATGTATTCTTCTCTACGTCATTTCCTTTACACCCTAGAAAACTTTTCTTCAGAGCATGATTCTTATGAGATTTTTAAGTGCTGGAAAGTGGAAACGGTAAGAAGAAAACCAATGCAAATGTTGTTTGGTATGAGGGGTGAATTAATAGTTCATGTATTCTGAGGGTAACTATTTCCACCCATGCTCCTTAATCCTATAGTAATACACTACATTACCATTGTCAATCCCGCACTTTTACCATAGCGGAAATAAACACGTAATAAAGGTAACACTTATTGTTACCATTTCTCCCCTCTATTTGACTTAATTCCTTTTTCTTTTTATTACTTTAACCAAATATGCAACCAATGTCTTTAGATTCTTGGTGCCTTTACTTAAATCATTTCCATCACTGTCTTAAATTTAAATACTTATGGATGCTAGAATCATTATGATGTCACTTGAACAACCTATATGCTCATCACCCCTTTGATTTCATCTTTTCAAGAATTATGAAGCTGTCATTATAATTGGGCTTCCATCAAACTCTTCTTAATTCAGGCAAACTCATAAATTTATAGAAAGAGAGAATATGGCTTGGGGTCAGGAACCTTTCCAGGTTGATATCTGGCCATATAGATTAGTTGTATTAATCTACTCTTTGTGAATATTATGATAATTTTCAATTAGGATTCTTTGATTTCGTCATTGCTATATTTACAAAAAAAATGTGTCAAGAACAACAATGGTCTAAAGATGAAGAATTGGAAGTCCTCAATACGAAAAAATTTGAGTAGCATTTGGATTTCCACTTCCCTCCTACACTACACATGGTATATGGTAGATAATTTGCTGTACTCTGATGCTGATCACCTGTTTTTTGGTCAGAGGCAATACATAGGAAGCTTCTTTCGCAAACGGAAGCAGCGATGGAGGCCCATCTCATTGATGCACAAAGACAGATGATGTCTGTCCATAAGGTAGGTCTAAATGGTACAATCACATAGAAAATTTGAGTCTGAATACATTCTTTCTTTATGCAAGCGAGTCTGAATACATTCTGAAAATGCTGTTCGCATATTATTAATAAATGTTCCCTCTTGTTGATCAAGTCTGAAACGTGAGATTCTTAATTTAAGAGCAGTAGGTTGAGATTTGGAACACCCACCCAGGAGCTCTAATTTCAGCTCTCAACTGTTAATCTCTAAGTTGTATTTCATTCTTGGATCTTTAATGCCAAATTTTCTTTTTGCTTGTTTTGTTTTGGAGAGTTCTGCTGAACTTTAGAGAAACTGCCATTATCTCCTTGTCTTGAGTCTTGACAAGTCACATGTCAATGATGTCATAGCTTTTGTTGCTTGTATCTTTTAAAAGTTGCAACTTTCAATTATTTTCACTATAGTGTTGGGGGTTGACGTCTTGCTGGTTGCTGCTGACTCTTAACTCCAGTGCTGCTCCTGCATTCTGTTCATTGTATACTATAAACTACGGGATATTCTAATACGAGTCTGTATTGTCTTTTAATGCAGTTGGGAAAACAGAAGATGCAGCAGTTGAAATTCACAATAGCTGAATGTTTAAAAGAAGGAATTTCCCATTGATCAGTGAACTGAGGTACCTTGTACAACACGGCTGGATATATTCCTGATGCTGGGGCCTCGTGTTCGTGTATGCTCATATCTGAACTATGCGATTGGGTTAGGGCGTTCTCTTGATTCTAGCATGTGGCTCGGATTTGGAATGCACATTTTCATGAAGATCGTTTTGTAATTAAGATGACATTCCTGATGCTAAAGCTATTGCCTACTTTATCCTTGAGTAAAGGTCAGATAAGATTTTGTTTATGGCGCGAAACCAGACTGTCTTACACAACATATATATAATTGATTAACTGACTTAAGACTGAATATCTTTGCTACTGCTGTTTTCCCACTAATAAGGTAATTTATAAAAAAATACATTAATAATTAATGAATATACTACGTTTTTACACACTCACCGAAAATGAGTGCAAAGTCAAAGGAACTGATGTCACGAGTGATGAAAATCAACCTGTATATATGAAACTAGTTAACAACAACAAAGCTGAGTCATCACTAATTTGGGGTTGGCTAACATGAAGCATGATAAGAAATTGTTTTTGTGACAAATAAAACAATAAAAATAAAATAATAAGTGAGATAGAGTAAACCAAGAAAAGTGAAATAGTGTACATGAGGGGAGTAAGAGGAGAGGAAACACAAAGAATAAAGAATGAATGACGTCATAAAGAGAAAATCAAAATGCTTCTACCATTCTTTTACCATTTCAATGTTTTAACTTTCATAATATTTATATTGACTATATTTATCTTTTTTGTACTTCTAGTGTTAGTGTATTCCAAGCTTGCGAGCATAATTGTTTGCGAAGCTTGCGAGCACAATTGTTTGCCAAGCTTTTCTTTCATATCAAAAGATACCCTAAGAAAATACTTCTATATATCATCAGTTCTTAAAATGGTGTAACATTTTCTTCCTTGAGATTATTTTCCCATAATGAAAACCTTGTTTTACTCCTAATCATAAGTTGAGAATTACAATGTGAAATATACTACGATTTGTTACAATGTGTACTTTCAAAATATCATATTTATATTACCACAGAAGTAAAGATAATTATGTCCAAGGCTTTAAAAGTGTGTATTGCATACCGTTGGAATACAAGTTACAATCCATAAAGAAAAAAGTAGTTTGTTACTTTGTTATCCTTATGTAATTAGTAACTCAGAGACGTTATTTGTCTAGACATACATTAGACATTTAGCATCTTACTAGAAGTGAAATTAACACATGTAGATTTCAGGGTTGCTTTTTATTTACACAGATATCCTAATAGGTGACATCACAAGGAGTTGGCCAAAAAGTGTTATTGTAGTAACGGATTGGTGTTTAGAAAGAAGGATTAATTTACCATAAACAGAAATTGAAAGTTTGGTCAGGCCTTTAAATTATCTTAGCTAACAAAATTGTATTGGCCCCCTCTATTGTGATCTGGAGATCTTTTCTCTCTCATGTACTTGGTATACAAGCCTCATTTAGAAAGTTTGGTTCATCTACCTTCATATTGAAAATAGTCCTCTATTGATATGGTTGATTATTGTTTATATGACTGGTGAATCAAGATCTACCAGTCTACAAACAACTCAACGGTATTATTATGGACCTATAGTTGCCTCCCTCTTTCTTCTTTCTACCCACATTTCTTATAGGCCTTAGGATTTTCACTACATGTTCTTTAATTAATTTGTGGATTTCAGCCATCCTATTTAATCTATGGAGTTTTGCACTGTGCAGTTAGCTATACATTGCTACATTGCTGACTCCTGGGGAAGAACAATGATATCACTACGGTATCGTGCGATACCAATCAAGGTCTGTTTATTCCCTCATCAATTAATTTCTGCAGTATACAAGTATTATTTATCCATACATTCTGTGCATGCTTCACTGTTCTACTGTGTTGATCTATATGAATTTTTTGGCTTTACTCTCTAGGTGAACAATTCCATTAAAATTTAACGTTCTACTCTGTCTCCATTCCCACTAGAGCTGCAAATCTCAGACACGACATGACAACACAATTGAAACCAACACAACAAGAAGACGCAATTATTGACAGAAATACAAAAATGACTAGATATGAACGCAAAATCAACCAAAAAAGACCCGTTTTGATCAATTTGTCGCAGTTATATTATAATGTGAGAATATTGTATCCCGAAATCTACACGAGACCAAAAACAAACACGAACCATAAACCCGTATTATATTGCCAGCTCTATCCTATTAAACTGTAAACATGTGTTATCTGCATGTACATGGTACTATACAGATTCTACCCCCTCCATCCTATGTACGTTTAAATTAAATTTTTTGTACATAGTATCCACCTAAAATTGTGCCGTGTTAACTGTTAAGTAGCATTACTAGAATATTGGCAATTTTCTAGTACTTTCTTTTACTTCTCTCAGGCTCCAGCCGTTAATGCCGAAATGAAATCACATATCGTTAGATCGATAATTAGGAGTAGCTTGGAAAGCATAGATGTCTAGTAAAAGTATATTACACACTGAAATCCAACCATGCTGTTTATATGGATAGAAAAACTCTATAACCAAGAAATAAGAGGGTCATGGACCTTTCACAAAGTAAAGTTACAAAAATTATTATATGGACAAACATATAGCTAACTAATTTCTGGCCAAATAGTCAAACTCATATGTATAGTACATCCTATGTTCATGGTTTACTTGAAGATTTCAAGACTTGGGACAATCCATGCACATATACTTGTAAGATTCATATTCAATAGTTACTTGAGTAGGCTGAGAAAGAGATAGTGTAAAGAGGGATGACAAATGAGCATGCATCCATATACTGGATTAATGTATTTGTATTGCCTCAAAACTAAGAAATAAAGAAGTTCCAAGGGTGACAATCATTGCATACTACACGCACATATTTACAATACATGCATATTGAAATGACATGGGTTTTTCTTTAATTGACAATACAAATAAGCAATCACACCTTAGTCGTAAGAT
Organism: Beta lomatogona; assembly: GCA_947646795.1. Classification (NCBI taxonomy): domain Eukaryota; kingdom Viridiplantae; phylum Streptophyta; class Magnoliopsida; order Caryophyllales; family Amaranthaceae; genus Beta; species Beta lomatogona. The sequence continues at coordinate 139,754 of CANSNZ010001447.1, forward strand.
TATATTGCAATACGAATATATCATGATATACATACAAATGTTATAGCAACTGGACCATTGATTTAGGACTTTGGAGAGTCGATCGACTAGCTGGTACGATCCTTCTATGATTTAAGGTTGAAATCTGTCTGCAATTGATGCAATGGAAGGTACAGACATGATGAGTGGAGGATCATCATCATGAGCTAGAGACTCAACATCATGACCATAATCATGGGAAGATGGGATATGATCGATGAAGATGTCATTTTTGTTATCTGAAGTACCTCCTCTTGCTGCTGCATTAGGCATGGGGATAAGAGGTGTTGTATTAAGGGGCGGTTGGATGCATGGATGAAGGGGATCTTCATGCTCATGATCATGATGATGAAAAGTTGGTTCAGACGACATGTCATCATAGTTGATGATGGAGTCCAAGGAGGAAAAGACACCATGATCAACATTGTCAATATTATGATCATAATCATCATCTTTATGTTTGTAGACGTAGTTTGTCATATAATCATTGTCATGATATCGTAGGTCGTTATGATGAGGAATAGTAGTACTACTGGTAGCAAGAAGATCGGCAGTAGCAGCAGTGATATGATTAGGAGGAGGGAGATGGATATTATTAGTATCATTCCAATGATTAGGGTTTGCATGAACTGTGGCTGCTGTGGCAAACTCATGATGAATATTCCCGGCAGTGGTAGCAATGGCGGCGGCAGTGATGGGAGGAGGATCTAGTGGTTTGTGAGTGAGAGGATCAATGCCAAGAGAAAGGAGCTTCTTAGAAAGATGAGTGTTCCAGTAGTTCTTTATCTCATTATCTGTTCTTCCTGGAATCCTGCCAGCTATCAGTGCCCACCTTAATTCCAGGAAGAGAAAGATTCATTAGTAAATGATGGGAGTATATATTTCAAATTTGGTAAGATAAATTACATTAACGCCCTATCACAGGACACCTAAATACAACCTACCCCAAAGCCCCCCTACCCCCCTTGATGAGAATCGAACCCACAATCTGTGGGTGGAAGATGAATGGGCTTCCACCCTTCCACTCCCTCATTCTCATGATGGGAGTATCTATGACTAGTAGTAATAGTAGGGAAGAGTAGATATATACCGGTTTCCGAGGAGGCGATGAAGGCGAAGGATGAGATCCTCCTCGTCAGAAGAGAAGAGACCATGCCTGAGATTCGGACGCAAGTAATTCATCCAGCGGAGCCTACAGCTCTTACCACAGCGCAGAAGGCCAGCACGCTGCGGTACAGTACGCCAACCACCCACTTTCCCGTTTTGATTTTGATGGGTGAGTATGTAACTTCTCAGCAGCTCATCTTCCTCGGCTGTCCAAGGTCCCTTCTTCATTTTTATGCCAACCTTGCTGCTACTGCTACTGCACCCTGCCTGCAGCCTCGGCGTCGTCGATGATGATTGTGGTGGTGATGGCTTCCTCATCAACCTTTTCTTTCTTCTTCTAAATAAAAAAAGAAGAAAATTCTTCTTTCTATCTTCTTATATATGTTTTTGGGTCATCCCTGTAATTAGCTTTCTCCACAAAACTCTTTCACAACTGTCTTTAATTAATCTACCTTAATTGTTCCACATTTCTTAGTTATGTGGTCTTTTTCTATCTACCCACATGCTTAGCCTTCGCTTTCACTATCTGAAGTAGTTGTTATATGTTAATGTGTGGAGCTGTCAAATAAGCAAAGTGACCCACATTAGTAACCTGGGTGTAGGTCATAGTAATGTACTCCCAAACTCTTTGTGCATTGATCATGTATGCCTTTCATTTGCCAACCAGGGATACTCAGAACTAAAATGTGCTATCATTTCCAGCCGGTTCAAAATTAAATCAATGAAGTATATATATATTCAAGAAAATTAATATTTTTTTATTATTAGTTATCAACTTATCATAATTGGTGCAAGAACCGTTGTCACCGCAAGAGAAGAGAAACTCCCCAACTTATTGTTGGGATGAGGATTTAAACCTTGGACAAGGACAAAGCCTTGGAATTTAAGGCAGTACTCCACTGAGCTACCAGCTCTTCTTCTTACCTATATACTTTATATATTATACAAATAATTTTTCTTGGTCCCCATTTTTATCTTTACATCGTTGTTAAAAGCACTATTTAAAATAATCCTATTACACTGTCAATGCATACTACTATAATATAATTTGTCTTTCTTTTATGAGATAGAACAGAGAATACAACAAATAAAGGAATGTTCTTTCTTAAGACAATAACCTAAATTATCTATTAGTGCAAGATAATCAAGAGAACTAGCTAAATTGTCGGCCAAGCTAACTTAGAAATAAAGCAACAAAGAATAAACTTAGATGTGGAAAAGAAAAAACTACTTTTTATTGCATAGTAGAATATCAAAATAGAGCACTACGGTTCAATGTGTCCAAGGCCAGCGACAAAATCTGCAACTCAAATTTGTTTCACGATATATTGATATCTTGAACGTTGTGGTCCTTGTGGATCCTCTTATTTCAACTCACATATAGTCATATAGGCTACAGCTGACAAGTATCATAAACAAATAAGTCTTCCATGGTTCTTTGTAAGGATCAAAAAAGTATCTTTGCTATTCATTCAAATCCTTGTTCCCTATTCGTTAGGCCGCGCCGAGGTAAGGATGTTATTCAAAGAAAAGCATGGCTACTTAGAGAATTATTCTTTATGAACATGTAGAGTCGGGAGGGGGCGTTGTGTTAAATTAACTTGCTGGGACATACACGAAATCCTCTAGTCTGTTTGGGAGAGCGAGCAAGTTCTCCATTTAGCATATTTCTTCAAAGTTCAAACAACGATGTCTTTTCTATTTGTCATGTCACCACTCCCACTCGTCTATGGTCGGTACTCGGTAAAGTACGTAGCAAGAGTAATACTGACAATAACTGAAGCAAATATGGAATTAATTACTATTATTGAAGCTCATGCTACAATTTTACTATTTATTGTACTAATTTATAGTAGGAAGTAGGAACCAATGCAAATACAGAGCAATATCTAATTACAGGCTTACAGCACTAGAACAAAAACTGGTACTACTTGACAACAGATGATTTAGAGGTAGCTTGTAATATGCTGCTAGAGGACCAGTCTGCAATCAAGTGAACAAGGATTCCAGTCATCAGCTCATATTCCTGAATATTTCATCATGCGAATGATGTAACCAGAAAAAAAAAAAAAAAAAAAAAAAAAGGCTTGATCACTTGTATTGAAGATTATATCCATGAATGGACCATCTGTTTTTCTTCCTTCAAGCAGAGTACCATATTCTATTACACAGATGGAAAAACTTCAGCCTCAGAAGACGGGATTATGAAGAAGACACCTCAAATTGCTTTGAATTATATATATAGTCCACCGTGCATCTGTGCGCCAAATTTCTACTAAGCCTATGCAATTACTGCTCAACCTTGCAACAGGACATCTGACATCAAATGGAGTTTTCAGAGATCTGCAGTCTCTCCATTTGGGAGGGGGTGCGGTGGTTGGACAACGCCGCACTGGTGCAACACTCTTGATGCCTATGCCCAATGCTACGACCAACGGTGCCATAGCACAGTTGCAGGTCAACCCCAATACCATCACACTCCTTTGAAAACTACATTCATTCAGCACAAGTCAATAGCAAAATTCCTGTATCACTTAGAAAAAATATAAAATACATATCCAAAGTTTCTGTATCACTTAAGAAGAGAAATAGAGAATCAGCAAATGCAACAATCATTTCGAAGCTAACCCAGTTTCTAATGAAAATTGAAGACGAAATCAAGATTTGACAAAATCTCTTACTATATCTGAATTTTTAGTAGTGAGTTAACTTACATCATTTGCAAGTGCCTTTGAATTTATTACTGGGATTGCCTAATCCCATGAAAGGCCAGCAATGGAGGATCTGAAGGCTGCTAAAACTCCATCCAGTTGTCATTACAAGGGTTGAAACATGTCATTACAAAGATAGGCGTTTGCAAAAACGTTAAAGTGACACTTGATTGGAACACTTGGCTCAGCAAAGCCACAAAAGGCAATGTCTTCCTGGTGGTGATAAGTTATTGAAGTAAGATAGATACACAAGTTTTTAATAAGAAAGGAAAGAATTAAATGTTGGTAGATCGTGTTTGCTGTTTCTATCTGTACAAATTTACAAGTATAGGATGTGGTAACACAAAATATTACAGTGATACATCGTGTACTATTTAAACAAAGATTTATAAAGAATGAAATGAATGATGGAATGACCTTGCACTATTGTGCACCAAGGATTCACTCTTGAGCTGCGGAGAATAGAGAGCTTCACTATAAATATTTGGTTATACTAGTCAGCTGTAATGTTTGTCATAGCTCTCTTCAAATAATTCTTCAGCGTCCCTTACCAAAAGAGTTCATCAAAAAGCCACTAACTATGTTGAGTCTCTTCAAATATTAACGCAAAAGCTTGAGACTTCGAACAGATGCTTCTCTGTCCGCAGTATTGCACATGCACTCTGGCACTGGATACTTGGTAACATCTCTTCCTGGTTTGCTGGTCCTGAATTCTGGTTGCCCTAAAGAGTCTCGATGGAGTTCCTTTACAATTTTGTTGAACTCAATTTCAGGCAGAGTAGAATTCAGAAAGTAGGGCAACATGTGTCGTTTATTGGGAGTTATATGCTTTTTGTGCCCTGCATAAGCCCTGTGTCCCTGCATAAGCGAGTAGATTTAGTGCCAAGAAAGTGCTTCTCAGAAATTGACCCAAGCTTAAATTCCCACAACTTAAGGATTTTCACATGAATTTTTAACCAGAAACCTAAGAAACCCGATATAAACTAGCTAGTAAAACATCGACTAGACTGAAAAGTGAAAGGTGGCCTAAAACCAGCCTGTCCCAAACGAAATGACCGGGCCACAGATCGCTGTCTATGAGGGCATTCCAGTTTACCAAGACTCTCTCATCTTGCTAATGATTTGCTGAAGCAATACGGTCTTGACACTCAACAACGAAAATTTCTTGTTGGAAACATAAAGGGAAAGAAAATAGCTATTTGTGTAGATGTACCTGGATAGCATGTCCCATGTTTCCCCCATGAGATGCCATGAACACATCACTCTTCTCGCAGACTATATAGTCGATGGCGGCCATGAAGGAAGCTCTATTTGCGAATGGCTTTAATTCACCAGGAAGCGCAAGATCTTCTTTATTGTATAAGTAAGGGAATTCGGTGGTGAGAGGAAGCAAGGCGTCTTTGCCACCAAGAGGTTGTCCTCCAGCCCAGTATATTCTAGCACTTTTTGGAGCACCAAGAGCTTTGAGCAATCTGAAGCACAATGGTAATAAGAGAAGCAGGTGAGTTGTTTATGCCAAAAAATGGATCGAAGTACATACTAATTTTTTGATAACTTCATACCGAGCAACCTCGAGGGCATTCAAGGGGCAAAGACCAGCAAGCTTTCTGTCATGGGAAGTCATGTTGGACTTGGCAGTAAGGAGCTTAGGGCGTTGCAACCTCTCTTTGTTTATCATGTCATCATACTCTGGGCTCAATCCAGGTGAACAGCCAGTTCTTATCCACACATCCTTCTCCATGCGCAGATGGAGAGCTACATAAGGGCCTTTGTTGCTCATCCTCTCGGCAATCTTGGTGCCAAATTGCAGAATGTGGGGAGCAAATTTGAGCGCTTGAAATGCGACCTGACAGATGAGAGCAAATTTGTAAGAAACAAATTCACAGCTTAAAATCGTAGTAATAGTAATAGTTAATCATGGTAATATGATACCTTGCAGCGGAGTTTCTGAAGATCAGATGGGAGATCCTTAGAGAGCCTGGAATCCAAACCACGTAACAGCAAAACATTATGCTTTCTCAGCTGCAAGGAAAGTAAAGAGAGCAACTCTACTATGATTAGCGGAACTCTTTTGATTGCAAATAAATGATATTGAAAACTTAGATGTACGCAAAGCAAAAAAAAAAAAAGTTTGTTGCTACGTTTAGTATTATCAACGTAGAGTGAGTCTAGGTAGCCAACGTAGTTGTGTCTAGCATGTCCACCTTCCTGGTGTTGCAATAATTTGGGTGTTGCCTCTGCTTGGGTATGCCTAGCTAGTGAATGAGTCCATATGTGGTTCGGCAAGAACGACTCTAAGCTGTTTATGATCAAGTATGTCTTGAAAATTATCTGAAACTACCTTCTGCTATTTTATTTGGTTTAGTGGTGTATATAGTAGAATTGGATATTGTAAGTGATGAATAAATGTGATAAATAAAGGAACTTTGTGGAAGAAAAAGAACTTATCTGTTACATTTTTTTGTGAAAAAAAACACCTTATATATTTAATTTTTGTGAATAAACATCCTATACGACTCGTTTTATTAAAATACACACCTTATCGTTGAATTCTGGCCAAAAAATTCATACTTCCGGCGTTGGACCTCCCCTTTTGTCATGGACATCGTGCACATGACAATTTTATTTCTGCAACTTCTTAGTTGCTCTCATTACCCCTGCCTCACCCCTCTGTGAAAGTTCCTCACTATCTCACTTGCAAGCTCCTTTGATCCATTGGATTACTAATAACCAAATGATTAAAAAAATGAGGAGGAAGAGAGTAGGAAGAAGAAGAAGAGGAATAAAATGGGGAAGTTGACACGGTGAAAGTAGGTGGAGGAGATGGGTCTCAACTTGCATTGCTACTAAACAACATGTCTATTGTCGTTGCCAGTTTAGCTACAAAGATTAAACCTGTTGGTTATGAAAAATTCAAGAACAGATTTTATAAAATATTTACCCTCTATAAAAGCAAGAGAAATAGAAACTAATAGAATTATATTCCCTTCTACAAAATCGAAATAAAAAGAAACCCAACATTGAGTGAACAAAAATCACCCTCTTAGTTGATGATTTATTGATTTATGAGGAATTGAAATCAAAATCTGCAAGAAAGAGTACAGAGAAATCCAAAATTAAAAAAGTGAATCTTAATTCTGAAAAGACCTTATCTTTAAATTAAAGTCAATTTTTGGTCCATAAAAATTATCATAAATAGAAAGTGAAGCATTCAATTAAGCAAAAGATCAAAACTTTCAATAAGAAAGACAAATGATTCACAGAAATGGTAAGAAGAAGCCGGGTGTTCCAGACCATGCCCCAAGTGGGAGGTCAAAGGGTAGGTGAAACGCTGGAAGTTCAACTTTTTGGCCGGAATTGGACGATAAGGTATGTATTTTGATCATATAAGGTGTTCTCTTTTCTAACCAAAAAATTAGACTTCTATAAAGGTAGTTTTTAACAAAACAAGGTATATTCTCAGAAAATATCCTAAGGCTTTGTTTGCTAGGAAGGATTTGGATGGAAAAGAAAGGAAAGGTGAAAACAAACTTTCTCATGTTTGGTAAAAGAAAATAAGAGGGATTTAATTGGAAAGGAGAGGAAATGGAAAGAAAAGAATACACTTAAATCCTTGCTTTTTTTTCTTCCCAAAATCGGAGGAATTTGACAGGAAAGAATGCTAACAAGCTTTTACCTATGTTTTCTTTATTTTTTTTCGTTCCTTTCCTTTACTAATACAACCAAACATGTGATTCCTCTCAAATCCATCAATTATACCAAACACTGGAAACTACAACTACCTTCTTTTCTCTTCTTTTCCTTTCTTTTCCTTTCTTTTCCCATCCTTTACTAAAAAAATACCAAACAAAGTGTAAGAGAAACGAAAACATCAAGTCATGTGAAGGTAATATTATTGGGAGTGGATGAGTAAAAAAGACGGAAGATAGAGAATGAATGGAATAGAGAAAGTGAAATTAGTAATGGGTTACCCCATACCCCTTACCCGTCCAAGATAGTGTTGGCGGATCCAATGTGGGGTGGCTTCAAAAGGAGTTTGATTCTCTTCTGCTGGTCTTGTCCTCAACAGCGTTGAAGGCAGCGACGAAACTATTCGTACATCATCTGCAAGCACCCGTTTAAAGTTCTCCAAGTCGAATATATCCGAGAATTCGCTGAATCATGTTTAAAAAAAACCCATGTCATAAAGTGAAGCAATCAATCCAGAAATTCACTGTTTAGAAATTCAGCTACCTGTCATCTCCCCAAATGATGTTGACTTGAAGGACGGGAACAACGAGGGCAGCTCCGAGAATTCTAGCAATGACAACAGCATCAACAATCTGATTGCGCTGCTGGTTCATTCCACCACTAACAACCACCATTACATAATTGCTCCTCTCTTTGTCCCGCGCTATCTCCCTGCTTGTCTTTCTATATTCTGCGCTCAATTCCAGGCAAGGTCTGTATCCAACACCATCCGGCTGCTTCCAGAAAGAACCATGTCCATCCACCTGCTGCTCTTGCTCTGTAGTCTGATTGTTTCTGTTGTTACTCGTGTTGTTGTTGTTGTTGTTGTTGCTGTTGTTTGTATTGATGATGTTGTTGTTTCTGTTTTTGTTGTTGATGTTGTTGTTGTTTGTGTTGTTGCTGCTGTTGCTGTTGTTTATGTTGAGCAGCTGGTTACACTGGTTGGGGAACAACTGGGTCAACGGCTCCAGACTGAGATTAAAGTAGAGCTGGATCATCCCCAGAAAACCGACGAGGAAGAGAGTGATGAACCACAACAATGTGTTGGGGTTCTTCATCTTCATCTTCATCAGCCTTAACCTTAGGCTTAGGCTGCTACATTGACTTTGTTTTTTAGGTCTTTTAGATTCAACCAGAGATTGGAGGGAAGAAGAAGAGAGAGAATTTATGATTTCAGAAGGAACTGCTATGCCTATATACGATTGCTTCTTCCCCATTTCCCTTTCTTTTCTTTCTCCACCAGACCACGACTAATACTCTCTTTCTTAATTCTTTCTTTCTAAGGAGGACTTGGAAGTTAGAACAAGTAAAGGCTTCCCTTTTTTATTACTAGTATTGTTGCACGCGATGCGTGCGTGACATCGTGTGTAAGTGATTTTGTGGAAGTTTTAATTTTAATCGTCATTCAAGTAATATTGTTTTCTATTTTTGTTTTTAGTTGTGCAGATGTAAGATGTAACTGCTTTGGCAATTGTATGGATTTTTTTTAAAAAAAAAAATGAGAGAAAGCAATTAGTAGTTTTGTTTAGTTATTAGGGGTATTTTGGATAAAAAAGGGTGGACACCAAAAGGTGAGGAGTTCCTATATATAATAGAGATTTTATTAGTTTTGTTTTTTAATTCCAAGGAGTAAGAACCAACCCTCTGGATTACTGATTAGGCCCAACCAACCCAAAGCTTAATAATTTACAAGCTGTCTCCAGTAATGAAAGGAAAAGAGAGAGAATCCAGACAAAAAGAAGGGGCGGCCGGCCGGAATGAGGATTGAGGATAGACCAAGTCCTACGCGTCCCCCTGTAGACATCATAAAGTGGCCTAATCGCTATGCTATACCCAAGTGGGGCCGTCCCTCCACTATGTGTCCTCACTTATATTTCCCCCCTTTTAATACTTGCATTATAAGCATTACTTGTATTATTGTATGTGTTGTAATTCGTAAGGAGCAAGTTTCAAAATGTCAAACCAAGCTTAACCACTAAAAAACCCTTCTCACCTCAAAGTTGAGAGTTCGATAAATTAATAAACTTTTACTCCCTTCGTCCCAGAAAGATCTGAACACTTATTGGGACATGTAGTTTAAGGTGATAAGTTGTGGTGTGGTTATCAAATGTTATTTTATTTAAAAAGTAGATGTGATAGGAGTTGATTGGGTAATTTTTTATTAGAGGAGAGAGAAAGTTGGGTAACTTTTTATTGATAAAAGGTAGAATGTGGGACGAAGATGTGTAAAAGAAATAATATATTAATGGTGGGACCATGCCAAGAATGAAAGTGTTCAAACTAATTTGAAACAAACATAAAAGGAAAGTGTTCAAACTATTATGGGACGGAGGTAGTATTTTAATTTAATTAAGAATCAGTTTCAGTTTTATCTTTTCTCCCACCTGCAGAAGAATAAAGCAAAGGTATTTACTCTTATCCGGCATATTTTCTACAAGGTAACTATCTCGGTTTTATATTGAAATTTATATAGAATTAAAATAATTTTTAAAATAATAACCTATATACCCTTTCACTCTAACATCTGCTCTGTTTAATATCCTGATTAGTGATTTTATCACATTTCTTAGATGTGTGGTCTTATTCAATCTAACCTCGTGCTTAGCTTTCACTTTCATTATCTAGAGATGATGTTAGATGTTTATGTGTGGAGGTACCAAACAAACAAAGTGACCCATTTAGCTACCTTAGTACATAGGGTTACTCTGTCAATGCATGCTACTAATATCTTTTTTATTTTTCTTTATGAGATAGAATAGGATACAACAAATAATGGTATGTTCTCTCTTAAAGCCACAACTTCAATTATATACAAGTGCAAGCTAATCAACGGAAAATTGTGGGCCAGTTTAAATAATGCACTATGTTCAATATTGAAGTATTATACTACCTCCGGTTTTTACTATTTGCAATAATTTGACATAAAGTAGAGAGGAAAAATGTCTAATCGTTACAAATAATAGAAACCGGAGGTAGTATGTTGAGTTTGTGGATCACATATTTGCTTCATACGTTCACTAAGAAGTTCTTCTATTTGAAATCATGACCTGGCAAGATGAGTACTCCATGGCTCTTTGTTAGGATCAAGAAGTGTCCTTGTTATTCATTCGCATCCTATTAACCCCATTTGTTAGGCGGAGGCAAAGACGTCATTCAAACAAGAGTCCGATTATTTAGAATATTATTCTCCAGGAACAAATACTCCATTTAGCAGATTTCTTCAAACGGTGCCTTTTCTACAAGTACATATATACCACTCGCACTGAGCCTGAGATCGGCAAAGTAGCAAGAGTAAAAGACTGACAAAATCATCAAATAACTTGTCAGTTATCACTCTCACAGCCAATAGCAGCGTGCGTGCTGTTTCCCGTCAGCAACCAAAACTAACGTTCACGTGACAGTAACTGAAGCAAAATATGGAACTGCTACAATTGAAGAAGCTCATACTGCAAATTTTACAACTGGCTATTGTCTTTAATGCAAGTACAGAACAATTAGAGCTAAAACTAATGGCACTTGACAACAGAGCTTAAAATCCTTATCACTGCTTTGGCTTCACACATTCAGTTAGACTGGTGACACCAAGATAAGGTAACGAGATGGATACTTTCTAACTTAAACGTGGTCTATCAGTCTCTGCCCTCATATGCTTGTACTTCTGTTCTCTGTTGAACCATCTACCACATTCTTCCAAGCCCTCTGATGGCATCACCTTTAATACATACACTCCCTCTTTCAAAGCAGCGTCAATCTAGCCACAAAATCGGTCAAGAAGAAATAAGGGTGACGTGGGGGAAAAGAGAGGACAGAGAACGGATATCCAATTCAAGAGCTATTATAGTTTCTCTTCTGCACCAGACACTTTTATCTTGGTTATCCAATTTTAATACTCTATGTATTAACGCAACGCTGTAATATTTTGGATGCCTGAGATGCATCACTTTATAGCTTAAAACTTACCCGTTCCCTTGCCAAAGTGTTCAACTTTTGGAGCAAGAATGCTTTGGGGTCCATTTGACCAGGAGGTCTCCCAATTCCTATTCAGACTGCATTTAGTCAGCATTTTATTTTTATTACATCTAAGGAGCCATGGATCAAATTGAGAATTCAAACATACCAATCCTAAGGCGAGCAAATTCTCTGTTCCCTCTGAAACCATCAATTACGCTCTTCAGCCTGGAGTCATGATAGAAATGAGTAACAGTTCACAGAATCTGCTTGGTAGAAAGGATATGAAGTATAAACTAAAAGAACAGATAGGAATGAGTCATTAATCGTTAGTAAAACACCACACAGAATTGCAACTCAACATTGTCACTGTTAGTTGAGCACATCAAAAGTTTCATGGTCCATTTTGGCCACATAACCAAAGTCCTACTATTCCTTCACATAATATGCTAGCTAACCATGAGACTCTTACCTCCTTCAAGTAACACCTAAACTCTTAGGGAACAGCAATCAGAGCCGTAAACACCGTGGTAGAAAATATGGATAATCCCTAACCATTCAAATGACGCTCCCACATCAAAAGCAATTCACTTTGTCCACTATCCGTACAGCTGAAAGCTACAGCACACAGAAGCATTCACAAATGCTTCTCAGTGAGTAACCCTGACATAAATTATTTTTCTTCTTTTTTTCCACACTTCCACATCTTAGGCTGCACATAAACACACAACAATTTCTACATACGACCATATTTGAAAGCATAATTCGAACTGTTTAAATTGAATGAAAATTATAACAATTGAGATTCGAATTATGTACTTACAATGGAATCTACAATAACATACGATTATCATATACAAGTATTATGCTATCTTTCTTAATTAATATCAAATACAATACCTTCTTATCATCAATAGTTTCCGACTTGTCCTTTTGGCACATCTAAGTGGCACGCTCTATTCTCCCAAAAAAAGTCCTACAATAAGTATGTTTTTTTGGGGGGGGGGGGATTTAAATTCTAATAATTATGTTTGGAGAATATAATTCTAATAGTTCTATTTTTACAGTACTTCTAATAGTTGATTAGATATACCTTCTTCCAGTGATCAACTTTTATGTTAATGCATCAAAATTGAAAAGATAAATCTGTTGTGAGAATTTTCAAGTAGGCTTTTTAATTCTTTTCCAGTTTAGAGCTTCAGAGGAATGAATACCGATATAGTTTGAGGACGATCTTAGCTCAGGCCAAAAGAAGGTGAAGCAGTGGGCCTAGCCATCCCAGCTAGGGGTATGCTAGGGTTTCAAAAGATAATCCTATATGTTAGCCCAAGATAAATGGGATGGAGGGAATATCAATTTAATACTGAACAGTTAGTTGGTTAAGCAAATCCTTGACATGACAGGAGAACACTATATTTCATACATTCTGTAACTAATGAAGAAATGAAGCTAAAGTAATAACTTGTCTCGGAAAGATAGAATTAAATCTATACAGTTTGAGAGAATACCCATTGTGACTTCCATGACCTCCCTTCAGTTGAAGCCGAAGCACGCCACATGGTAACTCCATCTCATCATGAATCTACATACAAAAGAGTCATCACATAGTACAGCTTGTCCAAAAGGCTCTTATTTAAAAGGAAGGGGAAAAAAGAAGATTAAAGTTAGCACTGATTAGAAGATTAGATTACCACCATCACCCGATTCAGAGGTAGCTTGTAATATGCTGCTAGAGGACCAGTCTGCAATCAAGTGAACAAGGATGCCACTCATCAGCTCATGTTTTCCTGAAAAATCCATCATGTGAATGATGTAACTAAAACAAAAAAAAATGCTTTGATCATTTATATTGAAGATTCTATCCATGAACAGACCAACTAATTATCATCCTTCAAGCCAAGTATCATACTATATTACAAAGTTGGAAAACATAAGCCTTAAAAGACATAGGATTATAGGGATGACCCCTCAGATTTCCTTGAAATATAGTCTACTGTGCACCAAATTTTATAATATATTTAGGGTCACGCAATTGCTGCTCGACCTTGCTAAAGTTTATATAGCATTCATCGTTCAGAAAAAAGTGATAGTAGTTTCTCACATGCGATAAAGAAAACAATATGCAGGAGAAAAGAGGCAAAACTGACCTTAACAATCCCTTCTTAGCAGCCCCCTCTCCCCCCTCCTCACCAATGTTACCCTCCTCTCCCATTAGATAATACAGACTTTCTTGTGATGAGTCATAATCTCTCACTCTCGTTGATATGAGTCTAAGACTCTCATCTCTTCACCTAACCTTATTTTCACTATTTCAGGAGAAAAAAGTTCAAAAAAGTAAAGTTTTGGGCTAATAAGTTCAGATTAGTTTAGTTAAGGGCAGTTAAGTTTGTATAAGTGACAACCAATGAGGGATACCAAAGGTCAATTCAAAACTACTATAACTTTTAATAAGTCCATGTAACTTTGCTAAAGTTCAAATAAATAAATTCAGAACAATTGATTGCATGAGTTAAGTTCAAACTAAGAAGTTCTCAAAGAGAAATACAGGTGAAGACAATGCACCCTAAGTCTAATACCCTCCTCCTAATGTGTCCATTATTTGCTCAGAACACTATAACACTTATGCATTCATAATTAATAACACATCAGAAGTTTAGGATAGAATGAGGAGCTGACTCACAGATTCCCCGCTTAAATTCATGTAAGTCTGAGGTTTTGCCAGGAAAACCGGGATGTCACCCACAAACCCTGCAACACAATTTAATCACGAATTCATTGTAAAGATTGTCAATTAGCAGAGGTAGGGGGGTAATATGATAGTGGTAGACGACAATGGGATATACTTACATCTAGCAGGAAACAGCATAAGAACAACAACATCAATGATAATTGAAGTAATTACGTAACAGTAGTTGAAGGAGAAAGGAAACCATACCTTGACCAAATAAAGCTTTACAGTGGACATTACTGAGTGAAATGCCAAGAGAATCGGCAAATGCATCAATCATTTCAAAGCCAACCTGATCTCATATCAATTAAAGACGGATTCAGTATTCGCAAAAAATCTCTTACTATGTTTGGAATTTAATTCGAGTATAAGCGAGTTATCTTACATTATGGCGAGTGCCTTTAAATTTATCACCGGGATTGCCTAATCCCACGAAAAGCCATGGCAGTGGAGGATTCAAGAAGGCTGTGCTGAAACTCCGTCCAATACCGCTGTATCCTGTGCTCAACCGCCTCAACATCAGCCTCCCTTGGCAACCACCAACTCCTACAAGAGGTGGAAATGTTGCAGAACCATGAAATACCATCACAACTACAAAACACGAGGAAGTGGGGGACAAAAGGTTTCGGTAATGAGCTATCAAAATAATGGCGGGCCGATAAGAAACCCTTATTTCTTTTTTCTCAGTTTAATTTATTTATGTAGTCTCATAATAGAATATAATGACAAAGCAAGTGAATTTTGAATCCATCAAATGTATGCTATATGCACAGTTGAAGTAGGGATTGAAATCTTTAGAAATTAGGAGACTATATCAAACTAATTAGGCACTGAAGTTTGTATTTCCATCAATACGTGTTATCAATTGAGTGTTTATACTATCAACTATATCAAAGTACCAGTAAAAGGAAAAAAATAAAAGATAAATGCGGTTTGATATAGTGAGTGTGACTTACACAGTTAACGCGGGGGGTGGTTCGCAGCAGGTGGAATGAGCGGTGCAGCCGTACCGTGAGCAGTGTCGTGATGAGAGAATTAAGCTTGTTTGCTCGTGCCTGGTGGCCGGTGGGAGAGAGAGAGGGGCAGCAATGAAGAGTAATCGGAATTCTAAAAGAGGTGAGATAAACTTTTTTTTAGGGGAGATATGATTATGAATATGGCGGTCTGTCAAAAATGGGGAAGAAAATGTACTTCATTTGAGATAATTGACAAAATGAGACTAGGTTAGTAGTAGTTTTTTTTTTTTTTTTTTTTTTTTGGTTCAGGAAAGATAATTGGTCCGAAGACCAACCCCTGCTAGGCTACTAGCCTGCAGGGCACACCAGCTCATTGGCTGGGTAGAGGGGATTTATACCCACAAGCAAACATTTTATACAAACTCCCCAAATTGGGGAGGGATGAGAGTCGAACACCCGACCTTGTGGTTGGGAGGTGGGAGCACCAACCATTGGGCTCCCATGAGGACCTCAACTAGGTCAATAGTTTGGTAGGGTGTAAAATGTTTTTTATGAAAATGAGTCTTTCTTTTTCTCACATTATCTATTGTTTGGTTTAGTAAGGGCTAAGGGGTGTGAAACAATTTTTTTCATTAAGGAATAAGAGTTTTTGTATAAGTGAAAATCATTTTCTTTTAAAAAAAAATAAGGAAAACACATTTTTCTCCCTCTTCCTTAGAGCATGTGCAACGGGTGGGTTAAGTTCAGTGGCGGATCCAGGAATTTATGAATGGTGGGTCACTACGACACTACCGACTAGGTTGCACAAAGACAGATACGGGGGGTTCGGATACGCACACCCATACGGATAATCCATGAATTTAAAACCAAAGGCTCATTCATGACCTCTCCGAACACTTCACATGATAGGTCCAATTCTAAAAATCCTAAAATAAGAGTTTTAGTGCATTACCTGAACACAATCAATCAAACCTTCAAAGCTAATCCAATGTTCATAACATCATAGTCAACATTCACCAATTAGCCACTGTAACAAATTATATTAAATTAACAACAAAAAATATAATAATAAATTAACAATAATAAGTCAATAATATAAAAACAATAAATTTACAAGAATCCCTCCACCAAGGTAAAAAAAACTACAGATTTGTTTCCCATCTTCCAATTCGAAACATTCAAAATCAAACACATTAATATCAAACCATTAGAAACAAGCCATGAAGCCAATTCCAAATATAGAATATCTAATTGACAAATTTCACAGTGGCGACTGAGTTATTGAACAAGCAAATAATCCATATTCGATGATACATAAAAGAAAATTTGAAAAACACATATTCAGTAGGTTCAATTCACAAACCACAACAATTCATACTCCTCATGAAATTATTCATTTTTTGATGGACTAATTTCTATTCTAATAAAGCAAACAATACAATTTACTAGTTTCAATTCGCGAATCACAAAATAATTCATGATTTAAATTCTAATAAATCAAACAGTCATCATATGATTTGGAATGAAATAATAATTATTAAAAAAAAAAAATAGAAAACTTACCTCTTGCAAACCCTCCACCGGGCAACCTCCAAATCGTCAAACAAGTGAAAATGCAAATTTATTTTCCAATTCTCATGAAATTGATAAACCCTAATATATAAAGTAAAATAAGAAATCAAGAAATTGAGCAGATTAAGATGTACCTAGCCACGAGTCACGACTTTGGAGGTTGTCCGTCCACCGTCGTCCACCAATTTCCGACCAATTCTGCGGCTGCAGGTCGGCGAGACCGAGACTTCGACACTTCGAGTCACAATTTCACGACCGTCGCGCGCAAATTCCGGTGAGGCTGTACTGTATGAGGGAGTAACACTGAATCTGATATTCTATGAGAGAGAAAGGAGAAATGCGAAAGAGTGAGATGTGAGAGAAAGGAGTGATGCTGGTGCACGTGAATTGAATCCGTGAATTGTTTGAAATAATTTTTTAAAATTTTTTTTATTGCTGGTGCACGTGCACCAGCGTGTTAGTACATAGTAAATCCGCCACTGGTTAAGTTGGTCTAGGAGAGTTAAGAGAGTTTTACTTAGTTTTAACATTGAAACAAGTTGGTCTTGGAGTTGGTTGGTCCTGGCTACCAGGCCAACTGAGCCTCAGATGGCGTGCCATCTATGAGTAACATCGCGCCATATGTCAAAAAAGCTGACCCATTTGTCAAAAAAGTAGGAGAGAGAAATAGAAAAATCAAGTAAGACTAGTTCACCCATTGTGAGAAAAAATAAGATGAGCTGGTGGGAGTTAGTGGAATGGTAAGAAAGACGAAAGGAGAATGAATAAAATACAAAGACCAACAAAAGCTAGTGCACCCATTGTAGATGCTCTAAGCAACCTTTTACTCTCCTCTTATCTATCATCTTCCTTCCCCTTCCCTTTTTATTTTTTCCATAGTTTTTTTTACATTGGACCAAACAAACGAAAAATTTAGCTTTGCAATTAAATTTTCCAATGTAAATTTTTGTACATCCAACCAAACGGAACCTATATTTTGGAATTTGGTGTCGATCCCGCGTTTAAGCTATGTTGTATTCATCTTACTAGATAATATCTTAGACATGCTCTGTTATTTCAATTGATGTATACTTTACAAGTATGATAATATATGGACAATATATGGACAATGATAAATTGAACTCTAATTTATTTTCAATGTAATTATCTATATATTTTAGATGCTAATTGTTAACTAATGTAATTATTACGAGGCTTGGGCACCATGGCCCATGGGATGCATCATAGGTAGCCATTTGGAAAGGATACTAATGCCTAAGAGTATAAATATGGTGGCTTTCGGAACTATTCGAATTGAAAATGAAATTTAGAAAAACAAGTCGTCAAAGACAACTGAAAGCAACGCAAAGGGTCCCATCCACCAAAAAGTCATTTCGAGGCCATTAGGAGGGACTTGAATAAAAGACATTACTAGTCTTAGAAAGTCCTGAAAATGACCCCAAAATATTCAACTTTCAATGGTCTATAATACATGATTTCGGACATTCTCAAGGTCTCACACTAGGACACATGGGAAGCATTGTAGAGTCATAAGAGGCCATCTGAAAGTATACGGATGCCTAACAGCATACATATGTTGGCCTTAGATATCCCGAGACATTTTTAAGGCGATCCAAGGGTCCCAACCACCAGAAAGTTACCCTAAGACATCTAGAGGCCATTTGGATGAAATCAAATAAAAAAAACATTGATAGTCTTGGAAAGTCTTGGAAATTATCCCAAAATAGCCAAATTTCAAGCTATAATACACACTTTTGGTCATTCTCGGGGTTTGGCCACCAATCCCTAGTGAGATGCATTATAAGGTCATAGCAAGCAATTTGAAAGCATGCCCATGCCTGAAAACGTTCATATGGTGTTTCTTTTTGCTATTTCTAAGTTGAATTAGAAAGATGTAACATAAGCCAACGACGTTGGTATATGGATCACTTGAAAAAAAACTCGTAGATTCTTTGACCCCCATTTTTCACCGAAAAAAGAAGAGCTTCATGGAACCACGTGATTCTATGGATTCCTTATGCAAATTTTCGCGGATGTTATACCATTACAGAATTGTGTAGTTCCAATTAAAGATGCTTAGCATATAAACATTAACAAGTCATAAAAAGTACATGTTTATATGAATCTCGAGACAGATTTGATTAGTCAAATCTATTATTTAAGGCTAATAAATTAAATTGTAAAGAAATTGATTTTTTCAAATAAAAAACTATGACCACCAAGTGGTTTTGTTTAAACTTTAATTAGTAGATGATTAATTTATATATATACTCCTAATTTGCATCATAATAATAGAGAGCTTACAATTTACAAGTCACAATAATGATGATTCCCGAAAAGAAAAAGACATAAACATAAAATAAAGAATGGAAATGAAGAGAATAAACGTAGTACTTGATAATTGTTAAGGTGTGAAATGACAAATGAGTAGGGATTTTTTTTTTAAAAAAAAAAAAAAAAAAAAGAGAAGAAGAAATAGAATAATGAACAGGTGATAGGGTTGGCTAATCTGCAGGAGGTGGGGTATTGGATTTCCCTCCAAAAATACAAAAGGTGTAATACTAATGAGTAATGATTGAGTGTGAGGTGTAAATGATATGGCCCTAGTTAGGCTACCATTTTAACCAAAAAAAGCCCACCCAATACAATACCATATTCCTTAAAACCCTTTCCCTCTCTAATATTGTAATCCCCCTTGTGTTTATTTTCTCTCTCTTCATTCATCTGCCTCTTCTTCTTCTTCTTCTTCTTCTCATCCCGCTCTTTTCCAGAACCCAGAACAAGAGAGTGAGAAATCCTTAATTAAACCCTAAAATGGAGATCCAGCAAGCTGAACTGGCGGCGCTACTAGGGCCTGACCCGGCACCATTCGAGACACTCATCTCTCACCTCATGTCTTCCTCCAACGAACAGCGATCTCTCGCTGAATCCGCTTTCAATCTCTGCAAAGAATCCGATCCTAATTCACTCACTCTTAAACTCGCTCATCTTCTTCAGTTCTCCCCTCACCTTGAAGCTCGCGCCATGTCCACCATCCTTCTTCGTAAGCTCCTCACTCGCGACTCCATCTCCGATTCATCTTCTTCTTCATCTTCCTATGTATGGCCTCGTCTCTCTCCTTCTTCTCAATCCTCCATCAAAACCATCCTTCTGGCCTGTCTACAACGCGAGGACGCCAAAACCATCTCCAAGAAGCTCTGCGACACCATCTCTGAACTCGCTTCTGGTATTCTTCCTGACAATGGATGGCCTGAGCTTCTTCCTTTTATGTTCCAGTGTGTGTCCTCTGATTCCACCAAGTTGCAAGAGTCTGCTTTTTTCATCTTTGCTCAGTTGTCTCAGTTCATCGGCGACACTTTGGTGCCTTTTATTAAGGAACTTCATCAAGTCTTCTTCAATTGCCTCACTAATTCTCCTTCTTCTGATGTTCGAATCGCCGCTTTGAATGCTGTAATTAACTTTATCCAGTGTCTTGAAACCTCCGCTGATAGGGATAGGTTTCAGGACCTATTGCCTGCTATGATGAAGACCTTGACTGAGGCTTTGAACTCCGGACAGGAGGCTACTGCTCAGGAGGCTCTTGAGTTGTTGATCGAGTTGGCCGGGGCCGAACCTAGGTTTTTGAGGAGGCAGCTTGTTGATGTAGTCGGCTCTATGCTGCAAATTGCTGAGGCTGAACAATTGGAGGAGGGGACGAGACATTTGGCGGTTGAGTTTGTCATTACGCTTGCTGAGGCTAGGGAGCGTGCTCCAGGAATGATGAGGAAGCTGCCGCAGTTTATTAGCAGGTTGTTTGAGATACTAATGAAGATGCTATTGGATATTGAGGACGATCCTGCTTGGCATAGTGCTGAGGTTGAGGATGAGGATGCCGGTGAGACCGCCAATTTTAGTGTTGCACAGGAGTGCCTTGATCGCCTCTCAATTGCTCTTGGTGGTAACACCATTGTTCCTGTCGCGTCTCAGCTCTTGCCTGCTTATTTGGCTGCCCCCGAGTGGCAGAACCATCATGCTGCGCTCATTGCCCTGGCTCAGATTGCTGAGGGTTGCGCCAAGGTACTACTCATATGCTTCTGCTTTTTACTTTACAGATTCTTAATTCATATCATATCTGTCACAACACATGTTCGCAATGCTCTTTCTTTGTGTTCAAATTTAGTATTCTACATTACTTAACTAGTTTGATTTCGCTTGACCTTGTTTCATTTGATGTTCTAGGTGATGACTAAGAATTTGGAACAAGTTGTGAATATGGTTTTGACTTCGTTCCAAGATCCTCATCCGCGTGTAAGGTGGGCAGCTATCAATGCAATTGGCCAGTTGTCTACTGACCTGGGTCCTGATTTGCAAATGCAGTATCACCAGAGGGTTCTTCCAGCACTGGCTGGTGCTATGGATGACTTTCAAAATCCTAGAGTACAGGTCAGTTGGCTGCGTTTGTGATGTTAACTGACAAGAAGCTGGTAATCTAATAATAGAGTTATGGTTTATCTGTTTCTGTAGTTCGTTCATTGCAATATCCACTAGTCTTAGACTCATTAGGATCTGACATGCTTACTTGAACCCCGCCGTTGGTCATTTCTTTTAGTTTGCTTAATTGTAGTACCCGTTAGGATTTATATTTAACATTTCGTTGTATGGATTTGTGTTACTACTTGCTAATGCCTATTCTGAGTTAAAAAAGTTATTAAGTGTTGGCTAGCTAATTATCTCACAAAATCCAATGCCAATTGAGGGGGTTGGGCATGTTCAAGATAACATTTTTGTTTATCTATGAACCCTTACCTTGTGCGCAGTTATGAATCAAAGGGCAAATCTCTACTGTTTATGATTTCTTAATATGTGAAATTTCCCTTTACTTTACTTTCCCCTAGTGGCTAGTAGTGTAAAGTATATGCCATAAGATGTACGGTTCTGCATCTGAATTGTCCCCATTATGCAGGCACATGCTGCATCAGCTGTTCTTAACTTCAGTGAGAACTGCACTCCAGATATTTTAACTCCTTACATGGATGGGGTAGTGAGCAAATTGCTTGTTCTCCTACAGGTAAATACATGCTGTACATTTTTTTTTCTTTCTTGATAAAGTAAAACAATCTATCACATTGCAGCCTCTCTCTCTCGTTCTCTGGGTTCTACACTGTTTACATATGAACAATTAACTGTGGTTTATTTCAGAATGGCAAACAATTGGTTCAAGAGGGAGCGTTGACTGCATTGGCATCAGTCGCTGATTCTTCTCAGGTGCCTCCACATCTAATACTTTGTTTCATCATATAATGTTGCTTTCTATGAGAACAAGATATTAACATGATGAAATTGGCAGGAGCATTTCCAAAAGTATTATGACGCTGTTATGCCTTACTTGAAAGCTATCCTGATAAATGCAACAGACAAATCTAATCGAATGCTTAGAGCCAAAGCAATGGAATGCATTAGCTTGGTGGGTATGGCTGTTGGCAAGGAGAAGTTCAGGGATGATGCTAAACAGGTTTGTAGAACATGACAAATTTTCTACTTCCTTTTAGTTAGAAAAGCGATGAGCAGTAGTGATGATCTATCCTTTGTCATGAATCGTGCATTTTGTGGAGCCGTCATTTACTCATTTTTTTTTGTTGATAGTAGCCTTCATGCGTATTTCTACATGGTGTTACCAATGGCAGCTGTCTTGTTGGCTGCGCTTTTATTTTCTGTTTTAGTGTTAATGGTGGTTCCATACCTAAAATCTTATGGATCGGCTACTCTTTTTTCCCCATATAATTATGATGTGTTTTCTAGAGGCGCTATTGTTTTCGTTTTTTGGTCGTAGCATTGATGCATACTTCAGAAGTGTTTTATTGTACCAATGTTTTCTAGAGGCACTATAGTATTACTTCTATTGTCTAAAGCACTATACCAATGACACTTTTCTTGTTTGCTGAGGCTTAGTGTTCTACCTTGGTGTCAATGTCAGTCACTCAGATATATGCTCATAATCTTCTTATTGTTAATTATGTACTAGGTCATGGAGGTGCTTATGTCACTACAAGGATCTCAAATGGAATCTGATGATCCAACAACTAGTTACATGCTACAGGTAGAGCTTGCCTCAAACTTTAAAGTGGATTTGTATGCAGTTGCTCTTGATGGATGACTAACTTGATGTTAATTTTGGGTACTCAATCATTCTGCAGGCTTGGGCTAGACTTTGCAAATGCCTGGGACAGGATTTCCTTCCTTATATGAGTGTTGTTATGCCTCCTCTTCTCCAGTCTGCTCAGCTTAAACCTGATGTGACCATCACCTCTGCCGATTCCGATAATGATATCGAAGACTCTGATGATGAGAGGTACCTAGCATGATTGTAAATTTCAAAATGTCATATTTTTCAGGAGCGTTTGTTAAAATACACATGCTTCATTTGCTTCTCTGACTATGAGATAGTGAGAGAGAGGGGAACAAGAGAAAGGGAAGTATAATTAGAGGGATGAGTGATCCTGCAATGTCCAGCGCACAATGCCTTGATCAATCTGATCTGAGAATAAATTTTCCGTGCAAGCTGTCTATGGTTGAAGTTAAGGTTGAGGACTATGGAGACAGTGTACATCAGAGATATTTGGTACCTCAAGCTCGACAATGTTGATGCTGGTGGTAGAAGTATTTGGTTCCTTATCTTGTAGACTGAATTTTGTTTCTGCTATATTACAACTAATCTTGATTGTAGCTTGTGGCTTTTCTCCCCCTTCCCTTTGCCATCAATCCGTACTGGTATCAAGAAGAGAAATAATATTACTAGTGTTTGTTACTGCATTTGGATGGAAGTTTAGTACAACTGCAGCTAATTTTCGTCTTCTGAACTATCTGGGATAAACTAGAAGATTATCACTTTCTATTTGTTTCCAGAATATGATGATGAGGCTTTTTTATTCCCGTGTTTTGCAGTATGGAAACCATAACTCTTGGAGACAAAAGGATAGGAATCAAGACTAGTGTCTTGGAGGAGAAAGCAACGGCATGCAACATGCTATGTTGCTATGCAGATGAATTGAAGGAAGGATTTTATCCTTGGATTGATCAGGTTAGTCTCGATTTTCTACAAATATTTCCCCCTTTGTGAGGATATATTGACTATAATTGTTCCTGTGCAGGTGGCGCCGACTCTGGTTCCACTTCTCAAATTTTATTTTCACGAAGAAGTTAGAAGAGCTGCAGTTTCTGGTATTTAGTTTTTTTTTTTTTGTGGTGGCCAGAGGCATATTCTTTCTTCCAGATAATTTTTTTTTTGTAATGTTTTTGGAACGTGTATTCTAATCACTGACAGACATCTGTCTCTTTTACAGCTATGCCTGAACTATTGCTTTCTGCGAAATTAGCTGTGGAGAAAGGGCTTGCTCAAGGTCGTAATGAATCATATGTGAAGCAACTCTCTGACTACATAGTTCCAGCCTTGGTGGAGGCTCTGCACAAGGTAATTCTTTTCTGTGTTGGTTTCTGCCTTCTGAATGCTTGACTTTTATGTAAGCCTTAAAGTCCAAATGGTTTGCAGGAGCCTGATGTTGAAATTTGTGCTAGCATGTTGGATGCATTGAATGAGTGTATACAGGTATGTTAATTTCTTGATACTGTCTTTTGATTCTGATAGTAATTCTGAAATTTGCGCCCCCGCGTCCTAGCGCGTCCACGAGAGGACAATATTTGTTTGTTAGAGTGAGCATACATATAAGAAAAACTATTTGAACTAGAGCCAAAAAAGTTTGGCTAAAACTTGTGCATATGTACTTTCTGTTTTCTCAAAATCATGCTGCCTTTGCCTTTGCTTATTATTCTTTTTATTTTCCAAAATGCAGCCAAAATTTAATCTATCTCGTTCTTTTTATCTCAGATTTCTAGCACCCTTTTGGATGAAGGCCAAGTCAAAGCCATTGTGGATGAGATTAAGCAGGTCCTAACTGCTAGCTCCAGTAGAAAAAGAGAGAGAGCAGAGAGAGCTAAAGCGGAGGACTTTGATGCTGAAGAAGGAGAGTTACTTAAAGAGGAAAATGAGCAGGAGGAGGAACTGTTTGACCAAGTGTGTGACTGTCTATTTCTAATTTTCTTTTATATCTATATTTGTTTCAGCATTTCTTCTCTGCTTCTTGTATGGCACTTCCTCTATATACATTAGAAATGAGAGTTACTTCTGTGATTCAGGTGGGTGAAATCTTGGGAACATTAATCAAAACATTCAAGGGGTCCTTCTTACCCTTCTTTGACGAGCTGACATCATACCTGACACCTATGTGGGTGAGTTTCTGCTGGGAATGTGTATTCCAGTTTTTACTTTTGTTGTACTTGTGATAACTGTTGACAATGGTGGTCAGTGTCTATTCTAGTGTAGGCAATGGTTTGTGTGGTCTATAAATAGAAACTGTTTCTGCTTTCTATATGAACACACTTGATTCTATGTGGTAGTTGTTATCACGGGTCCGTTTTTGGTTAGGGTTCATCTTTTGGGCCAAGCCATGCCAATTACCAAGGATAAGTAGATTAATTGCATCGACAATTGCATATCTGAAGGTATTGCAGTTGGTAGCTGTCTCACTTATTATTTACATATTGTATTTGGGAGGTTACAACTGGGGTTCCTGTGGTTTACAACCATTATATGTATATTAGGTAATATGAAAATGATGGTGCCGAAGTTGTCAGTGTAGACAAGTATTGTCTTTTGAAAATTTTGTAAGACCTTACTAGGCCCTGTTGTCTTAATCTTAACTCTTCTATTAACAAGCTCAGATAAGTCAATTTAAATACCTTGACAAGCTCAAATAAGTAAAGTACTTTCCAGCTAAAGAGAGCATCCCTGAATGCTTAACATTTCCCCCTCACCCAAGGCCCCAAGTATAAAATAAAATAAAAGGAAAAATAAGAAACAAGAAGATATTGGAAAGGTGCTTCTGTTTTGTTTTGTTTTCTTTTCTTTTCGAAATCTATAGTCTGGTCAAGCTTGAGCTGTTGAGCATCTTTGAACTGAAAGAAGTATAGCTGACCTGCCCTTCCCAAATGACACCTGTAATTAATGGGGTGAAGAGGAAAGATACAAGTGCATCTCATTTGACTTCGTCATTGAATGTAGGGGAAAGATAAAACTGCTGGAGAAAGAAGGATAGCAATTTGTATCTTTGATGATGTTGCCGAGCAGTGTCGTGAAGCTGCTCTCAAGTAAGTTTAGCACCTTAGCTTTCTCCTTTTCTACTTTGGTGCCTTGAGATTTGGCATAATTTCAGTTCAGTGTGCTGTAATTTCAATAATTACAGTTTGGATGATTGACGTATATATCTAAAACTCTCACCTATTCCAAGCCCCAAATAATTCCACCCAATCCCTTTTTATTTCTTTATGTGTCTTTGTTCTAAATCTGTAGAAGTTGACAAATATCTTGACAAATATATCACACAGACAATTAACAAGACCTGAATTTTGCTTTGATTTGTAGCAATCGACACGTGAACAAGAACAATGTGAGAGAGGATTACTTTTTTTTTTTGATGAAGAGAGAGAATACTTGAACATAATCCTCAATAATGTTAATTTCTCGGCACACAAATGAAAAAGTTACTAATATCTGGACCCTGAAGTGGAATTAGTGAAAACATGGCACCAAAATGGAATAATGCCAAACCTCATGACACCAAATTTGAAATTTTCTACTGTGCACTCCCATTATTCTTTCCTATATACTAATTCTTGTTTGTGGGGGTAGGTACTATGACACATACTTGCCTTTCTTGTTTGAAGCCTGCAATGATAAGAATCCAGATGTCCGACAGGTGGGTGCTGCATGCAGTTTTATCTGAAGTATAATCCACTATGTAATATGTTACTCACTTTGTGTGCATGACTTTATTCAGGCTGCTGTATATGGACTTGGCGTGTGTGCAGAGTTTGGTGGCTCTGTTTTTAAGGCACTTGTGGGGGGTAAACTTCTACCTGCTTTCTCATCTTTGTTGCGTGTCGCTTAATATGGAATTTAATTACATTTTGCAACTTCTAACAGAGGCTTTGTCAAGACTAAATTTTGTCATCCAGCATCCAGATGCCCTTCAGCCTGAAAATATAATGGCATATGATAATGCTGTTTCAGCTCTGGGAAAGATATTTAATTTTTATCGGGACAGTATTGATTCATCTCAGGTTTGTTTCTTTGGTGTTTCAGTTAGGTATCTTTTCCTGGTTTGGAATTGTGTGTTATACAATATTTTAATCCGACCGTGCATCCAAGAGTAGATATTTCTGATGATGCCTTTTTAACGTCAAGCTCTCTGTATTATTATGCAGTAGGGTCTATGCTGTACTGTATTCCTTGTATGATTTGATTGTAGGTGTATGTTTGGCATGTATTCTATTGTGACATAAATGAGCTAGCTGCATACGTCGTTTTTTCAATACCTAAGAAGTATGATAAAATCAAGTACCATATGCCCTTGATCCTAGTCTTTGTTGCGGCTCCTTGTTTATTTTTGAAGATGGGTTTTCCTTGGATCAAATGGATCCTGATTCATGGTGTTTTAGTTTTGCAACTTGCTATATATGTCGTTACATAATGAACATATTGTATTAGAACTTAATGGTATGAATAGCATGTCTTTTACCTGGTCTTCTTCTGTCTTGATTACTTCTGAGGTTTCCCTTTGATCTTCTGCAGGTTATTCCTGCATGGCTAAACTGTTTGCCCATTAAAGGAGACTTGATCGAGGCCAAAGTTGTTCATGAACAGCTTTGTTGTATGGTTGAGAGGTAAATATTTCATTCCTTCTACCTTATCCTCCTTAATTCTGGTCAACTGGTGAAGTTTTCTAAATGATACATGTCATATATCTGATTGCCTCCAGGTCTGATGTGCTACTCTTGGGCCCTAATAATCAACATATACCTAGGATTATTGTGATCTTTGCAGAGGTTAGTCTTCTTTCTGAGTTCTAGTCACATGCTTGCTCCGAATGAATGTATTGGTTATATCTGACAAAAGTGCTTGGGTATATTTATTAACTCTGTAGGATTTACTTTTCAGGTCATTACTGTACATTCACACTATGATTTAAGTTGTTTAATCTATTGTAATAACTGATGGAGTTTGAAATTGGCAGGGAAAATATGTGCTATATTATTAGGAACCCTTTTTTGTTGTAATTATGATTTCAGGATTATGAACAATGGCTTATACTACAATTTAAGTATAAAAATAAAAGCTGTACTAGGTGAGAAATAAATTTACACGTCTCAAGTCTAATCCATCCTTGGAAGGGGAAGAGGAGTGAGGGGTTTCTATTTCATTTCTCTCACTATTGCCTGATGATCCATGCTAACTCATAGCAGGTTGAATTATTATATCTTGTTGATGCATATAATTTGGATGATGTCATAGGACTAGTACATCATATACAAGTTGATTTTCATGCTAAAAGATAATATAGAGTTAGCACAAGAGTTGTAGTGATTTTATAAGGAGAGTTTGTTGTTTGTGTAGGTTCTCTGTGCTGGTAAAGATTTGGCAACAGAGCAAACTGCAAGCAGAATGGTTAATCTGTTGAGGCATCTGCAGCAGACTTTGCCGCCAGCTACATTAGCTTCGACATGGTCATCATTGCAACCACAGCAACAGCTTACTTTGCAGTCGATCCTTTCATCTTAATTCTCCAAGTCGATGAAGATTTCAACTTGATATTCTGTCATAATGTTACGCCTGTTTGGCATGCGATTATTACATATATTCTTTGTCAACATGCATCACCTCTTCATTCATTTGTGAATGTCACATTTGGTCAGGTATCTCTCGATGGTCGAGGGTCCACAAAAGAAGCTCCTATAGATATAAAGCATAGTCAATAGTGTTGTATAGTGAAAGGTGAAGAAATTATACGTATCATTATCAGTCTGGAATTGCGAAGCTCTGGGCTGATGCTTTGCATTATGAGATCTCATTCAAGAATCGGCAAAGGAGGCGATTCTTGGTTCAGTTTTGGCAGCATGTTGCTTGCAGTTTTGAATTTTTTTTTTCCTTGAAAAAAGTGTTATTGTTATGGACATGATTGTTTTTAAGATGTATGAATAATTAGTGTCTGTGGAAAAAGAGTTGTAGCTGTTGCAGTCTTAAATATTGGGTGCAATAAAAATGGTGTTTATTGTTTAATGATTTCCTTAGCTCTGTTTTCTTTTGCTGCTGCATTATGATGACATGTTGAATATTCTGCTCTCATAGAGACTTGTTCTCTCTTTTTCTTACAAAAACTTGAATAAAAAGGTTAGAAAATGGCTTTGATCACCAAGTATCGAAACCATTGGAAAATAAAAGTTTCCCATAATAGTTTACGTTAGCACATAAAATATAGTCGTAACATTCGTCTTATTGGTCATCATAATAATAAAAATATGGTTTTTAAAATAGGATTTTGCTTATTTACCTAGTTAGTTGTAGAGAAAAGAAAGATAGAGAGACCAGATTGCGTGCCTTCACGACTATATTTGTCATGGTCGGTTGAATCAGTTTTGTAAATGGACATTAGCACTTATTTATTCGGGTCCCCATTCCAGTAACCCAGACACCTTTCCTCCACCGCCTCCATATTCTGATTCTCTTATTATAGAATACTATATTTGCCTTCTCACAATTCAAAAGAGATGGGTCTTATGCTTTTCTGGCTGTCGAGTGTCGAGAGATGGGTCCTTTTTTGTTAATTTCTTTCAAGAATTTACTTTTTTTTTATACATATTTGTGCATTTTACATAGATTAATAGTTGATGTTGGGGAATACAAAATGAAGACATGAAGTGATGATTATTTTAGATCAAAGGAAGTAAGGAAAACCATTAGGGTAAATATATATATGTAAAAGAGACTTTTTATATTATTTAGGCATGTAATATATTCTATATATATGTATATAATACGAGGGAAGATCTTTCATAGGTTAGTCAGGATTCATATTCATTACTTGTATATGGTAGTAGAGCACATAATAAAACTTACATTGTTGTGCATGAGATAATTAATTAATTTAATATTTTAAGAATTATCAACATTATTTTTTTTGCAAATGAGACCAAAAATGATTTATTGAATCTGAAAACTGAAATTATTAAACCTGATTAGCCTTGATTTCACCTTATATTTACACTTAATTGAACTTGGTAGCCCTTATTATACTTGATCACCTTTAAAACTTAATTTTTAAAGGTAAGGAATACGCACCTTAATACTCACGCCCTCTAAAGAAAACCTCTATCACAAGCTATATGTTGAGTTACCTAAACAAGAGATACGAAGGTTATAGCCCTACACACAGTCGAGTAAAATAAATATCCTCACTAAATTTGTAGGACAAATTTTTTGCTTAACTATAATTAGCCCAAATAGCTATACTCGATTTTATACCCAAGAAACAGTCACTAGAATCCTTTGGGAACACGCACGCTGCACGCACAAAAGATTTGTTGCAAATACTGCTCTACTTGGTTACACGAATAAAGACTCTCCCTACTACTACTATGTTCAACAAATGAACGTGAAAGAGTCAACCAGGGAATGTTTGTTTGATAAATAATTAAATGAGTATTCATCTGACAAAGAAGAGGGAGAGCACGAAGTGTTTTTGTTCCAAAGAGAGTGACACTTATGAATAGTTTACTCATTCCATTGACTCTTAATCAGCTTAAATAATAGAATTAGCAACAAAGGAAATGCAAAAGACGAGCTACCCACGTACTACTACTGCCATGATGATTATGTATATATTCAAACTTGCATTTTCTCTTCTTCACATCGTATTTGCAAATTCCTGCTGCTTTCAAGTTTGAGAATAGCTCCTTATTTGATTTGCAAATGGAATTTCAATACCAGCAACCACAACACAAAGAGAGGAAACTTAAGGAGACAAGTAATAGTAAGACGAAGAGCAGCAAGAGCAAGTTTGTGGGGGTGAGGCAGAGACCTTCAGGGAAATGGGTTGCAGAAATCAAGAACACAACTCAGAAAATAAGAATATGGCTAGGCACATTTGACACAGCTGAAGAGGCTGCTCGTGCTTATGATGAAGCCGCTTGTCTCCTTCGTGGTTCCAACACACGAACCAACTTTGTGACTTCTCCATCCTCCAACAACGCCAACTCTGCTCTTTCTCGTAGAATCAGAAACCTTGTCAACCAGAAGAAGAAGTTGATCAACGACAGGCAACCACCTCCAACTGCCACATCAAGCGTTAAACCAATGGATGATGATGATGTTGCAAATACTAGTGCTAGCTTGGTTGTCAACCAAGCCGTCAGTTTTACAGGTCAAATGCTTGAAGAAAATGTATATAGGCCAGATTTAAGTGGACACCAATTTGATTACTCGTGGGCATTTCCTGAGCAGTTTCCTCCTCCAATTCCTGATGATTTTGGAATTTTCACAAAACAACTCAATTTCACAACAACATTAGCTGATGTTGAGATGATGAGCAATGCCAATGAGGTAGCAATGCTAGAATTCGAGCGCATCAAGGTAGAGAGGCAGATATCAGCATCACTCTATGCAATGAATGGAGTGAACGATTACCTGCAGAATGTTTTTAATGATCCTACTGCACCTAGCTGGGACCCTCCCATGCTCTATCATAATTTTTGCCTTGGCTAAACACTTGGTTTTTCTTTTACCTTTTATACCAGCTTTCTTCATCTTTAAACCATGTATTTGTCCTGTTGCATATGTATAGCCACTGGGGAACACCCAAAGTACAGTGTCTCCCTATAAGTGCCAACAAGCGCTGTTGATCATCAGATTACCAGATTTTCATAGCTTGTACATGATATAAGATTGAATGAGAAGTTATATTTTTTCAACACAAAGGAAGTTACAACCAGAAATATGTGAATTATGTTTTTTCTAAGTGTACTCTTTCTATTTCATGGATGAGCGTGTTATTGTAGATTCGTTACTATGAAATGCTCATGCTTCAACCTGTACTTTCTTTACAATGAACTCTAGGAGTAAATTTAAGATGAGACCAAAAAGACAGAACTTGCAGTCCCACATTCCAGGGAAAAGAACATGTATTTCAAGAGCCTCATAATGCAATGGATAAGTCCTGTCATGTGTATGATACAATCAAGTCACGGAAGAAAGTGAGATAGAGAAAGTACATCTGGAGAAACAATGAATATGAAAAATTCTATAACAAATGCTACATTGCAGCAAAATCATTCCATTCCATTCAAGAAGATAAAACTCAGATCCATTACAAGAGACAATATTCTACAATTTAATTGCATGAAAGCAAGAGAATATAAGAATTAAAGGTTGACAAAGAAAGTGAGAAAGACATTAAACACATCCTGTTCATGTTCACTATGAAAATGCACATCAATATTCTTCCTCTTCATCCTCATCATCGACCCCTTCAGCTCCAACTTCTTCGTAATCTTTCTCAAGAGCAGCCAAATCTTCTCGAGCTTCAGAGAATTCTCCCTCTTCCATGCCTTCACCGACATACCAGTGAACAAATGCCCTCTTAGCGTACATGAGATCAAATTTGTGGTCAATCCTGGAGAAAACTTCTGCCACAGCAGTGTTGTTGCTGATCATGCACACAGCTCGCTGCACCTTGGCAAGATCACCCCCTGGTACAACTGTCGGTGGCTCATAGTTGATACCACATTTGAACCCAGTTGGACACCTATAAAGAAGTAAATTGTATTGGTGAATTTTTTAACCCTTGGACAGTAAATTCATCAGTATCCTCTATCTATCTCGATTCAAAGAAGGAAAAAAGGATCTATATCAAGCATATTTTGACATACCAGTCAACAAACTGAACTGTCCTTTTTGTTTTGATGGTAGCGACAGCAGCATTAACATCCTTTGGCACGACATCTCCCCTGTACATCAGGCAGCAAGCCATGTATTTTCCATGCCTTGGGTCACACTTTGCCATCATGCTTGAGGGCTCGAAAACTGCATTGGTAATCTCAGGGATGGACAGCTGCTCATGATATGCCTTTTCAGCTGAGATAACAGGGGCATAAGACGAAAGCATGAAGTGAATACGTGGATACGGCACCAAGTTGGTCTGGAACTCAGTAACGTCCACATTGATGGCTCCGTCAAATCTCAAGGAAGTTGTCAACGACGATATGATCTGAGAAATTAGGCGATTCAAGTTGGTATAGGTTGGCCTCTCAATATCCAACGACTTGCGACATATATCATAGATAGCTTCATTATCCAAAAGCACAGCAACATCGGTGTGTTCAAGCAGGGAATGTGTGGAGAGCACACTGTTGTAAGGTTCTACGACTGCTGTTGATACCTGCAGTGAAAGGACAGCTTAGTCTTACTTAGTAGCAAACTAAAAGCTCACACAAACGATCAACCAATGAAACACTAAAACAAATGGATGTTCAATGATGGAAAAGGAAATGCAGTCCATTCTGAAAAACAGATCTCTAGAAAACTAAACAAATATATAGAGTTACGACAACAAGGAGCTAATCATCAGAAGGGTAAATGTACCTGAGGTGAAGGATATATAGTGAAGCCAAGCTTAGACTTCTTTCCATAATCCACAGATAAGCGTTCCAACAACAAGGATCCCAAACCAGAACCAGTACCACCACCCACAGCGTTAAAGACCAAGAAGCCTTGTAAACCAGTGCAGTTGTCAGCTAATTTCCTAACTCGGTCAAGACATAAATCGACTATCTCCTTTCCAACTGCGACAAACACGATACAGTGAGAAAACAACAATAATATATGGGTTTACAGAGTTAGCTTAAAAACAAAGTAGCATTGAAAACAAAGGTTACCAGTATAATGTCCCCTAGCAAAGTTATTGGCAGCGTCTTCCTTTCCGGAAATAAGCTGCTCGGGATGGAAAAGCTGGCGATATGTTCCGGTTCTAACCTCGTCAATAACAGTGGGTTCGAGATCGACAAAGACGGCACGGGGGACATGCTTTCCAGCACTAGTCTCGCTAAAGAATGTGTTAAAAGCATCATGACCAACACCAATTGTGCTATCACTGCATACCAATAACCAAGCAACAGCAAGTGTGAGTTTGAGCAGCACAGACTCTGTTCATTCAATAGATGCTTAATTACCAGATCCAAGCTGTAAATCCAAATTTCTACTGCATTTGTCTAAAGTTTTACTTCTTCCATAATAATAACACTAACACAAACTTCAACATTGCACAATCTTAATCTACAACTGATATATAAACAACAGCCGATCTCCTAATTAAGTAGTCTTCAAATTTAGGTTTTGATCCCAATAAACTCAGATCTATAGCATATTAGCATTCTACTCCATAAGTAAAAAGGCAGTATAAGTTCAAAGTAAGTAATTAAATATCAGAAAAAAAAATAAAAAAAAATACCTGGGCATCAAACCATCGGGCTGAATGCCATGTTCGAGACAATAAAGCTCCCAGCAAGAATTACCAACTTGAATTCCAGCCTGACCTATATGAATGCTTATAATTTCTCTCATTTTTTTTGAATTTTTTTTTTTATTATTTCGGGAAAACCCTAATTTTCAAAAAAAATTGGGGTTTTCTTGAGGAGGAGTCTAGACTCAACAAAGACTCAAGTCTCAAGATCCCGACTTAGGAGATATTTTTAAACGAGAGAGAGAGAAAGAAATGAAATGATCCCGAACTTTGTTTATCAATAAATATTGTCCCAACCGACGGAGGTTGGATTTCTTTTTGCTTATAAAGAGTTTTTTTTTTTTTTTTTTTTATTGCATTGCATATTGTTTAATATTAATACTAGTATCAACATGCTGTCATTTGTCAATTTGCTATTGTGAGGGACACCAGCCACCCTACACCCAACCAAGCACCTTACAATTATTATGAAAACCTCTTATATCTACTTGTATTTATCCACCCTAATGTTTTTTTTTTAACCATACAATGAACTCAAAAATGCCATAAATAGGTAACAATAAGTTTCAAAAAAGATAGTACACTAAAAGATTTGACAAACAATTTTAAACATCAAAAGAGAGAAAAAATAGCATCATGTTTGAGTCGATATAAGTGCATACTTGTTGAAAATAGAATAGACATACGAAGATTTAATTTAGTATCTAGTCATACGGCCATCCAAAATTTCTTGAACAACAATTGGAATAATCTTCCCTGAGTATGAGTCCTCTGCTACGTACAATGGATTTGCTTTTAACTTATTTAGCTAATTTTTGTATCTCATATTCACCAAATCATTTTTATTTACAAAAATCCACCATAATTTCTTTCTTTTTGTAGAAAGATACACAAGTAAATGTAAGTTTTGGTTGTCCTACCTATATTAAGAAATAGTCCAATGCATGTTGGGATGCGAAGATGCAGTAAATTTCTTACATGCACAAGTCAGGACACACAAACTAATGTAATTAAGACATTAAAGTCACTAAATATAACTATCTCCACCAGGATTTTAGTTATCATATTTATTGAATTTAAAAAGGTGATTAAAAATATGAACATATATACAAAAAAAAAAAAAAAAAAGTAAAATTTCCCTCCTATTTTGGTCTTATTGGGTGACTGTTATAAAGGAATATAATCATATTGATTTATTGTCTCGTCTTAATTCTTTATTTATTTCAATACCACATCGTAGTTTTCTTGTATTTTATAATAACTATTATTTTAATATAGTAAGAAGAATTAACCATATAAGATTAGAACCTCGTGCGGTCAAGCCCTTGAACGTACCAAATGGCAAATATCATAGTTGATAAAGGTTGAACCTGTAATATATATTATACAAGGTGAACCGTGAACCTACTACTAACTACATCAAATACTACTTAGTACTAGATTTTAAGGCTTGTTCTTGCTTAATTATTTCATGTACATTGGTATGAAAGTTCTTGTGATTTTTTGAAATATGTGTATAACCTATCTTCTATTTTCAAATCCGATCTAGATTATTACTAACACATTCAACAACAAATTGTTAAGACGCCACTAAAGCGCAGACTATGTTTGTTATTTATACATTGTCTAAACGGTATGAAATACTTGTTTTTTAAATTAGGATATAAGTTTGACTTGGTCTAAATATCTAATGAGGAAACTTATTTCCTAGTAACATTAAAATTATAATCAGACCAAGCCCCATCATTATTAACATTTTGTAGATAATATTCTACTTAACTTTCCCTCTATCAAGGTGTTTGAATTTCAACTGACAAGGAAGCACCGTCACAGTATGACACTGGTCACTGGCACACCGCACAAGCCACAAGCCAACCTTCATGAAACTAACCAAAATAATCAATACAATAACAAACAAATTTTTGTTCCTACATTATCTTTTGATCAGTCGTACTCGGACCTACACAATTCTGGAAACACAGTTTTTAGCTTTGCTCTGAAGAGACGCTAATTGAAAGGAAAAGAAAAATATTCAGTGATCATAATTAGACTTCAAAAGGGACCCGCGCGCCATTTGGCGCCAGCAAAAAGCTTGGGCTGTTTTACAAGCTTGCAGCTCACAGATCAGTAAAAGAGCTTAGTCATTGTAGGCATTTGTAGCTTTCAGTAAAAGGACCTTTGATATATATTTTAACCCCAAAAAACATTATCTTGTAAATAATCTACCTACTAAAATTAGACATTAAAAAGACTTTTACAGTAAGTAAAGTCCAACTTAACAATGTTTACGTATTGGAAAGTTTACCTAATGAGTAGATATGTTGGTGACAATTAACTCAAAGTTAAGGGAAGATAAAAGATCGAAATGTATAAATTCTTCTACAAACCCGAAATAAACTTATCTTTTGATTTATTTGTAATTGAAAATGAAATAAGAAAGAGAATAACCACTTGAGCCAACTCGATTCCCATTTAAGTTTTCTAATTACTTTTATTATAGTAACATTATGCTCGTATACATATTGTAATTTATAGTTCTCATAATATTATATTCCTACTCTTATTCTAATTTCAATTTTGTTATATCCTTAGATTATTGTATGTCAAATCTCCTTTGCTATTTCAAACTATAACCTTTTCACTTTAATCTTATGATAAAGATGTCACAAACTCACAATTGGCTCCTGATTCAATATTTATGAGATGTAGCATCAAGATTCAAGATATCTGACTCGTACAATTGGATTGCCGAGACATGAAGCATGCATATAGTAGGCAACTAATACTCCTAGGAGATTATGATTAGCAAGTTTAATAATAACAAATTAGCAAAAATAATAAGAATAATAGCTAAATCAATAAAAGACATAATTAATATCATTATTAGTACTACTACAGTCTACACTCTACAGTACAGTATATGAAATATAGTATTTATTCCTATCATTTGCTACGGTACAAATACCCCCCCCCAAATTTCTACTACGTTTCAAATTCTCGCTTACACTTTCAGTATAGGGAAGTTTCATATTTTACCTACACTTCTTTTTTGGGCAGATAAACTCTCTATCTCTCCCCTCTCACATGGGTCTCCTTTCTTTTTCTCTCTACCTCTCTTTCTCCAAAAAATTGCGCGGGAGTCAAGTGAATTGAGAAGTGTAAAGTAAAATGAAACGGAGGAAGTGACTTGTCATATGCATATGCTTACTCCTATCCTGTACACGTGTACTTGCTTGTTTAGGTATGTAAGAATTATGAAAAACGAATCTAAACATAATAAGTATTATTACTGCTGGTGGAGTATAATTATTATCGAATAATTAATTAGTGACTAATAATCTGATACATGTGAGGCATGTGGGATGTAGATTTGGTATTTTACAGCTTATATCAGTTGGAAATGACAGTCTCCACTTGTGGAGTTGTGGGATTTATATTGCGATGGCTATTATATTAGACGTAATGACGTCATTAGCACACAAATTATCAGAAAATATAGAACTTAGGAGGGACAGATATGGCTGCATCTGCATGCGTTTGTCCTCGTTGTCTCCTTAGAAAGTATTCCTAGTGAACCCAATGCTATTTTGTTATTCAAATATAAATATTGATGTAATATTCAAGTGCTAATTAACATATATCTATAATCCCAGTATGTAGTCCTTTCGTTCTTTAACAGTATAAACAACACAATCCTTCCGAATATAGACTTTTTTTTCCTTCTAAATTCTGCTTGTTAAATTGAATTTTGATTTAAGCTATTAATAACTGAGAATTCGAAGGAAAAATTATCATATAATATGACATCCAAATATTGATAGTTGAAGTCAATTTCACAAAAGTGACTTTCAAGTTCTTGTCATATCATTAGCCTTTATCTCTTAACATCTTCAGGGTTTTAATTTCATTTATGACTTGGCACATGCAACATTGTGGTTTATTAGGCTTTTTTTTGGACTGAACTGAACTTAATTTGTCTGAACTGAATTAAGTTGAACTTAATTTGTCTGAACTAAACTAAACTGGAGTGGAGTGAATGAAAACTGTGAGTGGAAATTAACGGAATTTTCCCCGAACCGAACTAAATTTTCATTAAATCGGTCCAGGAAGCAAAGTGCCTTAAGACACAATTGTCTTCCTCGCTCACAAGAGTCATATATTGAGAATTTGAAATAAATTTAAGTATCTATAAAAGAAATAAACTTTTGAAGGTTTCTGCACATCACATGAACGTTTGTGCCA
Source organism: Beta lomatogona (assembly GCA_947646795.1). Taxonomy (NCBI): domain Eukaryota; kingdom Viridiplantae; phylum Streptophyta; class Magnoliopsida; order Caryophyllales; family Amaranthaceae; genus Beta; species Beta lomatogona. Next base: position 178,146 of record CANSNZ010001447.1, read on the forward strand.
AACAAAGCTTTTAGTGTTACCTTCTAATCTAAAATAATAATCAAGTTTGTTTGGGCTAATCTAATATGCCCATTTCATGGGGAAAAAGAGCCCATTTCTTGCTACACTAACCAACCTCTCAAGTCTCAACATATTTTCAACCATATCTGTCTAGCTAATACACTTCTCTGTTAGAGCTTTATTTGTAAAACAAAAGGGTAATCAAACATTGCGACCCTCATAATTCATATAGCTTGGAATAACATATTTCTTCCTCTTTTTTTTTCCCGGAAGTACTTGTTTTAGAATGAAGTAATATTATCTCACATTTCTACTCCTGTTTTTAAGGTAGAAGTGTTCGAGTTCAAGCAGGTCACTCTCATAGTCATAGAAGCAGGAAGCTTAAAAAGTTGGGGTTCTGCCACTTTGTCCACTCATCTCATCGCTCATTTCTATCTTTTGGCCGCTTCTATATCTGTGTTTTCCAAAATCTGAAAACTCCAATTATTTATAAATTTAAATTTCATCAAAGGAAAAGGGAAAAAGGGGTCAGGACTTAGGAGTATGAGGGAGGAGAAAAATAAAATAAGGAGGCCAAAAAAAAAAAAAAAAAAAAAAAAAAAAACTTGGGGGGATAAGGGAAAATCGCCGAATAGGAGGTTTGATCGCGGGCGCCGGGGATATGGTGGGAAAGCGATGACACTACTCCGTCACCTCAACCTCGTAAAATAAGGAGGTATTGTTGGTTAGGTCATAGGTGCCTTATAAAGTATATATTTAGGTATTGTATGGTGATATAAAAATTATGAAAATATAACCTTCTAGAAATTAGAAAATAACGATATTGTTTGGTTGACAAAAACAAAGTAAAGTTTCACTTCCTACATAATGGAGGAAGTTGCTTACCTACGCCTCCCTAGGTAAGTGGAACTTTCCGTGTTTAACAAAACAACATTTCTCACTTCCTCGAAAGTGCTTATACATGAGAAAAACTTCTTCCTAGATCAATCAAAAGACGCCCAAAAGTCAGAGATAGGATGTGTTCAATCAATATTTTTTTTAAGGTAGAGAGGACTCGCTAAACACTTACGATTTTTGTCCAACTTTACGGCCAAACACTTGGAAATAGGGGTGAAGAAGGATAAAAGGACCCTAATCCTCAAATATCGCTTGGGAGAATTTCACCTCGTGACCTTAATATTATACTCCCTCCGTCCGATAAGGTCATTGTATTGGGAAGTTAAGAAATTTTCTTTTTTAAGGGAAAAAAATAGCATTTATTGAAACTTTCGATAAATTGTGCTAAGCCAATAAAAGTTAACCGAAATGAATAAAAATAACTAATAGGATTACAACAAAGTAAATAATCAATGTAGAAAATTTAAATTTTAAAATAGGAATATTGACACCTAACAAGAAAAATAAAGAACTATATTAGAGGACGGAGGGGATAACTTATAAAGGGATCCCTAACAACCAACTACATCAACCCTTGTTTTGTATAGAACCAAATAGTAGTCACACAATTTTGTGTGAGTAGAGAAATTGCCAAAGCCTCCATAATGCTTCTTAGGGCACCTACAATCAAGTGTTTTCTCTCACATTTTTTTACACTTTTTATATTTAGTTGACTTTAGCAAAATGTCTGAGAAATGTTGTTTGAGGAGTAGATAATAATTGTAAGAAATTGGTTTATCTAATAGAAGTACTACTATTTGGGATGTGTGGTTGAAAATGTTGGTAGTGATAAAGGAGATGCCAAGTGACAAGTGTGAGAACATAAGAAAAGTATGAAGGTGGAGGTGGTGAGTTGAGCCTCACGCCTTACGAGGTGAAAGATTGAAGATTGTTGGTGGGCAATTCCTGTGACTGGAGTGAGTGTGTTTTTTCTTAAAAAACAAAACAGAAGGGTTGTTTGTGAAGCCCCCTAGTCCACTCGTCTCATCTCTATCCTGTGGCTTCTCTTATAGTTATACTCCTCAGTCCTCAGTCCTCAGTCCTCAGTCCTCAGTGAGTATCTCTCTCTTCTCTCTTCTCTCTTCTCTCTTCTCCCTCTTTGGAGTCTGGACTCTAGGAGGGAGTAATACTAATACAGTAGTGTTTCGGTAGCGAAACAGGTGACCGCCTTGTGTTGGAAGCCGCCGTTTCAACACCGAAACAAGTAGTATTAGTATCATATTAGTAAAGGTAATTATTAGTAATGGGGGAAGAGCCAAAAAAAGCATCAGTATCAGTTTGGAAGACTATCAAACCCTTCGTGAATGGAGGTGCTTCTGGTATGCTGGCTACTTGTGTGATTCAGCCCATTGACATGGTCAAGGTAAGGTATCAATTCTCATTACGCTTTCATACTACTAGTTAGTATCAAACAACATCTATAAGCTTTCTTTAATCGCAAAACCAAAACCCAGGTGCGAATACAACTGGGACAGGGGTCTGCGGTCCACGTCACCAAGAACATGCTTCGCGATGAGGGTCTTTCTGCTTTCTACAAGGTAAAGCTTTTCCTTTACTTACTTGTATTAAGTATTATCTACACTACAACTCTACAAGTCTTACAGCTAGAAGCTTCCTTTACCATTTGGGTCATTGGCTGCTGCTGCTGCTGCTGCTGCTGCTGCTGCAGGGTCTCTCTGCAGGTTTGCTCAGGCAAGCCACTTATACAACTGCTCGTCTTGGAACCTTCAGGTATCACCAATTTTTTCTTACTACTCCCTCCGTCCCATAATATAGTGCTTATTTATCATATTTTACGAGAATTAAGGAAAGTGGAACATGAATGATAAACAATTAATGTTGTGGGAAAAAAGCTGATTTTGGGAGAGAGAATGGTGTATAATGGGTGAAAGAAAGCATTAAATATATGACTAATTCAACACTTAGGTTCAATAAACAAAGAAAAAAAAACTATTTCTAATGAGCAAATAAATGATGGTTGCATGGTTTTTTAGTCAAATCAAGGGGAATTGTGAAATTAAAAAATAGAAACAAAAACAACATTTTAGGATACCCAAAATAGAATGCAAAGACTATATTATGGGACGGAGGAGTATTATCTATATAGTCATTACATACTAAAGCTTCCTCTTTTTATTCTCTCTGCTAGTCTGTCATTAGCAAATCACCATAAAATTTATAAATCGTTTAAAGATTACATAATAATAATATCACCAATGACTGACTCACTTTTACTTGTATATTACTAGATTTATAGCAAATGTTGTATCTTTCTGGGATTTTCTATCCAAATTTCTGTATATACTATATACCATGCTACTGCTACTTGATTCATGTCGAGAAATGACTTGTTTCTTTTTATATAATCAGGATATTGACCAATAAAGCCATTGCTGCTAATGATGGGAAGCCTCTACCTCTCTACCAAAAGGCTTTGTGTGGTTTGACTGCTGGAGCAATTGGAGCATGTATTGGTAGTCCAGCTGACCTAGCACTCATCCGCATGCAAGCTGATGCAACCTTACCGCTCGCACAACGACGTCACTACAAAAACGCATTTCACGCCCTCGTCCGTATTGTTGCCGATGAAGGTGTTTTGGCACTCTGGAAAGGAGCTGGACCTACAGTTGTCCGAGCCATGGCACTAAACATGGGTATGCTTGCCTCCTATGATCAAAGCGTCGAATTTTTCCGGGATTCTCTAGGTTTTGGAGAAACGCCCACGGTCTTAGGTAAACACCTTCATATGAATTTACCCCTCTTGTATTCTAGTACTTTAGACATCAAACAGAAACTAAAGCTAGAGTCATAGCTGATTATACTTAAAACGTTTACCTGCAATCTGTTCAGGAGCCAGTGCTGTGTCTGGATTCTTTGCTTCAGCCAGCAGTTTGCCATTTGACTATGTCAAAACACAAATACAAAAAATGCAGCCGGATGCAGAGGGCAAGTACCCTACACAGGTTCTTTAGATTGTGTGATGAAGACCTTGAAATCCGGGGGGCCCATTCAAATTCTATACTGGCTTCCCTGTGTACTGCGTTAGAATTGCACCCCACGCTATGGTCAGTTCTCTTACCATCTTACCGTCGTCCTTTCTGCACAGATAGCGCTACTATTGTATGTCCCCTTCGCTTGAAATGTTAATGATAGTTTCTGTGCAATTTATGCAGTTGACATTGATTTTCCTCCATCAAATCCAGAAGTTTGAGACTTCTGTGGGATTGTAGACTGTAGTCTCTATGCAACCAGGATGGACATGAAAAGGGAGTTCCATGGCTCCAGCATTTCTTCAAGCTCCTAAGAGTTTCAAAAGCGAGACTACCCAAGTCTTCCCAAGAAAAATTAATATCCAGAAGCATGGATCTTTAATTTCTGCAATTTGTAGTCTAGTCTTTCGCTTACAGGATCATCATGCACCATGCTTCTTTGTAACAACTAATAAGGATTTTGGCACCTTCAAGTTTAGCAGGTCGTATCCCTTAAATAATTGGTGCACTTAGTGAGTCCATTATCTTTGTGCTCATTCCTCAACAATGCACAGTATATCTTGTAAAACAATTCACAGAATAATCACAGTAGATATTCCCCACATAATGCGTCTTATCATATTTAATGCATATGTAATTTATGTATTTTCAGATAACTTGGAATGAGCAACATTCATAAACAACGCACCAGGATGTTTTGCTGAAAGGTATTGATTATTAACAAATCATGACCCAAATGACTAACAAAGTTTATACAGAGGCAAAAATCACATTTTAAAGGAAGCAAGAAGCCACAATAATTCGACAAATAATGATTGCCTTACTGCAAAAGCTTCCACTAAGGTCAACTGTAGAAGTAATTAAAAGATTACGTGAATTATTCCAGTATTCAACAATTTGCCACAACAGATGCCTGGAAATCCCTTCATGAAAAGAATTTGTATACCAATTCTCAGGCTGCAACGTCCCTACTTTGCCCTGCAAAAGAGAAACAACAATCAGCACTACCGCAAAATCTAAATCTTCTCATCAGTTTGATGTCCAATTTGAAAGATCTCATTGATGTTCAATTCCGTGTCAAAAATAAACTGTACAAACTCACGTGTAGACATTTACACTTCTAAGTTCTATATAACCCGTGCCGATAAAGAGACGGAAGACTTTAAAAGCAAAATTCTAAATTTTAAGAGCAAGCCTCACCGAAACAAAAGAACCACAACCCAAAAAATCAGAAGCATCTATATACTTGCCTCTTTTACCACAAGTGTGGTTTTACAAGTGCCAGTAGCAGCACTGAACATTATGACAACACCAGTTTTAACTCAAATAATGCTCTGTAGAAGGAGTCAAAAGGTGCAGATATGAATCAACTAATTAAAAGTAAATTCATATATCCACCACAGATGTAATCAACTAATGAAGATACATGCTGCTTGCTGCATATCCACAACAGATGTAGCATCTACAATATAATTACTAAACAAGGTTATTATTGTTCTTTCTTAAGCCATGAGTTCAGTCAATGAGAAGTAGTTTTCTTGGATGGAGGGAGAGACTGACAAGAATCAATAACCTCATATACCATCTCTTTAGAAAAAATGACAGATGAATTGCCTATAACAAGAAGATACGGACAAATTTGGGAAAAGTTAGCAACGTATCACCTGGTGATATATGAGTCATCTGCTGTATTGATAACAATTGCATCACCAATTACAATGAAAGGAGGTGCCTGGATTAGCAAATGAAATAAATTAAAAAGGCATTAAAAACAGTTCCTTGGCCATTAAAGTATAAAGGGGAAGAATAAAAAAAAACTTGTAAGCATTGTCAAGAACTACCAGCCATCAAACCATGGTCAAGGCATCAGAAAACAAGCGGTAGCTATCATAAGTGACCAACGTAAACCATCAAAACGACTTGAAAGTTAGTCAGGAAACTGAACTGGGTAGAGCCACCAGATACCAACCCAGTATTACGAGTGATTCAGATTTAAGTATCCCAAAGTCATATCAGAGAACATATCTGCTGACTGCAGCCATTAGGGTCTAGGTCCTCGTGCACTTCCTTAGACTGGGAACGGGGAATTAGGAATAAGCTTAAAGGCCACTTCAACATAGATCACACTTCATAATGTTTACATTCCCCACCCCCGGGCGCCCCCAAAGAAAAAAAGATTGGTCATTTGCTGCTTCTTTTTTCCGGTTTCCAAAACACATCTTGGCCGATTAGTAACTTTAGTTACTTAGTTGCTATTATGAGAATAAACTTAGAATTTTAAAATTTAGAAATGAATGTAACAAGATTCCGAGTGGTTTTGGTTACATAATACTGAAAAAATGCGATATCCTATGCCTGATACTGATAGGGGCACTATCACCAGATCTGAAAACATATGTGCCATGTAGAACAGCTAGAATGTCGGTTAAGTTTCAATCATTGAAAAGAGATAGGCTCAAGCATGAGTTACTAGGTGAAAGAACAGCAGCTGGTATGAATCTGACTGCTGATAGGTTTTGGGGAGGTAAAAAATGCAACCCAGTATTACGAGTGATTCAGATTTAAGTATCCCAAAGTCATATCAGAGAACATATCTGCTGACTGCAGCCATTAGGGTCTAGGTCCTCGTGCACTTCCTTAGACTGGGAACGGGGAATTAGGAATAAGCTTAAAGGCCACTTCAACATAGATCACACTTCATAATGTTTACATTCCCCACCCCCGGGCGCCCCCAAAGAAAAAAGATTGGTCATTTGCTGCTTCTTTTTTCCGGTTTCCAAAACACATCTTGGCCGATTAGTAACTTTAGTTACTTAGTTGCTATTATGAGAATAAACTTAGAATTTTAAAATTTAGAAATGAATGTAACAAGATTCCGAGTGGTTTTGGTTACATAATACTGAAAAAATGCGATATCCTATGCCTGATACTGATAGGGGCACTATCACCAGATCTGAAAACATATGTGCCATGTAGAACAGCTAGAATGTCGGTTAAGTTTCAATCATTGAAAAGAGATAGGCTCAAGCATGAGTTACTAGGTGAAAGAACAGCAGCTGGTATGAATCTGACTGCTGATAGGTTTTGGGGAGGTAAAAATGCAACCCAGTATTACGAGTGATTCAGATTTAAGTATCCCAAAGTCATATCAGAGAACATATCTGCTGACTGCAGCCATTAGGGTCTAGGTCCTCGTGCACTTCCTTAGACTGGGAACGGGGAATTAGGAATAAGCTTAAAGGCCACTTCAACATAGATCACACTTCATAATGTTTACATTCCCCACCCCCGGGCGCCCCCAAAGAAAAAAAGATTGGTCATTTGCTGCTTCTTTTTCCGGTTTCCAAAACACATCTTGGCCGATTAGTAACTTTAGTTACTTAGTTGCTATTATGAGAATAAACTTAGAATTTTAAAATTTAGAAATGAATGTAACAAGATTCCGAGTGGTTTTGGTTACATAATACTGAAAAAATGCGATATCCTATGCCTGATACTGATAGGGGCACTATCACCAGATCTGAAAACATATGTGCCATGTAGAACAGCTAGAATGTCGGTTAAGTTTCAATCATTGAAAAGAGATAGGCTCAAGCATGAGTTACTAGGTGAAAGAACAGCAGCTGGTATGAATCTGACTGCTGATAGGTTTTGGGGAGGTAAAAATGCAACCCAGTATTACGAGTGATTCAGATTTAAGTATCCCAAAGTCATATCAGAGAACATATCTGCTGACTGCAGCCATTAGGGTCTAGGTCCTCGTGCACTTCCTTAGACTGGGAACGGGGAATTAGGAATAAGCTTAAAGGCCACTTCAACATAGATCACACTTCATAATGTTTACATTCCCCACCCCCCCGGGCGCCCCCAAAGAAAAAAGATTGGTCATTTGCTGCTTCTTTTTTCCGGTTTCCAAAACACATCTTGGCCGATTAGTAACTTTAGTTACTTAGTTGCTATTATGAGAATAAACTTAGAATTTTAAAATTTAGAAATGAATGTAACAAGATTCCGAGTGGTTTTGGTTACATAATACTGAAAAAATGCGATATCCTATGCCTGATACTGATAGGGGCACTATCACCAGATCTGAAAACATATGTGCCATGTAGAACAGCTAGAATGTCGGTTAAGTTTCAATCATTGAAAAGAGATAGGCTCAAGCATGAGTTACTAGGTGAAAGAACAGCAGCTGGTATGAATCTGACTGCTGATAGGTTTTGGGGGAGGTAAAAATGCAACCCAGTATTACGAGTGATTCAGATTTAAGTATCCCAAAGTCATATCAGAGAACATATCTGCTGACTGCAGCCATTAGGGTCTAGGTCCTCGTGCACTTCCTTAGACTGGGAACGGGAATTAGGAATAAGCTTAAAGGCCACTTCAACATAGATCACACTTCATAATGTTTACATTCCCCACCCCCCCGGGCGCCCCCAAAGAAAAAAAGATTGGTCATTTGCTGCTTCTTTTTTCCGGTTTCCAAAACACATCTTGGCCGATTAGTAACTTTAGTTACTTAGTTGCTATTATGAGAATAAACTTAGAATTTTAAAATTTAGAAATGAATGTAACAAGATTCCGAGTGGTTTTGGTTACATAATACTGAAAAAATGCGATATCCTATGCCTGATACTGATAGGGGCACTATCACCAGATCTGAAAACATATGTGCCATGTAGAACAGCTAGAATGTCGGTTAAGTTTCAATCATTGAAAAGAGATAGGCTCAAGCATGAGTTACTAGGTGAAAGAACAGCAGCTGGTATGAATCTGACTGCTGATAGGTTTTGGGGAGGTAAAAATGCAACCCAGTATTACGAGTGATTCAGATTTAAGTATCCCAAAGTCATATCAGAGAACATATCTGCTGACTGCAGCCATTAGGGTCTAGGTCCTCGTGCACTTCCTTAGACTGGGAACGGGGAATTAGGAATAAGCTTAAAGGCCACTTCAACATAGATCACACTTCATAATGTTTACATTCCCCACCCCCCCGGGCGCCCCCAAAGAAAAAAGATTGGTCATTTGCTGCTTCTTTTTTCCGGTTTCCAAAACACATCTTGGCCGATTAGTAACTTTAGTTACTTAGTTGCTATTATGAGAATAAACTTAGAATTTTAAAATTTAGAAATGAATGTAACAAGATTCCGAGTGGTTTTGGTTACATAATACTGAAAAAATGCGATATCCTATGCCTGATACTGATAGGGGCACTATCACCAGATCTGAAAACATATGTGCCATGTAGAACAGCTAGAATGTCGGTTAAGTTTCAATCATTGAAAAGAGATAGGCTCAAGCATGAGTTACTAGGTGAAAGAACAGCAGCTGGTATGAATCTGACTGCTGATAGGTTTTGGGGAGGTAAAAATGCAGCCCCCCCCCAAAAAAACAAGCCAAGGAAGTTCAGAGCTACCCTGATACCCACACTTAATCTACAATGAGATATTGGTATCAATAAATGTTGGGTATGGTGGTGTTGAAGATGCATTACATGAAACCAAGACATAGCAAACATGACGAGGAAGAGAATGTAGCTAACCGCCCGCGGGTTTTGTGCCCACGCCAACGGGTTTTGCCGCCCAAGGGGTGTTTCCTCCTCTTGTTCGGTTTTCCTAGGTGTTCTAGGCATGTTTGCGCCCTAGTATAAATATGTTTGAGGCCGTTTTATTTATGTATGCCATAAGTGAGACTCATATTCATAGATTGAGAGAAAAATTCATCTAGAGAGACTTCTAAAGAGAGATTAGAGTCTAGAGAGATTGAATTGTCTCTTTATATCATCATCTCATACCCAAAAGTCCTAGTGCAGTGTTCGTGGTTTTCTCCCTATTCAAGGATTTCCACGTTAAATCTTGTGTGTTCTTTATTGCTTTGATTTCTTTTTTCCTCCGTAGATTATACTTTAATTGCTCGATTTGTTAGCAGCTGCGATACATATTCCCAACATAACTATCAAAGAGTATGAGATTGGTATGATTAAGTTCTTATGTGATGTTAATTTGAATGTGCAGCGACCAAGCTCTGGCACAAATACCCAAAAGATGCCATTGAAAACAGACACTTGATCTACAGTATAAACTCAACAACTTAAGGACATTAAATGATATAAAATTACTCACGAGAACTGTCAGACCATTGTCCAGCACAACCTTTTTATACCTGCAAAAGAGCAAACCACGCAAAGGATGAGGGTTTAGTCTTCAACAAGTGTAAAAAATAGTATCTGAAAGCTCGTCAAAGGGAGCACGTTTGGAAAAAGCATATTGCCCTTTTGATCAATACCAAATTTCATTCTGTGAATGGTTGGTACTTAAAAGCTACTAATAAAAAGGTGAATAATCTCAAACTAGTACCAAAAAATGAGCAAGCATACAAATTAAACTCAACATGACATGAGAAAACGACAGCTATCCTATAATACCACTCTATCCTCTTGCTGAAATATCACTAATGAGCCATGGTTCATGGCTTCATGCAATTCAGTTAGTGTTCTCTTCACCTTATAATAATATTTTCCGGGTCTAATAAGTTCCAATAAATTTAGATAAGATCCAATAATTCTAACTCTTATAAATAAGCTTCAATATAAATAAGCTTCAATAAGTTCAGTTCAGGAAAAACAAGGTAAAGAGAGCGCAACCTGATTAACTAAATGAGATAGAAACTATTACGATATGCATGCAGCAACATACTCATCACAGTTGATACTCATCATCATAAGCAAAATTTCAGATATTGCTTGCAAAAAGCCATCTACTGACAAGTTAAATACTGCATCATCCTCACAACTCTAGAATTCTAATGTAAAATTTATTAATGCACGAGGGAGGAAAAAAGATAAACGCGGTGAACAATACAAAGTCAGCTTCTCTTTATATTCTATTCCTTCTTCACAAATAAACCAAACAGATAAACAAGAAACTCTTACACGACAGAAAACACAAGGCCATAGAATGATAGAATGATAGAATGAGCACAAAACTTCTTGGCAGAAGCACTAAATAGAAAAGTTGCATACTGTGCATTTACGGATAGCCCCTTCATAGGAGCTTGTGCTTCAACAACCGTGCAAGTGACGCGATATGGTACTGTTGCGGACATCGATCTCCCATCATAATACTGCACTCTAACTGTCATATCATCTGCATCATCATTCGAGTAAAAAGAATACGAGTCACTGGAATGTTGAAATGCAACGCAGTCTTGTTACGATCATAAAGTAATCAATGTGTGCTAGTACTTAATAATTATAGATGAGAGAAGTAACAGATGCCTCAATAATTTTCCTATGTAGCTAATATCAGGATTCAGGGGTCTACTCCTCATGCTAGTATAAAGCATCCTTACTTTTTCAAAAGGTCCCTAAATATTGTCCCACTTCCCATCTTTCCGTTTTCTCCCATACGGTTGGATTCATTATAGCAGAAGTCCGGTACTTTCTAATCACTAATATGTAGGGAAAACTGCATGATCTCTAATGACATCACAAATTTGCAATACAATAGTGATGTATGTCTGCTTCTTACTGTTCATGCAAACCCCAATTGTCCCTGGTACTTCGTTGCTTGACGGCATCCATCTCTACATGCAAGATCATGGCTTAGACTGGTGAAGTTCTGCTCCTAGATTGGTTCCAGGTAATAAAAAAAGTGGGATCTGAAAGTATAACTTATTCAACTTCCCTAAATCACATACCAGAGAGACTCCATTTCTAGCATATGCTCACAAGTCTCAACTGACAATTCTCAAGTCAACATCAATTCACAAATCTAGTTTGCCACAGATTCTCTCTGGAGATACATTATCCAGTGATTCATCCAGCAATTTGAAAAGGATGCTCAAGATTAGAAGCAAAATCATAAGAGGAGCATAGCACTGTCAAACACAAGCAGATTTGAAAAAACCTTTTAGGTAGACAGCAGATTTTCCAAACAATTCCTTTGCCACCTCTATCTGTTCAAATGTTTCCGGGCTGAACACATACAAGTATACAACAGACCAAGGTCAGGGACATTAGCTTTCTTTATAGTTATATAATTACGAGTATAACAACAGTCAGATTAAAAACTATACCATAAAAAATAGAAAATAAATACAAGCAAACTTACTCTGTTAGCACTACCACATCTTCCTCTGAATATAGATACTGGAAAGTCTTTTCTTCAACATATACCCCTGCATCAGATGCACTATATGATTGTTCTCTAAACGCTTAAATAGATTCACTAAAATCCTGTATAGGCAAAGAGAAACAAAATACATACGATATTGAGATTATGAAAGGAAAACAGGAGTAGAAATGACTTATAGGCACGTCATACGCGCTTTCCTGAAAGTTCAATTTTGACCTCCTATGAAAAGAACAGGGTTACAGAAAGTTCTGGATACAAAAATGTCACACACATACTTACTTGCAACATAAGAATGTTCACTAATTTGTTTGGGAGAAGTAATTTATCTAAGCTCACTAACAAAGTCCTCCACTACTAGGTATTTGTGTAGAAAAAAGATACAAGATAATAGATAACTTCTCCGTTATCCTTCAGACATGCCTACACCAAATTTATAGATTCCTTACAGAATCTTCTTAAGTACATCTCTAGAGATAATAGCATAACCGTAGTAACAACCCACCAAATAGATAAAGTACATCATTCATGTAGTCACAACTAAAGACTTGAATCAACAAAACTGCCAGAACCCACAAAAAAAGAGGTGTGTGGTGGTGCTCATGCAACTCTAAGGCTCTTAAAACAAGCATGCAAAGTATCACTGGTGGTGCCTGGGGTTGCTCGTTCGTCTCTTGTAGGGAGGGAAGTGCATCTTCCAATTTTTGTGTGCTTCTTGGCTGTTAACCAATTGTGAACCTAAAGCCTTCACGAACTCAAAGAATCTGCGCCTTACAAAGTAAATGAACTGAAGTACGCATGTTCATTACTTTACTTTTAAGTTTGTGAAATCTAACAAGTGGTATCTCCATTCCAACCTCAACGGTACAATTACTAGCCTGAAGTTTAAGAGACCCACGTTTCCATTTTTTCCCTTACAGCAAGAAGGTCTTTAAAACTTCCAAGTATGGGGTTCCACTGAATGCACCAATACGGAGAGTCATGGAAGGCCTAGATGTATGCAGACTCACCTCAAAGTCCTTGCTTCCAAAAAAAATCTTTGTGGAATTTCATCCTTACCTTGACAATCTTGCTGGTCGTACTTGAGACTCAATTGTTATTTGAATTTGAAATGAAAATATAGTGTGACAAAATTAACATCTTGCCCTAAGTTTTGCCTTATGAAGTATCTCATGAAACGCCATGCCGCAATATTAGGAATATGACATAACAAAAGACCAAGGAAAGAAAGAAGAATACACCAAAACGTAGGTGCTGCACCAAACGCTGGTGGTTGTTATTCATTGAGAAATTGAGTACCACTAGGCTTTCCTCATGGAGAAACAAAAGTTGAACATTTAGCATAAGCAGCGCCATTTGGGAATGGACTTACTTTCATTTCAGTGAATTGATTTATAAGATGCAAGCTGGCAGGAACTTAGTCTAGTCTTAAAAGTATCACATCATGGAAAGGATACAGACTTCCTATACATATAGCTATCTGGAGGGACAAAGTGCCTTGACACTTGTGTGTTCCCTGGGATCACATAACCCAGATCGTTTTAGCCAGACATTGAGACTTTTCCAAGTAAAACATCTAGTGACATGGTTTTGAAAAAATTTGAGCATTTGAGCTAACCATATGAACTTTTGTTTTAGCACAAAAATGATCCTGTTGCAAAAGGGAAGAAAAGACTGGCAGAAGGAAATGGTTGAAAAGGGTGGGGGACTTAATGGTCAAAGATGAAATTAGGGCAGGAGCAAAGCATAGAGAAGTAGAAAATCCTGGGAGATGAAAAACATACTTTCAATGGCTTCATCGGTACGAAATCTTTCAGTTACTTTGTTTCCACTATCAACATCGCGAAGCTCAACCTGATAAATAGAGAAATCTAAAGAGTAAAGACTAAAGCAGCAGAAAATGATCTTTTAACAATACCTTCTAAAGGATGGCTAGTCCAAGATGCTGAACAACAAAGTTTGATTTTGGAAAAACACCATCATTATGGGAATGTACATGCGGTATGGGAGATTCCATAAGGGCAAGAGCTAAGCAGCTAGCATGAATATTGATATTTGAATTATGTACAACACAAAGAGCATAAGACGTTGCTGAGCATAGAAAAAGGCGGTCGTAATGTATGGGTTAGACTAGAGACTTACCTGAATGGATGCTCCTCCCCTTCCATGCTGCGTATGTTGTGCTTTTAGAACCTGAAGAAAAGAAAAGGACAGAGTGAGAAATAAATTAAGAAGGTGAAATCAGTGGAAATAGTATATAGTATATAGTATATAGTATATAGTGAGGGCCAAACCTGATAGATTCGACCTAATGGCAGTTGGGAGGTGATATACAATTAAAATACACAAGGGAGAGTCAGTAAATGCATTAGTAGCAGTAGCAAACTAGCAAAGTAGCAATAGAGCTAAAACAAAGTATGGGAATTAGGTAGACTGACCTTTCCTTTGGACGATATTACCCGTTCTGACCTGCAGCAAGAAAGCTATGAATATGATTGGTGAATACATGGAAATGCAGAAGATAGAAGAGGGAACCTCACCTCAGTGCCGGTAACTTTGACACCACGACGCTGAAAGAGGGACCATGGGACCATCGAAGAGGATGATGATGATGATGATGGTGTTAGGGTTCTTTTCAAGATTGATGATGATGAAAAGGGAACGCCAGTGCCACTACTAGTAGCGATGAATTTGGTGCCCGACAACGCCGTGCTACAAGGGCGTACCAGCCTCTTCAGTTTCATAAACAAGCCGATTTCACCCCTTCCCATTCTCAACAAACTACCTCCAGCCTCAACTCTCAAGCCCCTGTTTGTTGCTTCTTACTTCTTAGTCGACTACTTCTGTCTTCTGTGTTCTGTCTTCTGTCTTCTGTATTCTGTATTCTGTGTTCTGTGTTTTTGTGTTCAGTGTTCGGCTTCTCCCCCCCTTCGCAGTTCGCACCCCTGCAGATCGTCTTGACTCTTAGGCCTTGTCCTTTTCCGATCACCTCTTTTCTATTCTAACTCTATTAAGATTATTATTAATAATATATTAAAAAACGGTAATAATAGTTGTTGAAAAAAAAATTATGAAGTAAATAATATGTAAAAATGGTAGTTTTGCCTTGCAAGGCGGTCCTTGTTGATTCACACGGAATTCCACGTGCGCCATGCTACTCGGGTCAGAGCGTAAGCCGGTGACAAAGCTACTCGAAAGCTAAAAGCTACCTCCAAACGCTACTTTGGCGAACACGTAAATAATTTTTCAAAAGTTAAAAGTTATCTCAAAAATTGCACCGAACACGCCCTAAGTAGAGTAAAGGAATATGGACGACTTGACTAATAAATCTTTGTTGGTTCTCAATAGTAAATTTTCACACAAATGATCTGTTTCTATAATTAATATTTAGCAAAGATACTACCACAAGTACAAATGTGTATAGTAATAGTCCATCTTTGTTATCTGGCCATGATCATGCATACTCGTATATGATAAAGCATGGTTGCAAGTTAATAAAGGAGTAGTGGACAATCAATAAACATTGGAGTGATTGGGCAAATCAATATACTCCGCTTTAGTGTTAGATTGTTGCATGACAAAATGTTAATTCTTTTAAGAGTTTACAATGTATGAGAACTTTGTTTTGCTCAAAACCACACCTAACCACATGGCTTTTTAGAAACATCAAAATTACCCCTAATTCTTCAATTACATATTTAATGCCATTTGGAATCCTTAATGGTCCTAGTGAAAACACTATCTAGAATGTCAATAGCTCCGTAATAAAAACTTTTGACATCCTTGATGGCCTTAATTTATCTCTCATCCAAACCTTCACCTTTGCTATATCTTCCTAAACCGCTACACATGTCAATTACGTCACTCACCGTATGGTCCTCATCCACAAGAAAACACCTTTACAAGAGCACTATCCCACCTTGTTATCTTCTCCCATATCGAAAAATTTGGGCCCATTAGCCAAGCCTCAATCTCTTGTGTGCAAACCACCATTATCACCACCAATTTGATTTTGACTATTTCTACTAGTACAACACACAACCATAACACAATCACTAAAGTGAGATATCACCCCATGACCAATGTCGTACAATCCCTTTGAATCACCACAAATAACCAGGGTCATGACTAAGATGTTTAAGGCCCTCTACATATACTTGAAAAGTGGCCCTCGAATCTCAATTTTTTTTAAAAAATAAAACAAATGATTTAATTATCCTAGAAAAATTTACTAAAATATAGAGAGAATATCATCTTGCATGATATATACTAAGTTTTTTTGTGTGCTTATTCACTTGATAAGTGATGCTTTTCTTGCATTTTGTGAAACAAGAATATCTATATTAAAATCAACTTCTTCCAAAGATCACTCTCAACAACAATTAAAGATACCATGCAATAGACTATGGTGTTCCTGTATAATACAATTTGTCGTTGATGGTGTATCCCTACAGGTAATCAACCTGAATTGTTGTCGACTTGCCGTTGAGCTTTCAACATTATTTTGCTGTAATGAACGATATTGAGCAATTGAGTACTCACAACATGTTTAATTTTGAAGCAGATTACTAAATTTCTTAATCTTGTAATTTTCTTGGTAAAAACTGCAGAGTTTGTATACAATGTAGTAAGCTTGTATACAATGTAGTATACAGGGAGATTGATGATATGAGTAACTGAATTCCTTAAGGATTAATCATCAATTTTGATGATAACTTAAATCTTTTTGCTTTTATATCATAACAATAAGAATACATAAGTATAATATTTTTGGGGTTGTTATTTTTTTGGGCCTGCACAATCGTGCAAGCCGCGCCAACTGATCCCCATCCCTACACACAACTTCCCTTAACCATAAACTTCATCCTAATTATTGATAGATTTGAGTATTTGACAACCCAAATGCATGAAAAAGAAGAAAATAATAATTGTTGTTGGTAATCATTTTATAGTAAGAGTGAGAGGTAAATAGAATAGTAATAGTGTATTATGCATAGTAGTAATACGAATGAAACATTTATATTCATGAGCGACATACACCAATTATGCATAATAAATATCTTATCTTTACAACAAAAGAAAAATCACCACCTATTTTATAGTTTATTATCGTGGTAATTAGCTGGGGTCTACATTTGTCCCAATGTGTTAACTAAAGGCAATCAATTTCTTAAACCTTTTTCCAAATCCAAAAAAAGAGAGAAAGGAAATAGTAGTACTTAAAGTTAAAACCCTATATGTCTCTTTTAGGAAAAAAGCCCTATGTCTCTAAAAATCAATCCCATTACAATTATAGTTTGAGGCATCAGCGGTAAAAAAAAAAAAAAAAAAAGTCGGGGTGCTGTGAAGATTGGAGTTGTAGTACATGCAACTGATGCAAGTATCAGATAGAAGGAAGGTTGAAGGTGAGAGTAGGGTAGAGGTAGAGCTCCCGTAGTTGCGGGCCTGGTAAAAGTTTGTGCAGAGATAGATTTGGATTTAAGGATTTATAGATCTTTGATAGGTATGCATAGTAGTAGCAAATAATGAAGATTTAGGTTGGAGGAGTTGGCATCAGAATCAACAATTTCCGCATCGAAATTCGCGGAGCAATGTGGACCAATATTTTCCGAATCGTATGTGCACCTGCTTCTGCCGCCTGTCAATAACCAATTAACCATTAACTATTAAGCATTAAGCAACCTTGGTATTTATTTGATTTTGTTTTTGGTTTTGTTTAGGGAGGTCTTCATCAAATTTCATGGTTCCAGTTTCTTCCCAATGAATCTGATGTAACTTGTTTACCGGATAAAAGGTATGTTTTGTTTGTTTGTTTGTTTGTTTCCGTTTACAAATTAGATGATGTGAATGAGCATTAGTGTTATTGCAAAGATAGATGATGTTGTTATTGTTATTGTTATTTGTTGGCAGTTCAAGGACAGATGAAAGAGTTGAAGTTCTCTCTTCACATCTTCAACTGCAAAAGGATGGATTTCTTAGCTCTTGGACCAACTCCTTTGTGGGGCCTTGGGACCCTTCTCAGGGAATGCACAACCCTGGTAAGCAGTAAGCTGCCTTTGCATTTGCCTAATAGTAATAACCTTGCTTGCTTGCTTTCTTGCTCATCTCTTTTCTATGCACTATGCACTATGCACCCAGATGACAAAATTAAGCTTTGGCTTTTTCTTCCTGGACGCCACTCCTCCGTTGCTGATGCTGCTCAACCTGCTCTTTCTAGATTAAAAGGTACCTCCCCATTTTTACTTGTTCACTACTTGTTCATCGTCTTAACTTTCTACCTCTTCTTTTCTTTAACTAATACTGCTCTCATCCTGCTTTCACCCTCACTATTTGCCTCATACTTCACTCTGTTTATCTCTATTTATGTCTCTTGTTTAAGTGGTTGCTTCTGGAATTTGGATTTCTCCCGGTGATTCTGAAGAGGTTGCGTCTGCTTTATCACAAGCTCTCAAAAATCGCTTAGAGAGGTTTGCTTCCTTGCCTTTACTCTTTTTCTCACTTTTACTTTCCACATGCTCTTGCTCTTGTTCCCAAACTTATCCTTTGTTTCTCTACTTTTGTTCCAGAGCACTTCTGGCTCTCTCATATGTTAGATATGGTGATGTATTTTCAAGATACCGACCCTTTTCACAAAGTGAAGAACTATTCAGGTTTGTTGGGACTTTTTTTATGAGTTATGTGCAATCTCAAGTGGTAAGTTTTGTCTTCTTATTGCTACCGAGGGGGAATGCACATTATAGTCAAATATCCATGCTTTAAGGAAATGAACATTGCTTCTTCTCCCTGCTTTTTGCATCCACTTATTCAGAATTGTTTGTCATCCACTATTGGGATTTGTGGTTGAAAGCTACCTGTTATTTACTCATTAATTCTTGATGTAGTTCCTCTTTGAGAAAATAAAAATGTGTACCATTTTACAATATGACTTTGACCACTAGAAAATTTGTGGAAGCTGATGACCTTGTTTTTGTTTTATTGAGTGGTTTCTACTTCTGCATTTTTCCTTAAGATGTAGAGAGTTAGAGACTTTTAGTTGTGAAGCGGTCAAGTGGGTGCAACCATGCAGATTTAAAGAAACCAGTGGCTCAATTGAGATTTTTTTGTTGCACACAATGCTATTACGAAGGGATAGAATTAAATCTGAAGTGATGCCCTAAGTGGGACGTGAGAGGCACAATTTAGATGTTTTAGACTATGTTACTCAAACTCCTTATCTAACCTCTAGTACCTGTGTCGGATCGTGGACATGATTATGGAGACACAAACACTTTATTGTGGGCCGAAATCATGGAAAAATTTCATACAATAGCCTAGTCAAACACTTGGACACATATCCTTGTCTGACACAAGTACCTGAATCCGAGTCGGAGAACATAGGTTTTAGATACACTAAGCATGGGTGGTCTGATGCTCCTCGAAAAGGGTGGTAGTGGATCCGAAGAGAGGCGAAGAGGCAGCCTAAGATAAGTTATAAAGAGATGTATTAGAAAGACACAAAAGGGGGTGTTACCCATGTAGAAAAAGAGGGTTATGAACCATGCTCTTAAGCTAGCGTGAAGCAATTTGTCTATAATATCGAGAAACATCAAGTATCACATAGAACATAATGCATTTACGGGGTCTGGCCCTAGTTGTATGTTTGAATCCTATAGAAGACATGCTGTCGAGTGGGATTAAGTGATCCTTGAAAAAGGAATCGAATTGAGAGGTGCAAGTGCAATGACTATAGTATAGCAGTTGACATTGCAAGGTAATGCCTCGTAACAGAAGCTGCTGCGTGAGTTCAGGATCCAAGCTATATTGCTGTAATTGTTTTCATGTGGTCTTGTAGGGTTCCCAATGCTTTTTCATGAGTGCCCTTGGATGAGATTGGGAGTCTTGGGAATTCTTTTCTTATGAGATATCAATGAGCTTAATGTGATAAAATGCACGAATGAGATGAGTAGTGACCTATGTAGCACATGTACTTCTTCTAGGTCAT
Organism: Beta lomatogona; assembly: GCA_947646795.1. NCBI lineage: Eukaryota > Viridiplantae > Streptophyta > Magnoliopsida > Caryophyllales > Amaranthaceae > Beta > Beta lomatogona. Next base: position 198,188 of record CANSNZ010001447.1, read on the forward strand.
ATACTCATACCCGTACCCGATACGTATCCTGTATGGGTACGCATACCCATTCCCAAAATTTCAAAATCTTGTTGTTTTCCGTCACCGTCCCTTAATCTGAATCCGTACCCATACCCGTCTCTGATGCAACCTAGGTAGTGACAATTGGATTATCGCTTTTATGAAGATTTGACTCGTGTCTTCTTGTGTGGGGCATAGACGCATAGTTGATGTTCCTTGTGGATGCGAAGTATGCCTCCTTGGTGGAATTTGTTAACATTGCTTTGTTTAGGCGTCACTTCCTTCCCTCCAACTAGTGACTTTGGGAGTTCCTTGCTTTTGTGAAGATTTTAAGGTATAGGTTAGTATCCTGTCACTTCCCTGCCATCATTAGGGTCATCAAATGGTTTCGGGAGATCTTTGATTTGGTGAAGATTTAAGGTATATTTTAAGGTATAGATTGGTTTTCTATCACACTCATCGAGCATGAAGATTACCAAATTCGCGAACCTGCTAGCGAATTACAATGTAGACCGTGCATGCTATTTTTTGTTTGAGTGGTGTGTCAAATTAGATGTTTAGGATTACCAAATTCGCCAACCTGCTAGCGAATTACAATGTAGATCGTGCATGCTATTTTTTTTGAGTGGTCTGTCAAATTAGATGTCTAAATTATGCGTTTACTTGGTGAGCGAAGTGCAAAATTTGGTTTGATTCAGTTGTGGAGAAGGACCACAATTTAAAAAATCTTTTGATGTAGGGTTTAAGACTTTAAATGATGGAACAAAACCTTAGATCTTATAACTGAAAGTGTGATCCCCGGCATTAAGATGTGAATCTAGGAGGGTTGGATGAATTAATTCACAGGGTTGCCAACCACTGGTTGTTGCTACCTCATCTGGCATGGCTGTTGCATGTTCGGTCTCACGTTGGGTCATGGCTGGTTGTTTATTTATTCTCCCTCTTCCTCTCTCTATAGGAATTGGACGGGAATGGAGTCCTCAGAAATGTTTTTCCCCTCTGTTTTCAAATTTACCCCTTCTCTAGAACATTTTTCCTTTGCATCCTTTAGTACTGCTCTTTTTGATGAAAAGTTGAATGACGAAGCTTCAAAGCTTTTTCTTACTTTTTAAAAATAATAAGGCTCTCAATGCATATCGGAAATCAGAGCTACTAGATTCTAGTTGAAATGGTTTTTTATTTATTTATTCAAGCAACAAACTAGCTATATATGATTTTCTTGCGTACTGAATTCCTTGTGAAAAGTGAACTTATTACCTATACTCTGTTTGTTGATTTTTTTTTGTAATGCGAATTAAGTAACCTTGGTCATCATTTGCAATGAAATGAAGTCTACTTAGTTTCATTTTAAGGCTTGTTATCTTGTGCTGTACGGCCATATCTATTAAAAAGATCTCTCTGATCGGGTGATTGACTGTGAACTGTCTGATGATGAAGATGACGTGTTTCGGACAAATTGAAAGCTTTAAGTATAATTGAGTTTGAGGTATTAGAATTAAGATAAGGGAGGCAGTTGAGATTGATTAATAAGTTTCCGGATCTTTTCTTTTTTTCTTTGAGGATATGAAGTGAGAATTTTTTGATTGGTGATAGTGTTGATGCTGATGGTGTGGTGGGTAGGGAGGCACTTGATTATTCCTTTTATTTGTAGTTTTTAATTAGGGCGACCCTTAGAAGGGTGTTGGGGTGAGCTGTTTGTAGACAGTGGCTGTGGTGGATCGGTGGTTGCGGTTAATGCGCGAGTGTTCACGATGGTTTCAGGATGGTGCTGAGTTGCTGAGTTCTGATTATTATCCTTTGGATGGGAAGTGGTTTATTGTGAATAGCAGCTAGGATTTGAAAATCCTTAGCTGAGTCCCTTTGCATAATGAGGGATATTTTAACATTTGAAGAAGGTTCTTGTGGTGGGCGAGAAGGTACCGATGGCGTGTTAGGAGGATGAGGTGGAACTTGTGCGAAGTGAAAGTTCTGCGATTTCAATGGCAAAGTGATTGTCAAAGGCATTCAATGGTTATTGGCTTCTACCTGAATCGGGAGTGAACTATGACACGCAGCTTTTATTATCAAGGTATACAGTTACGTGCCGAGCAATGTGCAAAGCAGAGTAATTTGGCTGCAAAAAAGTGATTAATGTGGTTTAGGGGAGAACAAAAGTCTTCCTTTTAATATCGTCATTGACATAAACAATATTTTGGATCCTGATTCCTGATGTTCTGATACTTTTGAAACAATTGGGTCTCAGGAGGGCGTTGGGCTAGGGAGTAAAGTAGTTTAGCTCCATGTATCATCCTAAATAAGAACACTAAGTAGAGGCCGAGAATGTATTCCTTGTTGGGGACTGTGATGCTTGGACTAAGCGTTTTCCCTTGCCGCACCCGTGTTGACACGACGTGACCTAGGTGCTGACACAGGATATGGGTCGGACTCGCCGGTGACAATGGACTCGACACCAAATCAAGAGGAAGACGGGAACAATTGTTAGGGTTTCGAAAACCCTTGATCTAAAAATTTGGCACCAAATTAAGAAAAGGAGAATGAGACGTTGGGGTATTTTGTAGCCGGAGTGATGGGAGCTCACCAACATATTTGTCGGCTGCATATTTTGTTGCAGAGAAAGGGAGAGAGAGAAAGCGTAAGAGTAGGGTGCCAATAAACATTATGGAAATCAGGGAAGGGGTGAGGGAATGGTCAACATAGGGATTATTAAATTTATCACAGCTGGCTGCCCAGTATATTAAAATACTTTTCTCTATCCTATTAATTTATTACTGGCTTATTCCCTATGCAGTCTAATAGTTTCTAAATAGTATAGTTTAGAGTATTGGACTGCCTCAATAATAATAATGATATGCATACCGTTGCTTACCGATAATTTTGGAACACAAAACAATGATAATTATTTTTTCTAAATCTATTCAGATCAACTTTTTTTTTATTGATTGCTGTGTCCCCGAGTCCAACTCCGAATTTTGGATCCTTTGGTAAAGAGTCGCCGAGTCCTCGATTTTGAGAAATCAAGGATCCGACCCAACACTCGGATCTGTACATGTGTCGGACACTCGTACCCGAGTCCGAGCATCATAGGTTGGGGACTCTAGTACTAGAGCTATAGCCTATAGTTAGCGATGTTGCAGGAAAGTTTCAAGGGGTCATACTCTCATAGGATTGTCATTTATATTCTAGCACAACTAAATGATTGATATTCTTTACCTTAGAGGAATGCATATGGTTTCTTTTGCCATGTCAGATGCAAATTTAATTCAAGAATCCTTTGTAGATAAAGGTTAATTTTTTGCTGCTCGTTCACTTTCTTTATACTTCCACTGTTCCACATTTGATGGTACCTACTGCCTTATAGGTTGACTTGGAGTTAGAAAAATCTTGCCTCTTTCACTTTTACCATACTGACTTGGAGTTAGGAAAATCTAGCCTCTTTTTGCATCACTTTTACCATGCATGTCCAAGTTTTCAACCTGCTTTTGCCTGCTTCTGCAGAGAGGGTAATTCCCTCTCAGTTTCTTGTGACCTCTGTGTGGGAGGCAAATAGTCCTGGTTAGCACTTGGCGCCACCATCAGCCAATTGAGGAGGAACCAATTTCTGTGTAACGAGAGCAGAGTTATCTGGTTGTTGATTTTTGGCCCCCTTTTTAAGTTTCCGTTCATTTTCTTGGAAACAATCCTCTAGGTCTACAAACGGTGATTCGGATACATGGGTCCATCACTCCATCAGCGCTAAGCTACTACAAGAATAATCTTTCATCATCGAAGTCAATCCTTAATCAGTGAAGTCTGCATACCATGATTCACCCTTGCCATCCACATAATTGGCACCATCTGTAGGTGCTGGAACTTAGCGTGAGTAGACACCTCTAGGTACTTCTTTATCTAAGATGAGTTGGTAGATGACTATATCTAATTTTTCTCAACACCTCTGCCATTGATCTCTTCAGCATTCATTGGTTTGGAATGGTTGGGGAGAGGGATTAGTGGAGTTATTGTGTCATTCATTATAATGCTTATTTGGATAGTTTTGGTGTATATTGTGGCAGAGGACCGACTTTGATAAGGCTCTCACCATGAAATATTTATTACTTGGGCTCTCTGTTGTTGACTTGCTGGCTGCTGCGCTGTAGGCCATGTGGGGCGTTTAAGGCTGTCTTACTGTCAGATATCTAGAGAATTGGGTCACTTGTTATGCTGATAACTTTTCTTCTTCCTTTTTGTTTTGTTTGAGGTGTGGGGGGTGTGGAGGGGGACTTGCTTTGTTTTTTTTTTTTCTTTGGGGGGTGGTGGTGGTTGTGATTGTGATGGTGTTGGTGGTGGAAGGCATACAATTTTTCTACTCTATTAACTTTTGTGGGTTTGAGTGAGAGAGGGGGTGTTAATTCATTTGATGGGGAAGTAGGTTGAAGATCACAGGTGTGGGACAAGGGCAATAAGATGAAATAATAGAAGAATATCAAAAAATTTGAAACCAACACTAATAAAAGAGTCAGCCTTTTCTGTTTCCCTTTTCTGGTCTGGAACTTGTGAACTTATGGTGCTGTAATTGGTAACCGATGCTTGTTTTATATATTGCAATTAATAAATTTGTTTCTGGATGTTGTAGGAAGGGCCAACCAACAATTGAATTTGTCTTTGCTGCTAGTGAAGATGCCATCTTTGTGCATGCTATATCATCGGCAAAGTTTGTCCAACTATCCTTTACCGACTCCTGATTTGTTTTATCTTGTGAATCTTATGTCTTGTGCGCGTTGGTAACACTATGGAAATGTCATTTTTTTATAGGCATGTACGAACTCTTTCAGGTGGTGATATGGAGAAAGTGTTGAAGCTTTCTTCGAGTAGCCTTGGCCAGAGACTTCCTGGTAGTTCCTCTTTTCTGTGGTAGCCTTTTCTTTTTTCTGGCTCTTTTATTGTGCTTTAAGTTACTGTTTGAGTGATCTTTTTGCATTCTCAATATCGGTTACTCTATTCAACATGCCAGCTAAGAAGGCCAGTTCTGTGATTGCTGAACTTTATTATGATTGCTTTGCCTGGCTTTTCTTAGAAATGAAGATTCTTCGTTCCCGCTTTCTTATTGTGGGCTTTACAGTTTTTTCTTTGCCTTCACGTCATATTTTGCGACTGTTGCTGTATTGTATAAACTCTTTGCTATGCTTCCATATCGTATAAACTCTTTGCTACGCTTCCATATGGTATAATTTATTTGCACTCCTTTTTTTGATCTAGTCTCCTACAATGCATCTGTGTTTCTCACTGGACTGAATTCGTTTGATATCACTGCTAAACTATGAGCACTCTGACTTGATCTTTTGTAACCTGATTGCAATGGGGGTAAGCACCTCATTTCCTTTGCTAGCTTGTAGTTTTTTTTACTCAAATCACCTTGTCGCCTGTTATCCATATCTTCATATAGGCATGAAACCATTGCTTTGTTTTCTAGTGCTCACAGAGCTGTTTGGACCTATGTTACTTGGACTCTGGTACCCATGTGGGACATGCACACATGTCTAAGCGTTCAATTCATCTGTTGTATGATAATCTTTCATTATTTTGGCCCAAAATGAAGTGCTGAACTATCCATACCCTTGTCGGAGTGCCGAGGATTGGACATGGGTGATTAAGGTCAAATGAAGAGTCAAAGTAACATAGTGGGACTAGGACACCTCCACTCCATCTTCAACGGTCAATTCTATTTACTAAAGACTTCAATCTGGTGAAGCACCCGCTTAGAAACTCCCGGCATTCTTGTAATGCCGGATTTCACCATCCTTTTTCTATGAAGTTACGTTTTTTGTTTCTTGAGATTTGGAGGAACAAAGTAAACAAATTGTGGTCTTCATCAGTAACACGTCGAGGTGTGTGGTTCCTTTTTTCATCATTTACGAGTAAATCTACAGTTTCATCAGTTTGTGTGGCACTGAGAAGAAATTCATGGTAATTGGTAAGTATCCTTCTAAGCAGCATTTCAGGAACCCAGGGTCAATAACCAGTTAAAAGGATGGTAATCACAGATTAATTCTCTTAAACCTTGTTTTGAGAGGATGATGAGAGGGAAAGCTTTGTGTTTCTATGTTTACGTTGTTTGGTGTTCCAAGCCATCTCAGTGTCTGGATGTGTGTCTTTTTCTTTGTCCTAAATTGCCTTTTGTGTTTCATATGCTGTTCTTGTCAACATGCAATATGTGGCATTACTTCAATTTGAGATATTTTGTCCTTGACACTTGATCGACTTCTCTTTTTTTGCTGATGTCATACTGTGATATGGCAGTTATAGTCTCTCCTCATGGAATGCGTGGTAAGGTTACTGGTTGCTGTTCAAGTGATCTTGTGAAGCAGGTGTTCATCGGGTAATGTAAACTACATAGGATGCTTCTAATTCTTTTTTTTTTTTTTATAGTTTTGCCGTTTATGTATAATTAAGAAAATTTTCGTCCATGCTTGTACTACAGCATTGTTTGAACAACAAATTAATATAACCCTTGATTCCTTCAACTGCTCCTTTGGTTTATTTGACCAGGCCTGGCTCATCAAGAAATTCAACTGCTTTAGTAGGTCTATCGCATCCTGTTGCTGATGCATCTGGTTGCAAGTTGAGAGGGCAGAATTACTACTTAGAAGTTACCCTTGGCTGCAGTATTTTTGGAAGTGAAAAGGGGGTTTTGCCTAATTTAAATATCAACAGGTCCAATTGCCCTACATCCGGCTCCCCGTCCAGTGCTAAAGGCAATCAGAAAGTATCTACAGGCGACGCTCCGTTTTGTGAGAAGACATTCATATATCCTTCGGAGGCGGTTCTTGTTCCAGTTCCACAAACCTCATGTGCAAGATCCTTTTTAAAGAGGTGCGTGAATTACTCTACTATTACTTGTTGGCCTGATGGAAATTCTCCTGGTGCCTGTTGTGATGATTGATGACCATGAATAATTTCTGCTTTCACAGTGTTTTGATTCGCAAAAAACTTAGATTTCTGAAGTAAAAGGTGAAGAAGAAAGAAGTTTGAGTTTGTTTTCTGCACTTTGATGCTTTTAACTTGATTGGAAGGGTGAATCTGTATAACGGAGAAAATTTATGTGAATGCTTAAGCAGAAGGGGTTCAAGTCCCTGTAGTATGTTAATGTAATTGTTATTGTAGAGACAAATCAGACTGGGTAAATGTCGATAATCTTGTAGTGATAATGAGGAATTTTTGGCCAACATCTACATTTTATCTTTGTTTATGCTTCTTAGTAGGCACATTCTTCTTCATCCTTTCTTTTGCCTTAGTGCCAAAGTAGTTCTGATATGCTAGCTGATCCTCTATTTTCTGCAGATTTTGGCTACCAAACTGGACAGGATTGTCGTTGGCTGGTTCATCTCTCTTTATGCAATAGTTAGTCCTTTTCTCCTTACAGTGTGGACATCGTATTTCATTTTTCTTATCTCTATTATTAATCTTGGTTAACAAACTTCAAATACTTGGCTGTTTGGCTTCAGAGGAATATCCTGTTTAACTACACTAGTATGAAGGGATTTCTTGTTCTCCTCATAACATTTTCTAATGCTGTGCTCTGCTCAGCTTTTGTGGGAAGGTCTAAATATTTCATTTTCTTAATTAATTGTTACTAGATATCAAACCCGTGCAATGCACGGGCTAAGAATAAAAAACAAACGGTACGCCCACGACATTATTGTTTATAAAGCTAACTACTTATTATATATACATATATACGACTTCTATATCATATGCAATTGATGTTATTTATGGGAATTCAGTATATCATTATTGTATCATAGTTATATAATCCTATTAATAATGTAATCTGTATTTGTCTTACAGCACTAATTTCCTTATATATATTTTGAATTTAATAATACTATAAGACTTTTTCTAAGTAAGATGTAAGCATATGGTATATGGATCAAGGAGAAAAATATTGCAGAAGTGGTTGTGTTTGCACTTCGCAATAACGGTTGTGATGTCATGGAAGTGGCTTGTAACGGATGGATGGAACCTATCTCAGCTAATGTGGCGTGATTTTTTGTTTAAATCATACACATTAATGGATTTCAACCTCAAATTTGCAGTTCTCTAGTTTAAGAAGTATTCTTTCAACATAATATAATCAAACGTATCATATGATTGGGTTATTTATTTGGTGAATGAATAATGACTTGGAAGCCCACGTCATGGCCCTCATCCTATTATTAAATTAAATAGACACAACTCATATGGTACCCAACTTGGAAGCCCACGTCATAATCTTCTCCCTTTTTTGGTGGGTGCATATAGTTTTCAAGTTGCAACATATGTTTTCCTTTCTTTGCTGAATGCATATTGTTTTCCAGTTACGTAACGGATGACGCGGCAAGAATGATGTGATTTTTGTTGCTGCAATATATCAAGTTCAAAATCCGTTTTACATTGCCCGTTACATAACGGAATGGCCGAGTTTTGATTCTGTGCATATATCTTATTTCGAGTTATTTTCAATTGTTTGAAGTACTCCCTTTGATCCCTGAAGCCTTTCCCATTTCTTTTGGGTTCTGAAATTTAGGAGAGGGGTATCCTATGTTTAAATATCAGAAAAGTAAGGTAGTGGGTTTTTATTGAAACTATCAAAGGAGGACAGAATGTGAGTTGATCGGGTTTGTGAGGGAAATGATAATCAGCTGTTAATAAATAGGAGGTTCCAAATTCCCCATCTCATTGAGGGCGGAAAACGAATCGACATCTCGATGTGATACAACCTTTTCTATTTTAGTTGGGAAAGAACGGCGAAGTCCATCCAAACCGTTCAATGAAGAATAAGAAGAGAGCAAAGCGCATGCGGAACAGAGATAGAAAAAAAGAAGTGTGGAAGAGAAGCAGCCGAGCTCATTCCCTTCGCTTCCTGGGACCAAAGCAGTGCAGTCTTTCCTGGCCAAATCAAGGATTTGGGGCTTCTCTTGCTACGTAAAAAATTTCTTTTTTTTAATCTATATGAATAGAAAGATAGATCTATCCGTCTATCCTATTTGATTTCGATTTTGATATCTAAAAAAGAATCGATTTCATTCAACGTTTGATTCAAAGAACTGCGCTTAGCCCCCCCGCTCATGAAACGGCTTTGCTGCAATGTGGATGGCAGAGGGTCCGCAGTACCCGAAGCACTAGAGTGATCCAGTAGCGGGGAAGGGGCCTAGAAGTGCCTACTACAGGACTCAGCTGTTAGTTAGTACCCTCTTGGTTTCATTTCCAGTTAATCATTTCCCTGGTTGAACCAGTCCTAATACGATAATGAGATGTATTTGTGACAAATATAAATGCAAAAATGGGAAAGGTTTTGGGGGTTAGAGGGAGTATGATATTCTGAAATATGTAACAAAAGTTATACTTAGTTTTATTGTTCTAAATTTCCTTAGTTCTTTTGAAAACCAAATTCTAGTTCTCTCTCATCATACATCTATCTTGGTCATTTTGAAACGTATTTGTTTTTACTTTAAATTTATATTATGGTATGGCATGCTTGCGACACTCTTTATGCTCTTTGAATGTTTCTCTTTTATATAGATAGTTGCTTCAGAAAAATGTGGTTATCCTTATATCATCTCTCAAATTATTTTACTTGCAGTTGTGGCTCTGAGACAGACATGGATGATTCATGGTCTGAATCTGATGGGATCAGCATGCAGCATGGTTTAAACAGTAGCAGCAATAGCAATTGTAGTAGCATCAGCAGCATAAGTAGCAGCTCAAGTGATAGTGACTGTAGAGCCAAGGCAACATCTGGTGACCTTGAAGCCGATGCTGATTCCTTAACTGGCAAACAGTCGGGCTTATCAACTGTTGATCCTATGGAGATTAATGGTCCTAAGCAGGTCAGAGATTTTCTTATTCTGGGCAATGACTTATTAAGTTATTATCTATGTCATTCTATATTCAAGTTGTGTGCATAACTGCATATAGCAAATGGGGCTTATTCTCTGCATCACTGGGATCCTTATCACCTTTTAGAGTATTAATTAAGATATGTATCTACATTTTTCTTGTTTACTTTGTTTCCTTTTCAAATAAGCTTTAAGGTATATCTGGTGCTGCACATCTTCATTCCCATTCCAGGTTTTGGCTCTTGCAGGCCAAGTGATGGGAGGTGGAAAGTTAGGGGGTCCTATAATTCCTGGGCTTGCTTGCAAGAGGCAGCTCATCAAGGGTCCCTTGTTTAGCTAAAGAAAGAAAGATGTTCTACTTGTACTTTTTTGACGGGGTTATGCCATATCTTGGTGCACTTCAAAACCTACATTTCCCGTAGTCCTGTTCTCAAAGGGGTTGCATTTGCTATGGGTGATCAGTGTGAAACATTTAATCTTTTCCTGTTCATTTATCTTTATGCAAAAGGAGAATATATGTTAGTAAAAAGAGAGAAAAGCGGTGGTGAGCTTTCGATCTGAAATATCTATCATGAGAAATCAGTTTTTTTGGGGATCCCTAGCTTTCAAACTAAACCCCATGCCCATTATCTTAGAAAGTGTTCTGGGGCAAAGGTGGGTCATCGAAGTAACAAAATAGTTCCTTGCTTTGTCAAGATGTGCCTAGGCTTTAAATTTCCGTGGCGTTAATGTGCATTCTGCCTTGTAAAACACTGGTTGTGCATCTCTTCCTCACTAGTTGTACTAGCCATTGTATTCCTTCCCTTTTGCGCCTTCTCATATCTTTGTATAGCTACTATTAGATTTAGAACTACTCATATTATTGGTCATTATTATTTTTACTAATATTGTTGCCACCTCCAACACCACTAATGGTGCTGCTAGTACTACTATATGGCATTTTAGGTGAAAAAAATATGTTTAAAAATATAAGGCATTCTACAATATTAGATGCAACTTTATAACATCAATGTAAAATTATAGGATCTTTTAGAACTTCAGGTCAAATTTTAATGTCAGTTTTTATTACCGATGTGAATTTAACTAAAGTTGACTAAATTTTGATGCGTGTAAAAATGGTTAACATGCTTTATATTTAGAGACGGAGGGAATAATAATATTAGGAATCTTGGTACTACTATTGTTTTTTCTTTAGTAAGTATTATTCATGGTATCTTTCCATTTTTAGTAATACTAATGGGCACTTCTATAACTATAGTTAATCTTTTTCTTAAGGTGTAGTGTACAATTTGATGCTACTTTTACTTTGTCAGAAGTAGGTGATATATGTGTCACTCCTATGTTCATTATATCTTACTCTTATAGAGTCATTTTCATATGAGCCTCTACTATAGCTTTCTAAATTACGGCTGTGCGCCTGTGCCTATGAGAGATCCATATGTGCAGCACCTGCTGAAATGTGGGTTTTTTTTAGTTTTGTTATATATATATATATATATATATATATATATATATATATATATATATATATATGTATATAAAGAATAATGTAAATTAAGAGCATGGGTGGTAGAATCCTAGGATTTAAAATGGCCTTGTGTCGGGTGAAAAAGCCTTAAATTTCATCACTGCTGCTGTTATATTAAATCAAGAGCTTTGCAGGTTATGATGTCATTCTTCAATAAATTTAAAGAATCTTAGGAAGTTCTCCTTACAAAATTGACTAACATTCCCGGATATATTTCACCCGAATAATTGTTTTTAGTTCCGTCATCGTAAAAGAGATTATGAGACTACAAGCCTGTTTGGATATAAAAATTTGGAGGGAAAGGAAGGCAAGCAGGGGATGTATTTTCCATTGTTTGTTTCATGGGGGTGAGGGAGTTGGGAGGGAGAATTGGTTTCCATCTTTATTTAATTGACAAATCTCTCCAAAATGGGAAGAATTGGAAAGTAAACTGAAACACATTACAGAAAGATAGTTTAACTACAGAGAAGTTTAATTATCTCTTAGAAAAAAAATACAGCAGGCAGGGAAATATGTGCATATTAATATTGGACATGTGCATATTAGTTGCTCCATTTATACAACTAGGGGTAATCTATATTGTTATTGGGAAAATTATATTCTGGAAAGAAAGAAAAGTGGATGAATTGGAGATATTGGCCACATGCTCAAAAGAGAATGAAAAGTAACTAAGGCAACTCAAAATGGGAGGCTAGATGGAGGGTGTACTATGTTTGATTTTCGCCTGTTGTGATGCTCTTGTGAGTCTTGCGGCTGTAGAGCTAGTTTTATATCTGCTTTCTTAATGAAGACTTGTGGTGCATTTATCTACCTGTAAATCCTGAACTTATTTGAATACAACATATGAATTTATTTATCTGAATAAAACTAACATGAATTTGCCTAAGTAACTTTTGGATCGAATTTGTTGGGTCATGTGGGTAAGTTACCCCTTTTCGATTTTTTCATTAATCAATGAAGATCAACTGTCAACACAGGGTGCAAAACGTCCTCGTTCAGGCGCAGAGGATTCATATATTCAAGCAGGTAACAGCAATTCAGGCTTCACGGGAGTCACAAATGATCAAAGTGGGTCTCAATGGGACTGGGATGATGATGAAAGAGGTATGGGCATGGATATACAAGCACTTCTTTCTGAGTTTGGAGACTTCGGTGACTTCTTTGAAAATGAAGCTTTACCATTTGGAGAGGTACTCAGTTTATTCTGCTTAGAACATTCTTTAATAATATATCTGGACATATTTTCAGGTCTGTGACATCTATACATAACAATTCTCTACTTGTGAGCATTACTCAGGTTTGGAGAAATAAGATGTTAATTTCTCTCTTCCCATCATTTGATTGATTTATACTGAAGCTGTTCAAAATGACAAGATTTCTGTTAGTACTTATGAATTGTGATTATAATCGACTTTATTTTCTTATTCTTCATCTTTTTTTCTTTCTTTTGCTTCTACTAATTCAAGAAAATAGAAGATTTCTTATAAACTCAATTTCCAAAGGATTCGTTAGAGTCTGATCCAAGAGGTATCTTTGTTGGATGCAAGGGCTCGAATTAGATGTCAATTTTTCGAAGAAAGAAGACACTAGAAAAACCGGATTAGAAACTATGACACTTTTGGTCGGAGGGAGTGTTTACATCTCTATATTATTGGAATCTTATCTAAAATCATTGGCCATTCTATGTTTATATATTGATTACTGAAGTTGCTTTTTTTTAGTTCCTTTTAATCTCCATTCACGAGTGTCTTGATCGTAGATTATTATGATATGCTTTATTGCCTAGGAATCGAACTTTCTAAGGCTATTATATTAGGTGGGTGGAGGGTTGCTACTGCATTTCCAACTTTGTGCCAACTCAAGTGCTGGCAGAGACTCAGATCCATAATATGAGATTGTTACATTACAACAAAGTTTCTTCATACCTTTTACTTATGTTCTGTTATCATGAATTATATCTTGAAATAAATATGCTTTTGCTTAGTTATTGGTTTGTGATCAAATGCTTAGATGAAATGACATTAATCTCGGGATACCACATATTGCTGTCACACCTGTCAATTGATCTTATTAGAAACAGAACGAAAAGGTCGTACTTGTCACTCAATTTGGTTTGATTTGTAGGCTACGTTGTTTATTTTTTAGCTCTTCATCGTTTTATATTTTTAGTAAATGTATTCAAATTTTGAAATGAAACTCATCTTTACCTTTTTTTTTTGTTGGGGAAGCCCCCAGGAACTGCAGAGTCTCAGGCACATATGTTTCCGGGGCAAGACTCTGGTGATGGAGGTGGCAGTCCCTCAGGTGCTTTAATGGACGTTCCGGATCAGATGCTTTTACCAGCTGGTTTCCAGATGTTTGAAAGCTTTCAACCTCCTCCAACAGGCATGGAAGAGTGTGTTGGTGCTATTCAAGAAGCGACAAAAAGTACTTCATCTGGTCCTGTGAGCTGTGCACCAGCAGCTTCAACTGGTGAAGTTGATCATGTAATGAAAGCGGAGGCATTATTGACTTTCGCTCCTGTATATGGAGCAGTTGAGGGCCCTCCAAGTGAGCTCTCCTCGACTGTGTTTAAAAGTCCGTACCAGCCAAAACCTCAGACAGCTGAGAGCTTAAATTCAAGTGGAAATAATTATGTTTATGGGGCAACGCCACCTTCATCTCCTGGAACTAATGGATCTGAAGAAAATCCTGGCATGACTGCTGATTCCAAAAAGACATCCTGGAAAACATGATATTGGTGCTGCTCTTCAAAAGTTTTACACTCAGATAGAGAGAGGTCAAAGTCCAGGGGCTACAAAGTCTGCCATGTGTAACAATACCGTTGTATCATCTGAGGGGGCATCTTTATCTTTGTTTTCTGGTTTCAACTCTGCAATTGCTGTTAAATCCGTTCAGAATATGATAGGGGAAGTTGCTAATAGTTCCAAGCATCTCCTTCTATCTCAACAAACAGTCCCTGCTGTCGAACTTGAGTGCCTTATGTTCCAAGCTTATATGTGCAGGATAAGACATACGTTATTGTCTTTTGGTAACCCTGCTTTTACTGCTTGGAACAGATCTACAGGCAACACGGGGTTGGCACTATTGCCTGGTGATCCAAGCAGCACGCTTGAGAATTTGTCCAGTAAATCTGAGTTGAGGAAGAAGGAATCCATACCAGTTAGAATTGCTGGTGATTTTGATGGAGGGATGCTTGATAGCCCTTTTCATGCACCCATTGGGGTTTGGCGCTCGGTTGGAACCCCTAAACCTGCTACTACACCCACTACTGAGGTTTTTCCTTCTTTATCTCATCACAAATTTAACGAGGAAGCCATGGTATCGTATCGAAAAAGACAGCCACTTCAAGATTTTCTTGATGCCATGCCATTGCTTGTCCAACAAGCTGCGCTCTTTTGTTGATATAGCATTTGATGGTGAATTTGTTGATGGTCCGTATAGTTGGCTTGCTTTGCAAGAGCAGTGGAGGCGGGGATTTTGTTGCGGGCCAAATATGGTTCATGCTGGTTGTGGTGGCGTTTTGGCTTCTTGCCATTCTTTTGATATTGCTGGTGTGGATCTGCTCGATCCTGTTTCAGCTGATGTAAGCTTTGGTCATATCTCCAAGACATATTCTCCTTCTGTTTCGTTGTAACTAGCATAGTTGATATACATGTAAAATAGGATTAGTCAAAATGGATAACCAATAATGGGTTTTCTTGAATTCGTGCATCAATTGTAGAGTGCTTTTCGACAAGTTGGACATTAAATTTGAAGTGAACCAAAGATGATAGGATAGTCGAATTATAATGAAGTGTGATGCTTTTTGTACTTCTGTTTTTTGGTCCTTTTCTATGTATTTAGAGAGCAATATTTTTTTTTATGTATATGTTTACTTGCTCATATATACATCACATGCTTTGCAGGTTCAGGCATCATCGGTGATAAGTTTGCTGCAGTCTGATGTCAAAACAGCACTGAAATCTGCATTTGGTACCTCTGATGGTCCTTTATCTGTTACGGATTGGTGTAAAGGTCGATCTCAGTCATCAGATGCAGGAGCGACGTGTGATACATTATCTGCTGAATCCACTTTAAGTGAATATAGGGATTCTTCTAATACTGCATCAATATCTATGGTGGATCCCATAAGCCCATCACATCCTGTTGGTATGCTGTCTGGTATGAGAGGTACAGTTCACTAATAGCTGCTTTTTCTGAACCTTTAGTTGGTAATTGCATTTAACAATTGCAGATTCTACTATCCCAATGTTAAATTTCTACAAGTCTTGCTCTGCTGCAAAGCTGATTTGAGCTTAACTTGACCTTTTCATATTTATTTTTGATAAGAATGCTCAAAATATCAGGGGATAAAACTTAATGAGTTATACCATGATATTGTGGGAGAGAGTAAAAGAATATTGATTGAGGAAGTGTGTGAGCATTTTGGAGAACCAATCTGGTTTTATGCGAGGACGGTCCACTATAGAGGTCATTCATCTTATGAGATAGGTGGTGGAAAGTTTAGACTTATGGTCATCTGATATTTATTCATCTAGAGAAGCGTTATGACTTATGATAAGGTCCCGAGAGACGTGCATCGGTGGGCAATGTTGAAGAAGGGCATACCTTGCAAATATATATCCTTTCTTAATGACATGTATGGAGATGTGAACAAATGTCAAGATGTGGAACAGTGGAAGGATAACAACATATGTCCTCATTACGATAAGAATGCATTAGGGATGTGCATTGAATTCTTTTTTCTTTGTGGCTATGATTGATGAATAACACAGCCTAATCAGGATGAGACATCGTAGTGTGTTGTATGCAGATAATAATGTATTGGTATATGAAACATGGGATGGAGTTAATGCTGAAATGGAATGAAGGAGGGAAACAATAGAGCCTCGAGGGTTAGGTTAAGTTGGAGAAAAGAGAGTACACATTGTGTAATTTTTCGTAATGAGAAGGAGATAGTTGAGGATGTGGTAAGTAACATTGGATAGAAAGGAGTTGCCCATTAGTGAGTGTTTGAACTTTGAAGTACCTTTGGGTCGATCTTCCAGAGTAATGGGGATACTGACCAAGACGTGACTCATAGGATTCAAGCAATGTGGCTTAAATGGATAGGGGAAACTAGGAGAGACTAGTTAGGGTAGTGAAACATTAGGATGCGAGATATTTTAACAGATGTCTTTTGGAGGCAGAAGATGACTTGGATGGAGGGCATTAGAAATTATATGAAGGACTGAGGTTTGCAGGAGCATGTTGCATTTGATATGAGGGAATGGAGGTAGATGATCCATGTAAATGAACATGAGATATAAAATATTGACTTATGCAGTTTACCCCATTGTATGTATGACTAAGTTCTCCATTGTCATGCGTAAGTGCGTGGAGGTACCCTCAGTCCCACTAGTGTTCGTAGTAATATATGAAGCACGAAAAGGTTCGATCTCTAGCCTTTCACCGTACTGTAAACAGGAAAAGTTTCGAAATGCACAAATATGGGTATGACATGTCTAGCTAGGCTGTCAATTGATATGGTTTGGGCATTCAGAATGTCAACAAAGTGTGTTGTGTGAAACATATTTAATGCGGCAAGTTCACCAGATCCTATAACAATATACTGAGGTTACTCCAAGATGTGTAGATTTATATTTTGAAGCATAGATTGGTTAAGATAGTTGACAGTCTTGGTGGATTTTGTTGTAATAATGGATGGCAGGAGAGGAATTGGTTAATTGAGATGCATAAGCCGAGGAGAAATTGAAAGAGGGGGGGAGGGGGAAACTTTTTGGAACTCTGAATCTTTTAGTAGTACTTGGCTTAGGGATACTCGTAAAGTAGCATAGAGTTCATTTCTTTTCTATAGTTCTATCTAATAAAAATAATTTAAAGCTAGTATAATAATACAACAACATCAAATCCTTAATCCTATCAAAATGAGGTCAGCTGCATGTGTCAAGATTTTATCTCCGGGGGTTGTCTACTAATATGTCTACTAATATGAATAATGATTTGTCTATAAGATTCTGAAATATATTGTCTAAATATGTCTGTTGATGAAGTAATAATTTTTTATGATCAATTCATTTTTCTACAGTATCACCTCTTCCATCCAAAAATAAGTGCAACTTTCAGTTTCTGCATTCTTAAGATTAGTGCAACATTTTCCTTTCGATGAACTTTACGTTGTTTGCTTTTGTTCACACAAATTTATGGTGTTCACAGTTTTCACAATATTCTCTTTTTCTTTATTAGCAGGCGAAGTTAAAACTACACAGTTACTTTGGGAAAGAGGGTCTGTTATTTGATATTTTGATTAGCAATTGTTTCCTTCATTTTCTGATTGCCTTGTTTCGCGTTTTTGTTACTAAATAATAACCTGACATATGATTTCCATCTTATAAAAGCATTATGGAACTTGATCTTAGGATGAAAATGTTATAACCAGTGTTAATTTATGCCATACTTATAATTCTACTTGAAGACCGCACTACTATGTTAGGTATGCTCAATAGCTGCCATCTTTTATAAGCTTCATGGAGTATTTGGCCGGTAGACTCTTCATTTTTTTTTGGGTGACTTTCCTTTTTGGAGTTACCTATAGGGGGTGGGATATTAACTCCCGGCCTCCTCGCCTGCAGGTAGCTATGTGAATTTTAGAAACTACTTCTAGGGTTGCTATTGATCTCACTAGCCAACACAAGTACTTAAGATGCACTTTGTTTTCGCTTATGAGCACCCTAGGAAACTATTATGATGGCTTTACTTTCTAAGACTGTGCCTAGTTAATCAGACTCAACGATCTAGTATCTTAAGTCACATGGGACCATGAAGGAAGTGCACCGTGTTGAAAATCACAGGATCCTGTAATGGTAATGAATATGGTTTTAGCTTCACTGAGATTTGTGTATCTCGCTTTTCAATAAGTTTCTTTGTTAATATGCAGCAGCATGTATTGGACACTGTTTAAAATAGATAACCCTTGAATGAAGATAACTGGTGAACTGAGTGATGTCCTATGTAATAGCTGGAAATAAATATCAAAGAGGGAAGTATACCTTTGATATATCTCATCTTTCTAAACAAAGGTTTCTGTTGGTGATTAGTTTTTTAGATATCTAACACAATCAGGTCATGCTTTTATTCTTGTTGTATACACCTTTGTTTGTCTATGCATGTAGACCTAGATCTTAAAGTTAATATACTCTTGCTGAATGCTGGTTTTGCTTCATTTTATGAGGATAATTCTTAACAATCTTTGTTATCCATCAGACGGAAGCAAAGGGGATGACACTTGTCAAAGAAGATCAAGCCAAGAGCACTGTATGTCGGATTCAGAGCTGCAACCAGGGTCGCGGAGGCGGCCAACCCTGTTTGTAGTTCCATATCCTTCTATCCTTGTCGGGTATGTGACCAACTAATATTACCCTTGCTCTCATGCTTTTGTTCCCCCGCTCCCTTGTCTCACTTTTTAATGGATAATATTAAGATTTCACTATTTTGATGAAAGAAAAAGTTTTTGATATTCCACAAAAAAGCAAGTGCCTTGAGTTTTGTGGTTTATCTAGATGTAATACTTCATGTTTATGCGAGTAGATTATGTAAACAATGTGTTGTACATGTCTTGAGTTGATTGCATGGCATGGATGTCAGATGTAACCTGTAAGGATAACATGCAACTTTGTGTTGTAGGTACCAAGATGATTGGCTGAAGACATCAGCAAGCTCTTTACAGTTATGGGAGAAGGCTCCTCTTGAGCCGTATGCTTTCCAAAAACATGTAAGTTGCAAGGGTTCTTATATTGGCGTACGTCTTCTTTGTAAATCATTCTTTTTTGTACAGAACAATTTCACATAAGTGAAGCTTAATACCTGTCTTGTGTATTCTTAATGATGTCACTTTACATCTTCATTTTGTGACAGGTGTCTTATTATGTTGTCTGTCCAAATATCGATCCCCTTACTATGGTGGCTGCTGATTTTTTCCAAGAATTAGGAAGCGGTGAGTGAAAGTGATACATGTGTTATCTTCGCGTATTACTTGCTATTTATGTAGATCTTTCATTTGAGATATATGTTGTCTTGTCCCTGATTTTTGGATGCATATTCTTGAATCTGGATACAGATTGTATTAGGTTTATTAGTCGAAAATAAAAATATTTTACATTTGTTGTTTGTTTAAGAATCATTTCATCTTTTGGAGAACAAAGTGAGATCATCGATGTCTTTCTAGTTAACTTTAATAACAAAAATGGAAAAGACAGAAGTAATTACTTTAATGTATTCTTATTTCTTACTAAGTCATCACTATCAATAGCTACAATATACATAAGTGCATATAGAAATCAAGAGCTTATAACAGATTTGATGATTATTGTATGTCACATCATGTATATGGGCTTTTGTATTGGCTGAAATTATACAAATGGCACAAGTCATAACCATTTGTAGGAGTCTTTTCATACTTGGCTTATAACTGAACCAAAATACTAAGATCAAGATGTCATTATATGTACTTGAGCTGGTGAGTATTACAATGTATAATGCTATTAGTTTCTAACAATTACCTGATGAAGACAAATAATCTCTCTGTCTTCATTTTTTTATTTATTTATAGAAAACAATATAATTGTCAATTTGAAAAACCAGTAATATTAAGTAATTTTTTAATTAGTTATAGGATAATCAAAAGCATCAGTATCTGAAATTTTCTTTCTAATATTATTTTTAGTGTGACTTTACCCGCTAGTAGAGGTCATTAGGAGTTTTAGTGACCCTTTTGAGTTGTTTCTAAAAATTCAATGGCATAATTAGGGGAAAAAGACACAAGTGCAGCATAAGTGTGAAATAAAATGAATACTCAGTCGTATAAATATGTTTTAACTCAGTTTATGGTTTCTTTGATATTGATGAGTTTGGTGGATCATTTTCGTTCACTTGGTGATACTGTAGAAGGTTTGGACATGTTACGTTATGATGTTATCACATTTGGGATAAATGTTATTCCAATACACTGAGGCTCTTAGTATCAGCTCTTAACTAGAAAATAGGAGGTTTTTCAGAGAAATTTCCCCTCTTGTCCCCATCTCTATAAAAAATAAAAATTCAAAGCTACAACACGTAGTTTGTGGAGTCTGGCAACACTTACCTTAGTTTTACTAACATCACCATAAATGACTGTTGAAAGATCTTGCCTTGTTATGGGGAAGATGTAAGTAGCCTTACCCTACAATTACACTAATGCTTGCCCCCAACTATTTCTTTTCGTTGCAACTTGTGATGAATTCAACTCCCAAACCTTGGCTGACGTATGTTCGCAAGAAATGGAGGGCATATGTGTATAAGAGGGGTAATAGAGCCACTACCACATAATATTCAGTAGTTGTCAGCACAAATAGAGGGATGTCAGTGCCAGCTAATAACAATGACCAGTAGCCATTAGAATAATGAGATCAATAGCCTATAAAATAAGGATTACCTATTGCGTCAATTTCGATTGACCCATTGTGGATCTATGTGGGAACAGTGGCTAGCGGGTAAACCACCTTTATGGTGGAATATCGACGAACACTTATTGAGAAGGCTGCACCATTGAGTGTAAGAAGAAATCCTCATGGGTTTGTGGTGGAATATCGACGAACACTTATTCAGAAGGCCCTACCATTGAGTAAGGTGCAAGAAGAAATACTCATGGGCCGGTTCATTAATGGGCTAGAGGAGGATATAAAAGTGGAGGTCCGACTACTCAATAAGGGGAGTGCTACTGCAAGAAGTATGGGGGCTAGTGGGGCTCCTTCAATCCAACGTCCAACAAGACATGGCCCCCAAGCCAACTGAAAATCTGAACACAATGGGAGCCTCGCATTCCACACTTGGTTAAAGTAAAACTCCGGGGAGAGTTCAAAAGATCATCTAAGAAGGAATACCGGGGAAAAAAGGGCGAGGGGTTGTGCTATAGATGCGACGACAAATGGAACGTCGGCCACCGTTGCGGGAGAAAGAAACCGAGCGTGCTACGATGGACCGACGAAGAAGAAGAAGCACCAAAGGAGAGGTATCTCTTAACTCCGTCATTGGTTTAATAATCCCGAAAACTATGAAAATCACGGGGGAAGATTAAGGGAAGGGAAGTGGTGGTCATGAATGATCGGGTGCTACTCACAACTTTATCTCATTGTTGACCATCGAAGAGCTTAGGTTAATCATCTCATATTCAGATGGGTTTGGGTGTCACTCGGGAATGGAGAGGGCGGTTCATGGCACGGGGATATGCCGAGGGGTGTTCTTTGAAACTTAGGGAAATAGAGGTGTCGGAGGATTTCTTACCCTTAGGCTTGGGCAACTCGGACTTGATTTTGGGAGTGCAGTGGCTCGAGAAATTGGGGTCGGTGGTTACTAATTGGAAGACCTACATTATGCAATTTGAAGTGGAGGGTAGAATGGTAACATTAAAGGGTAAAATTTTTTCACCCAAAGCCATGATAACAACCTTTACGCAATGGGGAGGTTTTTTTTTTTTTGTTGGAACTCAACCAGTTGGGGACATCGAGGGGCAAGATCGGTCATGAGGAAGACGAGGAGTACCCGGAATTTTCGTAGGAGGTTGTAGCCCAACTTTCCCCGTGGGCCTCCCATTAAAAAAGGGGTTCACGAACATGCCATCACTATGAAGAAAAGGAGTAACCCGGTTGGGGTCGGACCTTACCATTACCCCCGGAAGGACGAGATAGAGATTCATTATGGAGATGCTTGAAGCGAGGCACCATCGAAGCCCTCAACCAACCCATTCTCAAGCCCGATATTGTTGGTGAAGAAAAAAGATGGTTCGTGGAGGTTGTGTAGACTACCGAACCTTGAACAAAGAGATGGTCCCGGATAAATATCCAATACTTGTCATTGACGAGTTATTGGATGAGTTGCACGGAGCTACAATGTTCTCTAAATTAGATCTCGAAGGCCAGATATCATCGGATTTTTTTGGTGCTCCCATAAGATACTCCACAAGACCACTTTTCGGACTCATGGAGGACATTAAGAATTTCTCGTAGTGCCCTTTGGGCTTACGCCCCAACAACATTTCAATCTCTTATGAGCGACATATTTCGACCCTCCTTAGGAAATTTGTGCTCGTCTTCTTGACGACATCTTACAAGCGAGAACCAAGGAGGAACATGTGAAGCATATGGGGCGGTCCTACAAGGCTACAATTGTTGGCGAAGCCACAAGCTCTTCGCCAGACAGATTAAGTGTGACTTTGGAAAGGGCGACAATGGCCTATTTGGGGAACGTGATTTCACAACATGGGTGGCGTGCTATATGGATAAGATAAAGGCAATGGTGAGTGGGAGATTCCTAAGAACCTTAGAGAACGTCGAGGATTTCTGGGATTGCCAGGCTCACTACCGGAAATTTATCGAGCACTACGCTCAAAGTGCACATCCAATATGAGCGAGCAATTCCTAAGGACTCTTTTGGGTGGAGTGGAAAAAGCCACAAAAGCTTTCTCTCGAGATAAAGGAGGCCATGACCAACCCACCCGTCCTTGCCATACCCGATTTTCCACAAGCCTTTCGTGGTTGAGGCGGATGCTTCGGGCTATGGAGTAGGAGTCGTGCTAATGCAAGAAGGGACACCCATTGCCTTCACAACAAGCTTGTTGGGCCAAGGGATCAACATAGATCAATATGATGAAGGAATTAATGGCCATATGCCTTGGCTCTTCAAAAATGGAAACATTACCTTTTGGGTAGACGTTTTGTGATTCTTACTTGGACCAACAAAGCTTGTGTTTCATAACTCAACAAAGGGAAGTGGGGCTGATTTTGAAGTGGGTAAGCAATTGATTGGATTCGACTTTAAATCCAATACAAACTCATGGTCAGCCTAACCGGGTTGCGGATGCACTATCTCGAAAAACAGTAGGTGAAATGGAGTTCGGAGCTTTAATTACCTCACGGAGCGTGGGTAGGCGGGAATTAGAGAAGGAAATTGAGGGGATGAGCTCCTTAAAAAAATCAGGGGAAGAAGCTGGATGCGGGATACAAACAACGCGTGGGGTTTGCGGTGGAGGATGGAAGGTTGTTGTATAAGGGACGAGTGGTGATTCCTAGCAACTCCATCTTTATTCCCAAATTGTTGGAGGAATATCATGATAGCCCAGATAGGAGGCGATGTTAAAACCTATCTCGGAATGGCGGGAGAATGGTATTGGATAGGGATGCGGAAGCGAGTGGTGACTTATGTGCAACACTACAAGATATGCCGACAACACAAAAACCAGCGAGGCCTACTCGGCCCCTTTCTATTCCCGACACGGGTATGGGAAGATATCACCCTTGATTTCATTGAGGGATTACCCTTATCCAAGGGATACTATTTTAGTGGTGGTGGTTGACCGGTTGTCGAAGTATGCTCATTTTTTGGGGCTTCGCCATCCCTTTTAGTGCTCTCACCGTGGCTGAAGTTTTCATCAAAGAGATCGTCAAACTACACGAGTTTGCAGCTTCCATTATGTGTGACGGGGATCAAATTTTTTTGAGTACATTTTGGAAGGAGTTATTCCGTATTCGAGCACCACCTTGAAGCGTACCACCACTTATCACCCACGAGACCAATGGACAAATGGAGATTGTTAACAAGGGGTTTGAAACGTACTTGAGATGTTTTGTGGCTGGGCATCCCTAGACGTGGGCTAAGTGGCTGCCATGGGCGGAGTATTCCCACAATACCTTCCCTCACCTTTCTACCAAGCTCACACCTTTGTGAATGTTATATAGGCGCGGCCCACGTCACTTATGGCGCGTAGGCGGAGGGCAAACACAAGTAGACAGCTTGGAAGAGGTCTTGCAGGAAAGGGATGCGATACTTGATGACATGCACTTCCATCTACTGCGATCCGAGCAGAAAATGAAAGCCTATGCTGATGCGAAGAGGAGGGACGAGTCCTTCAAGGTGGGAGACCTAGTATACTTGAAGCTACAAATATATTGACAAGAATCATTGGCTAAGCGTCCCTTTGAGGAGCTAGTCGCCCGTTTTACGGCCCATTTCCTGTAATCCAAAAGATTGGGAATGTTGCATACAAGCTCCAATTAGCAGACACCAGTAAAATCCATCCCGTTTTTCATGTTTCTCAGCTCAAAAGGGCAATTGAGGATACTCAGGTGGCACCTTCTGTCCCAGCTCAATTGACAGCAGCCTGGAGTTATTGTGGAGACTGAGGAGCTGTTGGATGTGTGTCAAACTCAGAAGGGGAGGCACACACAGACTGAGGTGTTCCTGAAGTGTAAAGACTTAGCACTTTTTGAAGCTACCTGGGAAGATGCGGATTTGGTGAGTCTTTGGGGGCGGGGTAGTGTGATGAATTCAACTCCCAAACCTTGGCTGACGTATGCTCGCAAGAAATGGAGGGGAAGATCTGTCCAGGAGGGGGTAATAGAGCCACTACCACAGAATATTCAGTAGTTGTTACCACAAATAGAGGGATGTCAGTGCCAGCTAAGAAGAATGTCCAGTAGCCGTTAGAATTATGAGATCAGTAGGCTATAAAACAGGGTGTAAGGGGAATAAAGGGGTGTGTGGAATTTTGAGTAACTTGTAGTGATTGGGAGAGTCGAGCCTCTCGAATGCTCTGTGCGTTCACATTCTATTTATAAAAAATACTATATTTCTTCCTTTATTCTTGTGTTCTCTATTTTCTTGCTCTCCAGGTAACTATTGAGCGAAAGTGAAATCATCCACACAACTCTTTGACTTTTGAACTAGTCATATACTATCATCCGATTTTTTGACTAATATATAAAAACAAGTGTAGATTGTTCGATTTATTTTAATTTGTTCTAAGTAGACAATCAAAGAACTGAATGGTCAAAGTTGCACATTGCAAAAAATATGAAAAGTCAAAGTGTTGCAACAAAAAAAAAAAAAA
This sequence comes from Beta lomatogona, assembly GCA_947646795.1. Lineage (NCBI taxonomy): Eukaryota > Viridiplantae > Streptophyta > Magnoliopsida > Caryophyllales > Amaranthaceae > Beta > Beta lomatogona. The sequence goes on from CANSNZ010001447.1 coordinate 223,488, forward strand.
ACAGAGGAAGTATTATACTAATGAAGAGGATATGAAGTATTATGGGCACCAATGGAACAATTGCTTCTGACAGAAGCTTGCCTCTAAACCCATGCATATTTATTAACATAGTCAACATTGACTTGCATTTAATGATATCTCTGCCATTTTTAGTTTAAGGTATATATTGCTCATCATAATCTTC